>CM050163.1:234820307-235160307 GCA_027410445.1 Discoglossus pictus
TCAAAGACCCCTTAAAAGATCTAATCAAGCAAAGGACCCCAAACAGTAAAATTGAATCACAATGCTAAAATGGCCTTTGAGGACCTAAAGCTGTTTCACAAACCAATATTAGTAGCTCCAAATTTTCTGAAACTATTTATACTATAAACGAATGCTTCTGGGGTTTGGTTGGGAGCTGTACTGTCACAATATGTAGAGGGAGACAAGCATGCAGCCATGCACCTCAGCAAGAAATTTCTACAAAGATATACAGTGGTTGAGCAGGAGTGCCTGGCGATAAAATCGGCCACAGATACCTCAAAATAGGAAAAAGAATGGCAGTGACCAGATGGTTTCTTTCATTATAGCAATAAAAATGTACTGTGGAACATCAAGCTGGAAATTAACACATTGATGCTCTATGCAGGGTCCACTGCTACTCGGCTTAAGTAGTTCCGCCCCATGATGTTGAGCCAAGGGGTGGGGTGTGAGGCAAGGCAACTATGAACCTTAGACTGAGAACAGAACATTTATTTGAGCTAATGCTTAATCAATGATTGCACAGGCAAGAGGAATTTAATGGCCTACAGCCAGAATAAGGGTGTGGTTTTCCTTGGTTGTGAACCGGAAGCTGCTGAGAGGAAGAAAAATTATTTTGAACCTACTGGAAGCAGAAACTGCAGAGAGAGATGTTTTGCTGCTAAAATACCAGCACCTGCTTTTGGGTAAAGCAAACAACCTGGAGACTAACAGCCTTATTAAATTGCGATTCAGCCAATTGAAAATGACTCTATATAAGCACAGAGCATATTTTTTTACAGACATTTTTTAGTTAGTGAACTTCTATCCAAAAACAAGGTCTTCACTAACTAAAAACTTCTGGAAAAAAATATGCTTTGTGCTTATATAGAGCCCTATTCAATTGGCCGCATTGCAATTTAATAAGGCTGCTAGAGTTTTTGGAGCAATGGGAACATGGGAACTGGAATACTTCACATCAACTCTACATGGAAGAAGGCACAGGAGGCTTTTAATTCCATTCCACGTTTTTATTAGGTCACAGCCAGCATATAAATAAATAAATCAGAAAATAAACACAGCTTCGTTGCAGCTCTCTTGTGATCGTTTGATTCACTATCTGGCTGTCTCAATTCACAGTCCTGGATGCAATCACTTGCCTCTTTCTTCCAGTAACTTGCCACTTTAAGGGGTTTAACTTGCCTGAGCTCCCATGCCTCTTCTTAGTGTTCCCACTTCTGTGGTCCACTTCAGTGGGAAGATGTAAAAAAAAAAAAAACCTGAAGAATCCTACCACAAAAAAAGGTACCACTTAGAGAGACGGTGTTATATTACCCCAGGGAGAAGTCTGTTTGTATAAATAAGAGATAACACAGCAAAAAGAAGTGTGTCTCTGGGGTGGGGCATTTGGGGAGACTGGAGGGACAGTGCCCCACCTATCTGCTTGTGAGGATAACCCTAAAAGCAGCATGTGAAGGAAGCAAAGAAAGAAGTATTTTGGAAAGTGATTTGTGTACAAAGTATTGTTTTCTTTTACCGGAGACCTAAGAAGTGACAGAGCTAGTGAGGATGTTCCTAAATTTTGGCAGCTACACTGTTTTATATATATATATATATATATATATATATATATATATATATATATATATATATATAAAAAAAACAAAGAGACCATAGAAAGGGGTAAAATTATTTCTACTCAATCCCCTATAGGAGACTTCCCACAAAGAGGATTGCACTTTACAAGCTAAGGAATCTTTTTTAGTCAACGACAAAAAGTTACTATTGATTGCTCCCAAAGCAAACCCTTGTCACTACAAACTACAAGGAGGAAAAGAGAACTAAGTCAAGTCGAAGGAGGGGATGTAGGGCAGGAAGAAGGCAACAAAACAAATACAAATTAAAAAAAACTAGTAAAAAAAAAGCATAAAAAAGTATAAAACAATGAATTTTTCTAATTTGTTTTAAAGAGAAAAAAGCATACATGAATTGAGTGTCCTGAGGAAATGACTTTTGTCCCCTGTTCTGAACCAGATTTTATTGATATCAATAAGTTTGTAAGGTATCTTACTCTCAAAAGACACTTCCTTAAAATAGACAATGTAGAGACTATTCAACCTCCAGATGAACCAGTTCCCAAAGACATAGATGATATGGATGTCCTGAGGTGTCTTCATTCCCTAGCGGGTTTCAAGGGTAATCCTGATTAGCCATTAGTATATGCCCTTGTCTATCAGGATCTAGTAGATTTAGTAGCCTCAAACCTAGATCAGTATTCTATCCGGTACACTCCCAGGGAAACTATATCCCTGTATTCAAAATGCTGGTTTTAAAGGAATTTGAGAACATTTGTGCCAATAAGTACACAGTAAAGAAATCCAACCTTAATAGAGGAGAACAAGCAGCTATGAAATGCCTACGTGACGGTTTGTCTATTGTCATCAGACAGGCATATAAGGGAGGGGGAGTGGTGGTTCAGGACAGGGAGCAATATTTAAACGAAGCCTTTAAACTTATTAATGATGGGGAGACATATATTCCATTAGAACATGACCCTACAGAGGGGTACCTGGATTCTTATAACTTGATGATAATAGAAGCTATGAGTAAAGGAGTCTTATCCAAAAAGAAATTTAAATATCTGGAGATTGATGCATCCGAAAAGGGCGATATTTTATCACCTCCCTAAAATTCATAAGGATAGCATTAATCCTCCTGGAAGACCTATTATTTCAGGGATAGGATCCCTTACCGAATAATTATCAGAATATGTGGATATAGATCTTCAACCCATTGTTTGCACCCTATGGATGTTTCCACCCTGTATTCCTCAATTCTGCAAGAGCAGTGAGTTTCCTTTTGAGATCTATTGAGTTGATTCTGAGGCATAACTATTTTTTGTTTGAAGGCAAATTTTACTTACAGTCCACTGGCACCGCCATGGGGACAAAGTTTGCTTTGATTTTTGAAATCTTTTTATGGGATGTTGGGAGGATCAGATCATTTGGGATAACAATCCCTTTGCAAAGAATATCAAAAGTTGGTATCGGTACATTGATGAGATTGTTCTTATCTGGGAAGAGGGGAAGCTATGTAAACAACAATAATGCAAACTTGAAGTTTACCATGCATACACATAAGGTATCCTTCCCATTTTTGGATGTTGTACTCATAGAAGGAGGAAAGAAGTATACTACGAAAATTGTTTACAAAACCAACGGATACCAACAGTTACTTGAATGCCACTAGCAATCATGATCCTTAATGGATCAAGAACATCCCTTATGGACAATTTCAAAGGGTACGGAGAAATTGTACCTGATTATCGAAATTTGGATCGGAAAGCGAAACCTTAAAACATACATTTTTAGATAAGGGCCATAATCCTAAAGTTGTAAGAGTAGCTATGGAAAGAGCTAAGGTTTTGAATAGAACATACCTTTTAAAATGTAAGGAGAAGAAGGATAAGACAGTGAGGGACAAAAATATTACAAGATGTAGGTTGTTTATTATCACCTTTAGAAAAAGCAATAACTTAAAAAATATACTGGCCCCTAGTTAACTCAGACACATAAAAAAACATGGCCAAGTCAGATGACAGGTACTTTTAAGTGTGGTATCAAGGGTTGAACTACGTGCAATCTCTTGAAATCCAAGGAGTCCACTAGCAGAAAGTAGAAATTTTGCATCAAACATATAACCAATTGTAGATCCGATTATGTAGTGTATGTGATCACCTGACAATTTCAAAAACAATATGTGGGTCGTACAAAAAGGTCTTTAAAAAACAGGATTAGGGAACATCTTGATAATGTTAAGATGGCTTCTCTGCCCACGTTACTAAATGTCATAGAAAAGATCTCAAAGATATTAAGTACAGGTTATTGATCACATAGAATTAGGATCCAGAGGTGGTGATAGATTGTATTTTTGGGTACACTTGCACCAGAGGGCGTTAATATAGACATAGACCTAGCAGCCTTTTTATAATTAGGTTTTGTGAGGAATATAACTCTATGCCTATTTTTCATCTTGTTATAGTTGGATTTAGTTTTTTTGTTATTGGTGGTATGTGGAGTTCTGGGTCAGAGATAATTTTAGCTTTATATTTTGATTTTTTATATATATTTTTTGGGAGATTTTTATGAGTATTTATTATACATATATCTAATGGGTTAGCCCATTTGTTGGCCTTGGGTCCAATTTTCATATGTCTTTGTATATACATTCTTGTTTCAAATAGTTTTTATGTGTTTATTCCGATTGTATGCTGTTTTTGGGTCTAATGTTTACATATTTTTGCTTATACATTCTTGTTTTTAGTAGTTCTTATGTTTATATTCCCATTATTAGGTTTGGATCCATTCCCCAATGGTTTTTAATTCATAGTTTGTTATATTTTTTTTCTTATTTCTGTATATTCCTTGACTGCTCTCTTACTTGTGCAATTAGTACTCCATATATGTGCAATTAATAGATACATCCCCTCCTTTATTAGATATGTTTGTGTTTCATACTGTGGTATTTACATTGTTCATCTATAGTAATATTTGGATTAAGTTCCTTTTTTAATATTGTTATTGTCTTCTTTCTTCCCCATTTTTTATACTTTTGAGTAAATTGTCTTACCACTTTAAATGTATTTTGACCAATTTTTCACTTAGTTTGTGGAGCTGGATAATTTGTGGCCTTTCAGGGCAAACTCCGGACCGGAAATGACGTGATCGGCACACCGGAAATGATGTAGCGGAGTACACCACAAGTGATGTAACAGGTGCATCGGAAGTGACGCCATGGGCGGGAAAACACAGCAATCTGGTCCGGGGCAAACTAGAGGGAGATCACAACATCATGGGCTCCTCAGGTGACTCATTTTATTCAATTATTTTACCTATTATGTTATGGAACATTCATTTCTATTTTATTTATATATATATATATATATTTTTTTTTTTTTTTTGTTTAATATGACAATTTGCATGATATTTTATTGTACTTTGAACTCATCATATACAAGTTGTTTGATAATGAGGTAACTGAGGAAGCTTTATTAGAAGAGCGAAAGGCATCTTGTTTTATTATATTGTTTGTATAATATTGTTTTTAAGAGACACTTCATTTGTGCAGGGGAGATCTTATTAATTAAATTGCATCAATATACTACTTATCCACATTTTGATCTTATGAGAATAATCTGCGTTGCCAGAAGCCACCTAGGAGCTGTTTGACGTATACAGTCTGGTTTTGTGGAAGGTGGGAAACACATATTCTCTGACATACGTATACTATACCTCATATCAGTAAGGTTATAACATTCATTTGTGATTTCTGATCCTTATGTTTCCTGATATGGTATCCAAAGTATAATCTGCTTATATATATACAGAACTTTATTTGAAGTTAATCAGAGGCACTTTAAATGGTGGCAGGTGTATGCTGACTCCTATTTAACATGATTTGGAATGTGATTGGTTAATTCTGAACACAGCTACATCCCCAGTTATAAGAGGGTGTGCAGACATATGCAACCACATTATTTTTCCTTTTTTTTTTCCTCCCTCCACCTAAAAGATTTCAGTTTGTTTTTCAATTGAGTTGTACAGTTTATAGGTCACATTAAAGGTGGAAAAAGTTCTGAAATGATTTATCTTTGTCTCATTTTTTTACAGCACAGAAACTTGACATTTTAACAGGGGTGTGTAGACTTTTTATATCCACTGCATGTATATATATATATATATACAAACACAATTTACATAGATAGATATATACATAGATAGATAGAAAAAAAACACTGTAGTGATATAGTGACACATTTTTATCCTATTTATTGGCAGCGAACAAAAAGGCTATGTTTTGTGTCAGTACCCTTTGTCACGCCTATATTACAATCACGTGAGCGCCCTTTCTAAGGTTCCAACAGAGAAACACCCTCAAAAGATCGAATTACCAGTCCTCTACAGATGATTATATACAAATATTTACTCTGGATTTTTCACGTTAAAGGTGATCATAGTGATAGATTTGTTCTCTTTAAATTCTGAATATGCATAACCCACACAAGAGCTATTGTAGGGACACAGTGTAATGTGCATCCATTCCCTTTATTATTCTCTATGCTTATACAAATGGCACCTGTGTCTCAGTATACTTAATTTAGTTTACCTTGTGATTATGTTTGTGATTACCTTATCTCTCTTAGGAATTATTAGATGTATGGATTAACCATTAATTACCTATAATGTATGGATTGACCATATGGTAGTCTTTGTGAAAGAGCAAGCCAATTTCTGGACATGCAACTGAGATCCATTGTCTTAAGTCTACCGTCATATGTTAAAAACACCATGGATGTGCTAAATAAATTGGATGACATCTCTCTTAATTCAACGATACTGGCTACATGTGATGTGGAGAGCCTCTACACATCGATAAATCATGAGAATGGAGGTCAAGCAATCAATTACTTTCTACAAATGGAAGCGCGTACAGACCTTTCCAGAAATAATTTTCTAGTTAGAATGTTGAGATTTATTGACTTTTTGGATGTCACAATAGCCAAAGATGAAGATGGAAATCTGAATACTGATCTGTACAGAACAATTACTGCCACTAACAGTACACTACTACAGTCAAGCTCTCATTTCCTGCCGACCATAAGGGCAATTCCTCAGAATAATAAGGATCTGCTCCTATCTGTCCACATTTAAAATAAAAGCAGTGGAATTACGGAAAAGACTAACACAGAGATGATACAGTCAGAGACTGATAAAAACAGCCTATCATAAGGCATTGCACACTATAAGAATGCAACTACTTACTTCCAAAAGGTGACCGAAGAAGGCTGAAATGGTCAGATATATCGGATCTTACAATTAAAATTAGTGGAAGATCAACAGGATTCTCAATAACCATATTGATATTCTGAAATCAGATCACTCGCTCCAAATGATCATTGGAGACAAGATAGAGATGGGTTGGAGGAGATCAAAGAATCTCAAAGTCCACCTGGTAAACAGTAATTTTGTGAAGAAAAAGACAACTACACATCCTTTACCCAATGGGACTTTTGGAAGCGAAGATTGTAAATTCTGCCAATATATGGTTAAAAAGGATATGCTCCAAGATAGAAGAGGTCGAGACATTGATCTCAAGGGCTTCTACAATTGCAACTCCCATGGGGTGATTTATTGTGTGGAGTGCCCGTGCAATCTACGGTAAATCAGTCAAACAAAGCAAGTAATAAGGCGCTGATTATGGGAAAATTTGTGTAACATCAGAAACAGTAATAAAGATCTGCAGAAAGGTAAGACACTTACCTCTGTGGCGAGACATTTCAACTCTGTAAACAATTCCAAACCTATGAGCAAGTGTTGGATCCTACAAAAAATCTCATTGGGAATAAAAAAGGGTAACTTAGAACTTGAGCAGTCAAAAGCAGAAACCAGATGGATAACAGTGCTGAACAAAGTCATCCCTGTAGGTCTTAGTGAGGGAAATAACTTCACTGTATTTTTATTAAAGATAAAGGTTTACTGATAACGAGAAATAAATGCTAATATTAGTCCGTACTTCAGTACCCTTAGATTTTGGTTCTTTGTAATCTAGGCCTTATATGGGTCAAATTTGATCAATAAAATATTTATAACTTCTTACACATAAATGGCATGTAGATCTTCAGTTCATTGTGAGTTCATTCAATTAATTGTATATCGTAGTCCCGATATATATGTATATAGTAGTTTAGGCAAGTGTCATATTGGAACTAGAGAATTATCATTTTTGTGGACTAGATTTTCATTATCATTATTTTGAATGCAATTCTATGAATAAACCGCAGCAAAATATTGCATATAGCGGTCCATATATGTATAACGAAATAACGGTTATACAATATTTGGATTCAATTATCTAATGGAAATTGCAATGTTGACAGTATAGAGCCACTAATCTATGTCTGCAATGAGGGAGCAGTGTAGGAGATTATTTTATTCACATTTTTGTTTAATTTATATAATTGGCTCTAATGGTACCTTAAAAAAATATTTTAGGCATTAGTCTTCACTTTAGTTTTTTTCTATACTCTGGTCTCTTGTATTCTGTGGTTCTTATTAGATCAATTTGAGTATTTAGAACATATCTTGCAGTAATGGTATAATGGACGTTAGTCCAATTTAATTGTATGTAGTAGTCCATCTATGTATATATAACTGTCCAGGATAGTGATATCAGTTTTATAATGAAATTTAGATTGGAAATGTAATTGTGAATACCACAATAATATATATCTTTAATAAATTGCATAGAGTAGTTTACAGATTTTATAAACACAGAACTAAATTACTCTGCATTTTATATTTAGATGTATGTAGTATAACTGTGGAAATACCCTATTTAAACAATACTAACATGGACATACAGTGGATATAAAAAGTCTACACAGCCCTGTTAAAATGTCAGGTTTCTGTGCTGTAAAAAAATTAGACAAAGATAAATTATTTCAGAAGTTTTTCCACCTTTAATGTGACCTATAAACTGTACAACTCAATTGAAAAACAAACTGAAATCTTTTAGGTAGAGGGAAGAAAAAATATAAAAATAAAATAATATGGTTGCATAAGTATGCACACCCTTAAACTAATACTTTGTTGAAGCACCTTTTGATTTTATTACAGCACTCAGGCTTTTTGGGTATGAGTCTATCAGCATGGCACCTTTTGACTTGGCAAGATTTGCCCACTCTTCTTTGCAAAAACACTCCAAATCTGTCAGATTGCGAGGGCATCTCCTGTGCACAGCCCTCTTCAGATCACCCCACAGATTTTCAATCGGATTCAGGTCTGGGCTCTGGCTGGGCCATTCCAAAACGTTAATCTTCCTCTGGTGAAGCCATTCCTTGATTTGGATGTATGCTTTCGGTCGTTGTCATGCTGAAAGATGAAGTTCATCTTCATGTTCAGCTTTCTAGCAGAAGCCTGAAGGTTTTGTACCAATATTTACTGGTATTTGGAACTGTTCATAATTCCCTCTATCTTAACTAAGGCCCCAGTTCCAGCTGAAGAAAAACAGCCCCAAAACATGATGCTGCCACCACCATGCTTCACTGTGGGTATGGTGTTTCTTTGGTGATGTGCAGTGTTGTTTTTGCGCCAAACATATCTTTTGGAATTATGGCCAAAAAGTTCAACCTTGGTTTCATCAGACCATAACACCTTTTCCCACATGCTTTTGGGAGACTTCAGATGTGTTTTTGCAAAATGTAGCTTGGCTGGGATGTTTTCTTCGTAAGAAAAGGCTTTTGTCTTGCCACTCTACCCCATAGCCCAGACATATGACGAATACGGGAGATTGTTGTCACATGTTCCACACAGCCAGTACTTGCCAGATATTCTTGCAGCTCCTTTAATGTTGCTGTAGGCCTCTTGGTAGCCTACCAGGCCAGTTTTCTTCTCATCTTTTCATCAATTTTGGAGGGAGCTCCAGTTCTTGGTAATGTCACTGTTGTTTTCTCCACTTGATGATGACTTCACTGTGTTCCATGGTATATCTTATGCCTTGGAAATTCTTTTGTACCCTTCTCCTGACTGATACCTTTTAACAATGAGATCCCTCTGATGCTTTGGAAGCTCTTTGTTGACCATGGCTTTTGCTGTGGGAATACGACTAAGAAAATTTTAAGAAAGACTAACTAGAGCAGCTGAACTTTATTTGGGGTTAATCAGAGGCACTTTTAATGATGGCAGGTGTATGCTGACTCCTATTTAACACAATTTGGACTGTGATTGCTTAATTCTGAACACAGCTACATCCCCAGTTATAAGAGGGTGTGCAGACTTATGCAACCACATTATTTTTGGTTTTTAGTTTTCTTCCCTCCAACTAAAATATTTCAGTTTGCTTTTCAATTGAGTTGTACAGTGTATAGGTCACATTAAAGGTGGAAAAAGTTCTGAAATGATTTATCTTTGTCTCATTTTTTTACAGCACAGAAACCTGACATTTAACAGGGGTGTGTAGACTTTTTATATCCACTGTATGATTGTCAGTATATCTTATAATAAAAAAGCTTTATTTGCTGATTGTGCTCAAATAAAAGAGTGACAACACATGAGAAAATATGCAAAGTATTTTATTCATTACGCTTACGTTTTTTCTCTCTCAATCTGCAGCATATTTTCTATCAGGGTCCAATTACCTGAAAGAAACAACACAATGAGTTAATTAAAAGCATGTGAGCAGATTACTTACCCTATTTAAACTGGGCATCTGGAACTCCTCCCTCTGGTCTCTGTGGAAGTGAATGATGCGAAACACGTGTCAGACCTGTACTGTCTTTACCTGGATGATGACATCAGATCCCTCACTGAGAGTGGAGATGAAAGCTACATGGCGTCTCCCGTTCTAACCGCTGAACCAGTCATCAGGCACTAAGAAGACAATGGTAATTAGTCCATATTGCAGAAAGAGATTATAAGCTTAGGGATTGTATTTCTTAGTTTAGACATCGCTAGGGGGTAAGTAATGGGTCCCTTACCTCTGCCACACAAGAGTTATTGTAGGTACAGTGTAATGTGCATCCATTCCCTTTATTATTCTCTATGCTTATACTAATGTCACCTGTGTCTCAGTATACTTGATTTTGTTTACACTGTGATTATTTTTGTGATTACCTTATCTCTCATTGGAATTATTAAATATATGGATTAACCATTGATTACCTGTAATATATGAGGATTGTTTTTTCTCTTTAAAAGGTGATAAGGATAAGGACTGTGCTACAAGTGTGTACCCAGAAATTTTTTGTTTTGCTAAAAAAAACAAAAATCAACATTTATTAATTACTTGTTTTAAATATTATTTAATCAAAGGTATATTTTAACTACCGGTGTCTCAATTATGTTTTCCAATTGTCATCAACTGTGTTATAGTTTAACAATGCCATATCAAAGGGATGTTAATACCAGATACTAATAGTGTATTTTTATAAATGTTTTATATAACCCTAGTTCAACCTCTGGTTTTATGGCCCTTATTTACCTCTGTGAAAACATTATTTTTATTTGTATTCTCCTTCTACCCCTGTAATTACAATTTACCAATTAGCAACACCTGCTTATTATTCCTCTTAGATTATACACTGTGTTACAATGTTTCATCATACTTTTGTCTTCTTTTTTCTCAGACTTTCCTTGTCTTGTCCCAAACATAACCATTTCATCTTCCCCGCTCTCCTCCCCTCTTCTTTGCTTCAATGAGCTCCTCACATTCCTTCAGTTACTATTTCCTCCCTTTTGCTTCTGTAATTTCCAGTCCCATCTCCTCTCACTCCTTCTTCTGCTGGCTTCAGGAGATATGTCTCCAAACCTCTCAGTCATTTCCACCTGCTACCAGCCTCATTCAGCCCCAGGGAAGCAAACACCCCAAACCCCATTACTTAATACTTATATCCTGTCACACTTTGCCCTTCTCCTGTGTCATCTGGAATGCAATGTTCATTTGTAATAACCATACTTTCATTCAGGACATATAATTTCCAACTCCCTCAATCTACTGGCTATCTAATTATCTCCATCTCTCTCTTTACTTCTTCTGGCTTCAAAATTGCTAGAGTGGCTCATCTACAACTGCTTTACCAATGTGTTTTCTCCAACTCCCTTCCCGACACCTTCCAATCCGGTTTCCGGCCCCATCACTCCACCGAGACAAAAGTCACTAATGACTTTGCTCACGGCCAAGTCAAAAGGTCACTTCACTATGCTAATTCTTCTGGATCTTACTACTGTCACAGTTGACAACTCTCTTCCAAACCAAATTCTTCACATCATTCCTACTAGATTGAACTTTTAGTGACTCCTCCTCTGGCACCACATCTTCACCTCACCCTCTGTTGGTGCACCCCAAGGTTCAGTCCTAGACTTCCTCCTATTCTCCATCAATACATCTTCACTTGGTACCCTAATACAATGTTTTGGATTTCAGTATAATCTCTATGCAGACAACATCCAAATGCACCACTCAACACCAGATCTATCCCCCTCTCTTCTAGCACAAGTTTCCAATTGCCTCTCAACCATATGCTCCTGGATGTCTGTTCACCAATTTAAAGTCAACATGTCAAAGTCTGAGCTCCTAATCTGCCCACCATTAACTACAGCTTCCATTACTCAAATATGTCTCACTATTGACAATGCAATCATCACTCCCACCTCCCAGGACCGCTGTCTTGGGGTGCGGCTGGACCCCGCCCTCTTTAATTCCTCATATAAAATCACTAACAAAATCTTCTCTTTTTCACCTAAAATGTCTCCAAAATACATATCTACCTTAGACAAGACACAACTTAAATTCTAATACATTCTCTCATCATATCTCGTCTCGACTACTGCAAATTGCTCCTTGCTGGCTTTCCCATCATCTGTCTGTCTCCTCTAGTAGAACACTTTTACTAGACTCATCTACCATACTTAATGCTCAGTGTCTGCAGCACATCTCCGTAGCACGTCTCTGTCAGTTACTTCACTGGCTTCCCTTAGCCTCCAGAATAAAATGTAAAATCATTACCATAACTTACAAAGCCCTCAACAACAGTGCACCACCTTATATCTCTGCTCTTGTCTCAAAACATTACCCCACCCGCCCTATTCATTCTGCTAATAACCTTCTTCATTCCTCCACTATTATCACCTCCTTTGAGGACTTTTCTTGTGCGCCCCCATTTCTGTGACACTCTGTATTGACCATCATAAGTTAATGGGTTAATTTAGGCCTTATGATGGTCTGTATTGACCATCATGAGTTAATGGGTTAATTTAGGCCTTATGGTGGTCTGTATTGACCATCATGAGTTAATGGGTTAATTTAGGCCTTATGGTGGTCTGTATTGACCATCATGAGTTAATGGGTTAATTTAGGCCTTATGGTGGTCTGTATTGACCATCATGAGTTAATGGGTTAATTTAGGCCTTATGGTGGTCTGTATTGACCATTATGAGTTAATGGGTTAATTTAGGCCTTATGGTGGTCTGTATTAACCACCATGAGTTAATGGGTTAATTTAGGCCTTATGGTGGTCTGCAGGGGTTTATGTGGGGACACTTCGGGGGTCCCGATGGGGACCCCCAGCATAGAGGGGGGTTAATTTTAAGTGCCGCGGCCGGGATTGGGTAATAGTGTGCCGCGGTCCCTTTAAGGAGCCGCGGCGGGGAATTTAAAAGTCTAAAATGCAGCGGGGGGCCTGATCTATGCAGATCGGGGACCCCCCCTGCAATGGGTTCATGTGGGGACACTTCGGGGGTCCCGATGGGGACTCCCAGCATAGAGGGGGGTTAATTTTAAGTGCCGCGGCCGGGATTGGGTAATAGTGTGCCGCGGCCCCTTTAAGGAGCCGCGGCGGGGAATTTAAAAGTTTGAAATGCAGCGGGGGGTCCTGATCTATGCAGATCGGGGACCCCCGCTGCAAGGGGTTAATGTGGGGGTGCTGCAGGGGTCCTGATACCGACCCCTGCAGCATGGGGATGTGTATAGGGTGCAGGGGAGAGCCTCACACTGCTGTCTCGGGCTGTTCCGAGGCAGCACGTAGAGGCTTTCGGATCTCTTGCGTGGACTTTTTGTCCACGTAGGGATTCTTACGATATGCGAGACTCATGCATAGATTTAAGGCTACGTAGCTCTCTCGGAGCCTATTCTCAGCCATTTTCTCGCAGTCATATCGCAAAGCAGGCTGCGAGAGATTCGGTACTCGCAAACAGCAGTAAAACTGCCTTTGCGAGATACGATTTCATCCGCAGCTCGAATTTAATAGGGCCCTAAGTTTTGATAGGATCTTAAATATCTTTATTTCAAGCCGTCCAATTCATATTCTATTGGACACTGATTGTTACCACTCAATCCCCTCTACAGCAAAGACAGTACATGTTTCTAAAGCTGCCTTCACAGATAGAATGAGAAATGTACGTTTCCATTCAAGCCTACAAGAGTAACAGTATTATGGACAGTGATCCAGAGAGTTTCAGCCATCAACAGTTCCTGTCCCATATCTCCTCTCCTTATTCCTAAGCTTATTCTCTCTAGTATCCAGCAATTCAACATGGGTTGGGAATTTTTTTATTTTCTGTAGTGGGGGGTGGGGTTGTAATGTATTTTTTTGTTTTCTGTAGTGGGGGGTGGGGTTGTAATTTTTTTTTTTTTCTGTACTGTAGGTTTTTTGTTTTCTGTACTGTAGGTTTTTTGTAATTAGAGTGTTGGGGAGGTTTATTAGGGGGTAGGTAGTGTAAGTGTTAATAGATTAGTGTAGAGGGGGGTTAGTTTAGATTAAATGGTTTATTGGGGGTTATAGTAAAGTGTTTGTAGTTAGTGTAATGATGGTCCTTGAGGACCGTCATGGCACTTATGTGGTTAATGTTGGGTTGTAACAGGCCCATAATGGTAATAATATACCCTTATGGGACTGATGGGGTTAAATAGAGCCTTATGGTGGTCTGTATTGACCATCATGAGTTAATGGGTTAATTTAGGCCTTATGGTGGTCTGTATTGACCACCATGAGTTAATGGGTTAACAGAGCCTTATGGTGGTCTGTATTGACCACCATGAGTTAATGGGTTAATTTAGGCCTTATGGTGGTCTGGATTGACCACCATGAGTTAATGGGTTAATTTAGGCCTTATGGTGGTCTGTATTGACCATCATGAGTTAATGGGTTAATTTAGGCCTTATGGTGGTCTGTATTGACCATCATGAGTTAATGGGTTAATTTAGGCCTTATGGTGGTCTGTATTGACCATCATGAGTTAATGGGTTAATTTAGGCCTTATGGTGGTCTGTATTGACCATCATGAGTTAGTGGGTTAATTTAGGCCTTATGGTGGTCTGTATTGACCATCATGAGTTTATGGGTTAATTTAGGCCTTATGGTGGTCTGTATTGACCATCATGAGTTAATGTGTTAATTTTGGCCTTATGGTGGTCTGTATTAACCACCATGAGTTAATGGGTTAATTTAGGCCTTATGGTGGTCTGCAGGGGTTTTTGTGGGGACACTTCGGGGGTCCCGATGGGGACCCCCAGCATAGAGGGGGGTTAATTTTAAGTGCCGCGGACGGGATTGGGTAATAGTGTGCCGCGGCCCCTTTAAGGAGCCGCGGCGGGGAATTTAAAAGTTTAAAATGCAGCGGGGGGCCTGATCTATGCAGATCGGGGACCCCCCCTGCAATGGGTTCATGTGGGGGTGCTGCAGGGGTCCTGATAGAGACCCCTGCAGCATGGGGATGTGTATAGGGTGCAGGGGAGAGCCTCACACTGCTGTCTCGGGCTGTTCGAGGCAGCACGTAGAGGCTTTCGGATCCCTTGCGTGGACTTTTTGTCCACGTAGGGATTCTTACGATATGCGAGACTCATGCATAGATTTAAGGCTACGTAGCTCTCTCGGAGCCTATTCTCAGCCATTTTCTCGCAGTCATATCGCAAAGCAGGCTGCGAGAGATTCGGTACTCGCAAACAGCAGAAAAACTGCCTTTGTGAGATACGATTTCATCCGCAGCTCGAATTTAATAGGGCCCTACGTTTTCATAGGATCTTAAATATCTTTATTTCAAGCCGTCCAATTCATATTCTATTGGACACTGATTGTTACCACTCAATCCCCTCTACAGCAAAGACAGTACATGTTTCTAAAGCTACCTTCACAGATAGAATGAGAAATGTACGTTTTCATTCAAGCCTACGAGAGTAAAAGTATTATGGACAGTGATCCAGAGAGTTTCAGCCATCAAAAGTTCCTGTCCCATATCTCCTTTCCTTATTCCTAAGCTTATTCTCTCTAGTATCCAGGAATTCAACATGGGTTGGGAATTATGATTCAACTAGAAAGGTTTGGCCACCGAAGTGAGAGTTTTGTTCTTCTCCAAATCCTTCTTACTATTCCTTGTGATCTCCAAGGGCTCACCTAACCCACGCCTGATCTCTCGTAGTGATGCCCACATACTTGAGATGGCATGGACATTCTAGGCAATAAAGAACATTAGAGCTGGTGCAATTGAAAAATCCCCTAATCTTAATCTGTTGTCCTCGTCTATCCATCATCATATACATTTTATTCATGTACTTACAAAAGTTACAATGACAACAGCCATAAGATCCATCTGGTAGAGACCCTAAAGTCTTTTTTAACCTCCGAAAATGACTACTGACCAATTGGTCACATGATGACTTTGATCGTCTCCGTCCAATCTCTATATTGTCTCCAAAGTATTTCATGTTTCATCTGTCCTCAGGATATAAGTATGTTTGTTGATAATCCTTGTAATTTCTTGCCATTGCTGGCTAAATGTTTCTATAAATCTAATTGTCTCTGAGGATCTTATCCTACTTTTGAGTACTAAAAATGATTTTCTTGGGGTGTTTAAGACCCAATGATAAGCTCTCTTTAGAAGTTTGTGATTGTATCCTCTCAACCACAATCATTGGATCAATTATTTTGATCTTTGCTTCAAGGTGCCTATTTCCGAACAGTTTCTACGTGTTCGTAAAATTCCCCAGTCGGAATCACTTTCTTTGTTGCAGGGAAATGTGGCCGTAGAGTTGCGGAAAATATCAGTAATCATCATACCATTAGGATCATTTAAGATCGTCACATCCAAGAAATCTACAGTTTGTGAATCAATATGTGAATGAAATTTAACTCATTATATATTATACCAATGAATTCAACAAACTCATCTTTGCTTCCTTCCCATATTATGAAAATATCATTGATATATCTTAGCCACAGGCCAATATGGGCTGTAAAATTAAGATTCTGATCCGTGAACACTACTTCCTGCTCCCCTGCTTTGAAGATAATATCATCCATCGAAAACTAAGTAATTGTGTTCCAATATTAATCTCAATAAATCAAAAATGTATTTTTCTCATCATTAGTTTTCGCTTCCATCCTTAGTAAATATTATCTACTGCCATTCATCCTGCATCATGATTTATAGATGAATAAAGTGACTCAATAACACATGTCGCCAGGAGAGTATCTGCACTTAAAAAGATGTCTTCCACGCTATTTAAAACATCCATAGTATCCCTCATGTATGAGGGTAATGTCATGACAATTGGTCTCAAACGATCATCAAGATATTTACTGGACTTTTCTCCCAGGCTTCTATTGCCAGATATTATAGGTCTACCTAGGGGGGTTTCTTTATTTTCATGAATTTTAGGAAGCATAGAGGGTGAGGCTACTCTCGGTTTGGTTACTTTGAGACCATAAAGATTCCTTGCTTTAAATCTAACATCTGACAACATCTTATTGTATATTTTAAAATAGTCCCCTGTCCCATCACCAAATAAAGGCTTGTAAGAAACTCTGTCATTCAACTGCCTAAGGGCCTCTTCTACATAGGCCCCAACCGGCCAGATGACTACATTTCCTACATTTCCTCCCTTATCAGACGGTTTCAGAAGAACATTATTCCATCTCACCATTTCTTTTACTGCTTCATTCTCTTGCCTTGTTATATTGAAAGTACCAGGTTTAGTAAGCTTTTCAAATTCGCCAATAACTGTTTTCACATATATTTCCACAGCAGGGCAACTAGTTTGTGAAATCAGTTTCATTATTGTAAGCTATAATTATTGACACTCTCTAGATAGCCTATACCACATATTGTAGTGTAGGGAATGTACAGATTAGTCGTTAATCTGTAATCTATAATTAGAGATTCTCAATTTTTTTTAAATATTTGTGCTGTGCATATAAACCATAAGAAGTACATTGGGTTTCATGCTGTTGTATGCTAAATGAAGTATACGTTGTTCATATATAAGGATAGCAAGGATACATTTGTATTGCGACATTGTCATATTCTTGTAATATAGATTTCCTATTTTTTCTAATTTAAATTAAATTACATTATTTAGGTGTTAAGCACCAAGGGAACACAATAAAAATAGGTACTTTATGAAGTGAAGTTTATAATCAATAAGTTAGTTTAGTCCAATATCTATTCACAGTCATAAGTTGGCAAAAATAAATTTGTAATAAAAATATGGCTCATGTAAATCCGGATAAGTGGGATCTCCCAAAACTTGTAAAGGAAGCAGAAGTAACATTTTCTAATGTCATCAAATTCTTATAAGTCAATGGCTTTCAAGAGATGTATAAAGTATTATGTGGGAAATTTCAAGCTTGCAATTTAACTTAAAAGTAAAAAAATATACCAAGAGGTTTAAGGATTCAGCTTCAAATCTGTTGGAGGACAAACTTATAGCTAAGTGGACAGAAATTGCCTCAAAATGTTATTTTGACCCGATGAGCTTAATTTTGGAATCAAAACAAATTAATTTGGAATCTTTAAATTTGAAAGCAACACAATGTCATACTAAATTGGAAAAATGTAATGAGTTGGCAGAATTTGAGAATTTACATTCCAAGCTAAATCATAATATTGAAAAGTTTAAAAAAAAGAGTTAATTGCAAGGAAACAAAAGAAATGTGTTTGATAAAGCAGAGATTTTCAAACTGGTAGAGCATATAGGATCATGAAAATGGTCACTCGACCTATACCTATGGGTATAAGTTCCTTGGATCTTGAGCAATCAGATCAAGAGGATATTCTTCAAATGTTTTGCTCTCAGCATACTCTCATGGCAGATAGGCCCTTAACAAGATTTAAATTTAATAAAACATTGACGGATATTTTTTTTAGGATGGGGGCACCCTTAAAGACCCAAAATATTCTCCAAATTAAAAAGTCAGAAAAAAATGTATTCTTCTAGAATGAACTGTAAGTTAATTGGGCCCCACTGAAAAACATAAAACAATAACACATTCTAAGGATTTGAGTTATAGGTTCCCATTAGGACCACAGAGGACCAAGAAAAGTAAAGATATGGAAAATACCATATCTATAAATAAATTATCCCAGTTCAAAATGGAGCAAGCTCATAAAACTGTGTTAAAGGGTTTATGTTTTGTTCTTACTGTGTATTCCAATTGTTTCAAAAATGTGAAGGGCTTTAAACTGTTTATTTGGAAGCTTGGTTAAAAAAAATTCTATGCAGAAAAAAAAAGGAAAAAAACTAAACAAATGAAAAAGGTCTTAAGTTTACACCAGCAATTTAAAGTTTTGGATTAAAGCTCTTTGAGGACCTGCTCAATTATCCAGTGGGACCCAAAAACTACAATCAGAATTTATAAGTGGCTGAACAAAAAGCGTTGTAAGACCTGAGAAAGGGTGGCTTTGTGTAAAACCTGCACATATAGGTGGCAATATTGCCCTGATGGCCAAAAAGGACTATTTAAAAATGTAACTAAATCTCTTGGGGGGGGGGGGGGGGGGTTAGCAACACAGGAATCTGAGCATGGAATACTGGAATTAATTGAAAGCCATTTTAATCCAAGCCAGGATCACTGATCTGATCAGCTCACAAAATCTAGAATTCTTTCTGAATTCTATGCGCTGCCTAAGGTGCATAAAATAATTACAAAAGTTCCTGGATGCTCTATTGTCTCAGGAATAAATATTCTTACAGAAAATATAAGCATCTTTGTTGACCATCATGTGAAGGAGGTGGTGATCAGTTTAAAAAGGGACAGCTGATGCTCTGAAACATTTAGATGGTCCTAATGTTCCACAGAAAGCGCTACTTTAATTTATTGGTGTAGAGACAATTATCGGCTACTACTAGCTTGAACTTAGGTCCTTGCTACCAATTATCTTGCACTAACCAATCACCACATAACACTAACTATAAGTGAGAGCAACAGCAATGATAGTCTAAGTCGTCAACCCCTGATAACGTGTTGGGGTTCTGCGTCTGAGGACGGGTCTCTCAGTTACACTCATCCAGTGCTGAGGTCTCAGAACTGAGAGTACTACTGCACTGGGAAGTTGACTGGGTATGGTGTCTATTATTTGAATGCAACAATATTAATAAAGGTTACATTTTAAATAGACACTTACAAATTAAATTTAATAGATGTTAAGCACCAACCAGTTCACAATAAAAATTAATATAGCGGCTAAGGATGCATTTGGTTTAATCCACCACTGTTAACCTACTTTTATATCTAAAAAGATCTTTGCACTAGGTGATCAAGGACAGTTATAACATTTTCTTTGTTTAATAATAACTGAATAACTATCAATCGCTGTTCTTGTTCCTGAGACTGGAACTTAGATAAACTGCAGGAAGAGGCAGAACAGACATTCTCTAATCCACCAAGAAAATAATTAACTGATCAAGGTGATATTAGACAAATATTTAGAGAACTACTTAAACAACTTAAAGCTCAACTTAGAACAACTGTATAGCAGCATCCTGCATGAATTAGCAATATCAGCAGTGGAGCATTTTCTCAGTATGAGAGCAAGATGAATTCAGCACTTCATCTTAACTTTACCCAGAAATATCTACACTACCAACTTTTTTATTGTCAACAAGCAATGGTACCACAAGATAAGGGGCACTGTGTGTGCCCCACACAATGCAAATTTGTCTCAGGGGTAATAGGAGGAGGTTTATGTCTTATCAGATTCAATGTTGGGATTCAATCATCAGATATTATCCTTGCAAAGATCCATGATAGATAGATAGATGACACCTTAGTACTCGTAGCAGGTATAAAGACAGCGAATTTGAATCCATTGGGGCTAAGATTCACTTATAAAATGAATTATTAATTAATTATCAATGTATAGAGTTCCTAGATTTGAGTATCTCAAAGAATGAAGGAGGAAATATTCATCCGTCAACATTTTGTAAGCCTACTGTATCTAATTCACTCCTCAAATGGTCAAGTCAACATCCTTTAGCCCACAAAAGAGGAATACCAACAGGACAAAATTTAAGATTGAGAAGGGATTTTCAGGTACAGGCAGATAATCTGAAGAGAAGATTTAAACAGTGGCAACCCTCATAGGCTCTTAAGCACCAACCAATGTATAGATCCCTTACAGTTTACCCATACTGCTCTAATAACAGTGTTAATTCAGTAATCTGAATATAGTGTGCACGTGTATAAATTAGTTTCAATTCGTTTTTATAAGAATCCTCATATTGGGTAGCACCTCAACATTTACCACAAGCGGGATGATTTTTGGCTTTGTCAGCCTTACAAATATTAGTATCATAAGTATAGTTAGGGTAATCACTATTGGCATCTTTACCCGGGTGTTTCCAAGATATGGGTATTTCCTCAACAAAGCAATTCATTACACAATCATGATGAAGGCGCACTTATTAATAATTCAGTTTGTTTTATGTTTAGGAGGCATAATTATATTGTGAAAGTATGTTATGAATACTGATCATGGAATGTAGCTATATGTAGTCATTTATTGATTAATTCAAAATTAATGTGGAAACAAAATATATTCTGAATATGGTTGAGTAAGAATTTGATAGGGTGATGGTTTGAGGAATTGTTGTAATCTATATTTCTATTTGGGAGTGCCATCAGTGCCACAACTGTGATCTTATTATAAGTGCCACTATACGGTAATTATCATCCTGCTATATGGCAACACACGTGAAAGGTGCCAATATGTCGTCCCAACAGTTGATCATGTCATGGTTCCTGTCTGACTGTGACTATTATTTATACTATGATCATTATTCTGACAGATGACAACAAATTATTGAGATTAATTATGGGCCGAGGTATAACCATTACTTTAAATTATATCAACGGATGAAAATATAATGTTGCTAAAAGCTTAGTTTTCATGCTAATACATTGTTGCTGAAATTATAAATTGTTGTTATACAAGCTTCAGTGATAAGATCGTATGCACTGCCGGTGTTGCAAGGATGGGATATCTGTTGAAGAGTTCCGGCTCTTTTACAATTAACTATGAAGGGGTATAAGGGGTACATGCTTATTGGGAACTTTATTTCTGCATTGTGGGAGCACTGTACATAAGCCAAAAAGCTCAACAATATGACAGCCTATAATAAATAATACTATATACCGAAAACTATGAGTTCATTACAACTGTAAATGTAGTGAAGTGATGAGAAAACATTATGTTATGGTTCTTGTCCGATTGTGACCATTATTTGTACCACGATTAATTTGGCATGTGATGACAATATAAGTTGATATGATGAATTGTTGACTAAGTTATAATAATTACTGTAAATTAATCTAATGGATGAGAATACAATGCTGATGAAAGCGTAATACAACTTTGCATGTGAATACAAGTTAACTGCAATGACAACTTTGCTGCACCATAAGTTTCTGTGATAAGGCAGTTCACACTACCGATGCTGCTAGGGTGGGATATCTGTTGAAGCGTTCTGGCTCTCTCACAGATAATTCCCAACAGAATGTCATAAAAGCTCAACAAGATGATAGTTCATAATATAACCATAATATACTGGAGAACAACATGGCAAGATTGTTTTCTGTACATGCCTCTGTCTTGATACTATAATAGAATGTGGCTAAGATGCCCATTTGTAAACAAATAAGCACACATACAAAAATGGTTGTGGTAATGTAACTCTTTAGTGATAATTACAGGTAAAAAAATACTCCAGGGCAGGTATTAGATCTGTTAGTGTTCCGGGACAAGTATTAGATCAGACCTCTGCAGTAATGTTCAGCAGAGCCAATTGATGAGAGATTTGATGAGACCATTCTAATCCAAGTCCAGATTATAACATCACCAAAAAGGAAGTTTTGAGGTCTTAATAGCCTGCAAAATGCAGAAATTAAACTACAATGTGAAATCCCTTTGATAAAGCTGTCTTTTGTATAGCAAATTGGCCCGTCAGGCGTGATTCCAATGCTGGTCCTAGTGATAAGTATAATTCACAGTGTATCCTTATTGAACAGTGAGATTCCCCAATGGGTAACTTACTGCTATCTTGATTTTACATGGTATTTTGAGGTTGTAACAGTCTGCTGGTTCTATAAAGGAATTGTTTTGCTTCCTGAATTATAACATGTTGTTTTGGGTACTGGCAATTGTTTTGGTGTTAAAAGTGTTTTCAATGTCTTGTATCATGATAATCCTGGGATTATATGTAATAATATGAAGATTACCCGTATATACTCGAGTATAAGCCGACCCGAGTATAAGCCAAGGCACCTATTTTACCACAAAATACTGGGTAAAATGAGTGACTCGAGTATAAGCCGAGGGTGGGAAATGTGCTGCCCCCTGTGTCCCTTTTGTGTCTTCTGTGTCCCCCTCTCTCTCCCGTGTCTCTTCCCCCTCTCCCTTCCCTGTGTCTCTTTCCCCCTCTCCCTTCCCTGTATCTCTCCCCCCCTCTCCCTTCCCTGTGTCTCTTCCCCCCTCCTCATTCTCAACCCCACTCCTCATCCTTAACCTCCCTCCTCATCCTCAACCCCCTCTTCAACCTCAACCCCCCTCTTCATCCTCAACCCCCTCCTCAACCTCAACCCCCCTCCTCATCCTCAACCCCCTCCTCATCCTCAACCTCCCTCCTCAACCTCATCCCCCCATCCTCAACCTCCCTCCTCATCCTCAACCACCCATCCTCAACCCCCCACCTCAACCTTCTCCTCATCCTCAACCTCACTCCTCATCCTCAGGCCCCCTCCTCATCCTCAGCCCCCCTCCTCATTCTAAACCCCCCGTCATTCTAAACCCCCCCGCCTCATTGTAAACCCCCCCCTCCTCATTCTAAACCCCGTCCCTCAGACTACCCCTCTAAATACGACCCCCCCTCCCCTCACTTACCTGCTCCGGCCTCCGCTCCTTCCGGGTCTTGATGTGGCGCGCATGTGACGTCACATGCGCGCCAGTCATTAGCATATACATGGTGCCAGCACCCAGTATATGCTAATGCCGTATATATAAGGATAACCAGCATACATTTTTATTGTGGTGTTGTCATAATCTTGTAATAAAGATTTCCTATGTTTTCTAATTTGAATGTATTTCCTGCTCAGAAGTCAGAGAAATACAGTTTTTGCACTCTGGAAAAATGGGCAAGGACATGCAAGTGAGTCCACAATGCATTTTCACTCTTTGATCCAATACCATTTTACACTTGGCTCATTTTAGCACGTGCCTTGTGTATAACACAGCTTTCATGCATAACATAGGATGGATTTTCACAAGTTAGGAAACCTACCATACCCAACACTGTTTCGATCTTTAAATGGATCTCATCAATTTGGGGCTGGTATCTAGTGCTATTGCTTTTGTGGGAAGGGCATTAACCCCAACATCAATTAATATATATAATCACATATTTTACTTACAGGTGAACTGCATGTGTATAAGGCGAGCTAAAACAAAGCTACTATCACATTCTGTCTACAATCTTAAAAGATGTTCATAGCCAAACCCACAAATACTGACATTTATCAAATTAATTATTTTATTCAAACACATTTAAATGCTTACTATTATACTTTTACGTTTAACTAAATCTATTTGGATACCTTTATACTTTAGGTCTTAAGCATTGTTTCAACAAGTACACGGTTTGATCCTATATTATTCAGTCTGTTCCCTCCAATTAATTAAACTGCAAAAGCAAGCCTTACAATGCTTTTATTTAGCATTAATGATAATATATATGGTTATGCTCACACAGGCATCATCAATGTGTCATTTATTTTAAAAGCTTCAACCAGTTTTTCTTCAAGTGTTCAATTGAACCAGTTCGTCTCATGGTATTGACCGAATCTGAGAAGCACTCAGCAAGAGATATGACACATATTGATATATATTGAATTCAAGTGTATTTGTTTTCATTTAATTAATATATCTCCTGCACAACTTGAAATATTAATGCTCATATTGCCTAAAGTGTTTTTTATAGATACTTGTAGGAAGAGTAGTAACAGTCATCTCCAGTTTGATCGATTCTTCTTATTGATTTATAAGATGTGTTCATCTTCTGAGGATATATGAATTAATGAATTGCTCTTGGCTTGGAAGTTGTAAAAGAACTAAGCTTTCATATGCATATATTAATTGGATATTGCTAATGACAACTACAGGATGATTTCAGAAAAAAAGCTATAACTAATGAGCCCTAGTTACTGTGCAATAGATTAATACATATAATAATAATAGTATAGGGTTAATACACATGTTAGGTTCAATTTGTGATACTGTGGAGTATCAACATTCCCCTGAAGCCTGATAAGAATATGACAGGTGATAATGTAAATTGATTGATAGCAAAACACTTAATGGGAGGTCATCAAATGATAATGGGTATACATCTTGGAACATGGCCGCCAGCAATGGTGTGGAACTTTCCAGGATGGCTGTAGCAGAGATTGTCTCTGATGGAGGGGAGATGGTTGTTGCTCCATGTGCCTCTGCACAGCCTCCATGTGTATTTGTGGCCCTTCCTGATGGGTTAGAGTAGATTAGTATGGAGTATTTTCCCTGATTCCACTTCTGGCTTGCTGCCTTGTGGCGGTGAAGGGGGTTGTGTACTTCAATGAAGCTGTCAGCTATACCATGTTGGGTCACTGTAAGTGGGCAGGTAATAGCAGAGAGGTCAGACAAATCCCAGTCCACTGGAAAAGGAACTGGCAACCCAAACCAGTATCTTTGGCGTGCAAACCTTGTGGAACAGCACAGACAGAGACCTAGCTAAATGTGCTGCAGTCCATAGGGTCACAGAGTCGGACACAACTGAAGGACTGAACAACAAATAATAAAATGTTCCCCTGGTACTTGATATATGTGATATGGCGGTGTAATTTGGCCACTATTAGTTTTCCCAATGTACATATGATGAGCGAGATGTATATGTAATTATATATATATTCCAGGGTACACATTGGAGCCTCTGTGAGTGAGACAGGGTTAATGGGACAAGCAGTTTCATGTTTTTTTGTTGCAATTTAATCAGATAGTGTGTCTTTAATTGATTTATGCATGTTGCAGCATATGCATGACCATTCCAACATATGATTAAATAATAATTATTTTAAATGCCTATTTTTTATTTGGGGATTGTTGTGCAAGTAATTGTAATGCATTTCCATGCTTTCCCCATAGTCCACTGGTGTGTTTATATTGTCTGTTACATTGTTGAGAACTTGTCTGTAAACTCTTTGCAGGTCTTATTTGGAGGTTGTAATATTTTCTCCTGCATTTGCCGTTTACGGGTTTGAACTCCAGTGCGTCTTTGGGGATTCGTAGCAATTTAAACAGCCTGTAGGCTTTTTCCACCTGTAACCTGCAGATCGTTTGAGGGTAGCTGTAAGAGGTCAATTTAATAGCCGTAAGTCTAGTGGGCTCCGTTACGGGCTACAGGTTTTCACGTTGAGGGAATGTAATAGGGCTGCTAGTCTATAAGGAATACTTGATAAAATGCCTACTTACGTCTTACTGTTACCTTCAAACTGTTCCAAAGAATGCCAATTGCTTGTCCGTTTCATAAGCTCTGAACAATAAAACGCAGCAAGAATAGAACAAACCATTTCCTCAGAATTTTGTTCATTACTGTCAATCCTAAATGTATCTGCTAAGTTTACGTCCCTTTTTCAGATTAATTTAACCATATATAATCTAATCAGAAAGATCTTTTGCAGTGAACAATTCTTATGTCTCTTGTTTTCATAGAAGTTAACAGGACTGTCATGAAAATGAATAAACTTAATAGGATTAATCAGGCAAGCCATGTGCGATACATACAAAAATAATCACAGATGGACTGGTAAATGTAGTAAGGGTGCTGTCTACCACAAGCATATTGTGAAGAAGTTAAAACATGCTGAAGCTGGGCAGTTAAGAGTTACATAATACAGTATACTGACAGGAATGTTTATCAGGAGATGCCTGGCACTCTAAAATGTAAAGTATCGCTAGTATCTTCAAAAGTGTGAAAAAGGATTTCTGACTATCATGTGGTCCCAGAGAGAGGTCTTGTTATTATTGAACAAAACAGTGAGGAAGAAAGGGAAGTATCAGTTACACTGGCAATCACATATAATAGTTGTCAAACTGTGATTCGTCGTCACGCTTGTGGCAAATCACAATTTGACAACTGTGATTGTTGCAAATTGGGTGCGCAGGCGCATTGCGCTCTGGACAGAGCCAGGAGGAGGAGGGGAGACACACAGGGAAGGAAGTGGAAGACAAAGAGAGAAGGGGGAGATACAGGACAGGGAGAGACACGGGGGAGGGGGGAAACACACAGGGGTGGGAGAGGACGGGGTAGACACACAGGAGCGGGGGAGAGACACAGGGGAGTGAGAGGATGGGGGAGAGACACAAAGGAGTGAGGGGGGAGAGACACAGGGAAGGGAGAGGAGGGGGTAAGAGACACAAGGGAGGGGGAGACACCCAGGGGTAGGAAAGGGGTAGACACACAGATAAGGGGGAGAGACACGGGAGGCGGGAGAGACACAGGAGGGAGGAGAGACACAGGGGAGTGAGAGGAGGGGGGGGAGACACACAGGGGAGTGAGAGGAGCGGGGAGAGACACAGGGGTGTGAGGGGAGGGGGAGAGAGACACAAAGGAGTGAGGGGAGGGGGTGAGACACAAAAAAGTGAGAAAAGTGGGGGAAGAGACACAGGGGTGGGAGAGGAGGGGGAAGAGACACATGGGAGGGGGAGACACAGGGGTAGGAGAGGAGAGGGTAGACACACACAGGGGAGGGAGAGGAGGGGGAGAGACACAGAGGAGGGGGGAGACACAGGGAGTGAGCGGAGGAGGAGAGACACAGGAGAGTGGGAGGGGGAGAGACAAAAAGGAGTGAGAGGAGGGGGAGAGACACAGGGGACTGAGAGGGGGGAGAGACAAAAAGGAGTGAGGGGGGGGACACAGGGGAGGGGGGAGACACAGGTGAGTGAGAGGAGGGGGGAGAAAAAGGGAGTGAGAGGAGGGAAAAGAGACACAGCGGAGGAGGGGGGAGACACCCGGGGAGGGAGAGGTGGGGGAGACACACAGGGGAGGGAGAGGTGGGGGAGACACACAGGGGTGGGAGAGGTGGGGGGTAGACACACAGGGGAGGGAGAGGAGGGGGAGAGACACAGGGGAGGGGGGAGAGACACAGAGGAGGGAAATGACAAGAGGGAGGGGGAATAGACATAGAGGGGAAGATACATGGGGGAAGGAGACACAGGGGGGAAAGAGACACAGGGGAGGGAGAGGTGGGGAAAGAGACAGGGGGAAAGACACAGGGGGGGCAGGAGGGAAAAACACAGGGGGGAAGGAGACACAAGGGAGGGAGAGAAGGAGGAAATGAGACACAAGAGAGGAAGTAGACAGAGGCGCTCATTGTGAGGCCAGGAAAGTAGAGGGGGAGAGGCTCCCATTGTGTGGCAAACAGCATTGCCAGAATTCACATTTTATTGCCGTCATTATTGACGGTCAAGTTGCTAGTTTTAAATATTGCAAGGAACAGCTTGCTTTAAAGGATCAGTAAGTATGTAAGTGGGCGACTGTGACAAAACATGATTGAGCACCTGCCTTTGGCTTACAGGAATCCCTCTGGTTTGTCAATTATTTTGGGTCATCTCGCTCTGGGCTCAGCCTCGTTAGTCTCCATTAACACCCAGTCCTCGGGTTTACAAGAATACAGGAGAGCAATACTACCCCCAGTGGATAGAACCAGAGTTGCAGGCAGAGACCTTACATAACAATCCCTTTAAGTTAGAAATATTATATTCCATCAGAATAATCTCAATTATGCATGTTCACTGACTGACTTTTTTTATTTACTCACATCATATTTATAAAGTTCAGTCACTCCAAGTCACAAGCAATAGCCCTCTTATCCAATCTCCCTTTAGCTAAGTGATCCATCTGTCAATCATCTTCTCTCAGCCCTTCTCAATGCCCCCTGTGATGTTGGTGCCTTCTTGGATGAATAGCTTAATGAGACCTAATTTCACAGGTAGGAGAATTCACACATGACCTAAGCAAGGCCCAGTTGGTATGTAAGGGTTATACACAATTACATCTAACCTATCATGATTAGACACAGACTACTTCTTGGGCTAAAATACAATTAGACACAGACTACTTCTTGGGAGAAAAACTAGCCACAGCGTTTATTGGTAAACACAAATAGACTTAATAACCATAAACCCACATGAGGGGAGGAACCTGGCCAGAGACAGTACGCCCAACGCCCTGAAGCCTCATCCAGGGCCTACCATGTTGTAACATCCGTACCACTGTAGGGTAGGATCTTACCCATTTTACCACTGTCCCGGCAACTCCCCCCACCACCCGCCATGCAAAAGACCGGAGAATACCTGCTGTGGACTCGACTCTCCCCCCAAAAAACAATGGCCAGCTGCATACCCCAGGACTCCAAGCTCCATCTCTACTCATGAAGTTGAGCCAAACTCGAATCAGACTGCTTCCTTACAGGTTATCTTGATCACAGCTCACTCATGTCCTTCGCGTATAAGACAGCATATTACGCAGCAGATAATTAATATGAGGTAAGATCAACATCCTCGTAGCCGCTATTCTGTCTCACCATGTTAAGTACAATTTCTCCCATGATGCCAACAAGATCTTTAATTTGTCTGTAAGATTTTGGGATGGGAAAGAATAGAATGCTCTTATAGCCCTGGAAGCAAAATCTCACAGGCCATAATGCAATAAAGTTAGTTCCATAAAATCCCATCCGACTCTGTCGAAGGCTTTTTCGGTATCCAAAGAGAGGACCACAATCTGTATTTTTTACCTATCGGCAAAATCGATCAAGTTCAACAATCTTTTTGAATTATTTGTCCTCTGTCTACCTCCTATCAGGTGTTCAATAACCCGAAAATCGGGCAATCATTTTTACATTGTGAAAGGTATCCTTTTTAGGAATAGTGACTATAGAAGCCTTGAGCATCTCTTCTGGAGCACTTCCATTAGATTTTATTTAATTCAGTGCCTCTTTCAAATGGTTTATCAAAATTCGGCAGAAGGTTGAAAAATATTCATTAGGCAAACCATCCGTGCCTGCTGCAGAGCCCTTTTTTAAATTTTTAATTATCTCAATGATCTCACTATTTGTTATTTCGCCATTCAAAATTTCCAGTGCCTCAAAGGAGACTCTAAGAAATTCTATCTGGCTCAAAAAATCTTCAATCTCCATCAAGGAAGGCTTCCTAAAGATTTTTTAATCTTCTAGGTTATATAACTCCTTATAATATCTAAAAAAATAATTCCCTATCTGTTCTGGGCTATACATTTTTTTCCCCTGATCATCACATAGGTATTCTATTTTATTAGTATATAACCTTTTCTTAAGTTTAATAGCCAACATTCTGCCAATCCTATTACTTTGTTGATGAAATTTCTGCTGAAAAACCCAGGCAGCATTGTCTGCCTGGCTCTGGAAGATTTTTTAACTCTGTTGCTAAATTTTTTTCACCTGGATTATGCCATCCTTCGGACATAATGTATGATTACGTTCTAGCTCACTTAGCTTAATATACAGTGCCTTGCAAAAGTATTCACCCCTTGACTTTTTACCTATTTTGTTACATTACAGCCGTACGTTTAATGTTTTGTTAATCTGAATTTTATGTGATGGTTCAGAACAAAATACTCTAAGTTGGTGAAGTGAAAGGAGAAAAATATATACATGAAACTATTTTTTAGAAATAGAAAACAGGAAATTGGCATGTGCGTATGTATTCACCCCCTTTGTTATGAAGCCCATAAAAAGCCCTGGTGCAACCAATTACCTTCAGAAGTCACATAATTAGTGAAATGATGTCCAATCTAAATGTCACATGATCTGTCATTACATATACACACCTTTTTTGAAAGGCCCCAGAGGCTGCAACACCTAAGCAAGAGACACCACTAACCAAACACTGCCATGTAGACCAAGGAACTCTCCAAACAAGTAAGGGACAATGTTGTTGAGAAGTACAAATCAGGGTTAAGTTATAAAAAAAATATCCAAATCTTTGATGATCCCCAGGAATACCATCAAATCTATCATAACCAAATGGAAAGAACATGGCACAACAGCAAACCTGCCAAAAGACGGCCGCCCACCAAAACCCACGGACTGGGCAAGGAGGGCATTAATCAGAGAGGCAGCACAGAGACCTAAGGTAACCCGGGAGGAGCTGCAGAGTTCCATAACAGAGACTGGAGTATCTGTACATAGGACGACAATAAGCTGTAAGCTCCATAGAGTTGGTCTTTATGGCAGAGTGGCCAGAAGCAAACCATTACTTTCAGCAAAAAACAAAATGGCACGTTTTGAGTTTGCGAAAAAGGCATGTGGGAGACTCCCAAAATGTATGGAGGAAGGTGCTCTGGTCTGAGACTAAAACTGACATTTTTGGCCATCTAAGAAAACAGTATGTCTGGCACAAACCCAACACATCACATCACCCAAAAAACACCATTTCAAACAGTGAAACAAGGTGGTGGCAGCATCATGCTGTGGGGATGTTTTTCAGAAGCCAGGACTGGGAAACTGGTCAGAGTTGAGGGAAAGATGGATGGTGCTAATTACAGGGATATTCTTGAGCAAAACATGTACCACTCTGTGCTTGATTTGAGGCTAGGATGGCGGTTCACCTTCCAGCAGGACAATGACCCCAAACAAACTGCAAAAGCAACACTTGAGTGGTTTAAGGGGAAACATGTAAATGTGTTGGAATGGCCTAGTGAAAGCCCAGACCTCAATCCAATAGAAAATCTGTGGTCAGACTTAAAGATTGCTGTTCACAAGCGCAAACCATCCAACTTGAAGGAGCTAGAGCAGTTTTGCAAGGATGAATAGGCAAAAATCACAGTGGTAAGATGTGGCAAGCTCATAGAGACTTTTCCAAAGTAATTTGGAGCTGTGATTGCAGAGAAAGGTGGCTCTACAAAGTATTTACTTTAGGGGGTGAATAGTTCTGCACATTGACTTTTTCTATTATTTTGTCCTATTTGTTGTTTGCTTCACAATAAAAAAACAATCATCAAAGTTGTGGGCATGTTCTGTAAATGATGCAAATCCTCTGTGATGTAAATGAGGCAACAAAACACTAAAAATGCCAAGGGGGGTGATTACTTTCGCAAGGCACTGTATATATATATACAGTGCCTTGCGAAAGTAATTACCCCCATTGGCATTTTTAGTGTTTTGTTGCCTCATTTACATCACAGAGGATTTGCATCATTTACAGAACATGCCCACAACTTTGATGATTGTTTTTTTATTGTGAAGCAAACAACAAATAGGACAAAATAATAGAAAAAGTCAATGTGCAGAACTATTCACCCCCTAAAGTAAATACTTTGTAGAGCCACCTTTCTCTGCAATCACAGCTCCAAATTGGCACAGCAATATGCCAATTTAATTAAGGCTGATATGGAACAGAGATTCCTGTCCACATATATCCACAAACCGTACAGATACAACCGTTATATAGATGACCTGTTCATCATATGGGGAGAAAAAAAGCTCAGAGACTTCCACACTGCCTTTAATGCCTTCCACACATCTATTAAATTTAAAATAGATTACTCTGCTGAACAGGTGAACTTTCTGGATACCACCATATCCATCACCAATGGTAAACTTAACTCATCTGTATATCTCCACAGCTCTAGCTTTTATCCCTCACATATTAAAAAAGCGATTATCTATAGTCAAGCCATCAGATACCACTGCATATGTTGCAACAATGAGGGCTGTGATAAACATTTAAAAACACTGTCTGATTCCTTCAGGAGAAAGGGTTACAAACCTAATGTCATAACACAGAAAGTAATCTCTGCCATTAAAACACAGTGGGAACACCTGCTGCAATACAAAACTAAAGAAATGACCTCACGTACACCTCTGGTAACCACATACTGTACCATCCGGATCTAGAAGGAATATGCAAAATATTTAAGGATCTACACCACAGTTAACAAAGCAGAATTTAAACATATATTCCCCAAAGCCCCCATTCTTGCATTTAGGCAGCCACCAAATCTCAGACAAACATTGGTGAACAGTAGAGATTGGCCAATGAAGAGCTTAACAAAGAAACTGGCACAAAACCTTGCAATAAAAATCTGTGTAAATTGAGTCAACACATCTGCAAAGAGGACACAGCCACGCACAACAAGACCTATAACATCAGAGGGTCATATTCTTGTACATCATCCAATGTAGTCTACATGATACAATGTACTGTATGGGAGAGAGGCTGCTACATTTGAGAAACCAGTCAGAAATTACATATGAGGATGAATCTACACAGACGTTCCATGAGGACAATTACTGAGGACAATGAGGACAATTACTGTACTCAAATCGGACACCATTTCAACCAGAATAACCACTCCATGAAAAATCTCAAAATCAAAATACTCAAAGGTTTATTAAAAAACATTACAGAAAGAGACATTTGAAATTAAAATGATTATGCTCTTTAACGCTAATAACTCAGGCCTTAATGTGGAAATGGAATTTTTATCTCATTACCAAAATTTCTTGTAACTCTAACATTCATGATTGTAGATATATATGTACTAGCGACTTGCCCGTCAAAAATGACGGCAATAAAATTTGAATACTGGCAATGCTGTTTGCCTCACAATATGAGCAACTTCAGGCGCTCATTGCGAGCCTCTCCCCCTGTTTACTTCCTCCCTTGAGTCTTCTTTCCCCCTCCTCTCCCTCCCTTGTATCTCCTTTTCCCCCCTCTTCCTCCTCTGTGTCTCTTTCCCTCATCTCCCTCCCCTGTGTCTCTTTCCCTCATCTCCTTCCTGTGTCTCATCCCACATCTCTCCCCTGTGACTCCTTTCCCCTCTCTCCCTCCCATGTGTCTTTCTTTCTCCTCTCCCTCCCCTGTGTCTGTTACTCCCCTCTCACTCCCCTGTGTCTCTTTCCCCCTCCTTTCCCTCTCCTGTGTATCTTCCCTCTCTCCTTCCCTTGTGTCTGTTTCCCCCTCTCTCTCCCCTGTGTCTGTTTCCCTCCGTGTCTGTTCACCCCTCACCCGTCTGTTTTTCCCCTCTACGCCCTCTGTGTCTGTTTGCCCTGCTGTCTCTTCTCCCCTTTCCCTCCCCTGTCTCCCTCACTCCCTCCCATGTCTCTCCCCCTCCCCTGTGTCTCTTCCCCCTCTCCTGTCTCTTCCCCCCTCTACTCCCTTTGTGTCTGTTTGCCTTGCTCTCCCTATCCTGTGTCTCTTCCCCCCCTCTACCTCCCGTGTCTTCCCTCCCATCTCTTCCCCCTTCTAGCTCCCGTGTCTCTTCCCCCTCTCATTCCTTTGTGTATCTTCCCCCCTCCCCTGTGTCTCTTCCCCCTCCCCTGTGTTTCTTTCCCCCCTCTCTCTCACCTGTCTCTTTCCCCCTCTCCCTCCCGTCTCTTCCCCCTCTCTCACTCCCCTGTGTCTCTTCACCCCTCTCTCTCACCTGTGTCAGTTTCCCTCCCCCTTATCATTCTCCTCTCTCCTCATCCCTTTCCCCCTCTCCAATTAACACCCCCCCCCCCTCCTTATCAGCTGCTCCTGCTCCTCTCTGCTCTACAACACGTATTCCGGCTGCGTCCGCACGGGATAGGCTAATGACGCGACGCACGAGACATAATGTCATTAGCATATGCCAGATCCCGACACAGCCGGAAGACGCAATGGAGAGCAGAGAGCAGCAGGATCAGCTGATGAAGGTGAGGAGAGAGGGAGGGGGGGTGGTAATTGGAGAGAGGGAAAGGGATGAGGAGGGAGGAGGACGATGAGGGGAAGGAGGGAGGAGACACTGGCAGTGATTATATTCCGTATTATTGGACAGTATACTAAATTCCCCCATTTATTATTTTTTAGGAACATTAATGAATGTTATTTTTAAGTTGCAACAATTATAAAATGGAGTCTTATGTTCTCATTTGAGTTCTGGTTGGTTATTTATCCACAAGTGGTTTTATATATTTATTAATTTATATAAATAATTGGCCAACACTTTAAAGGAAAAGACATACTGCTCAATAGCGCTAGCCTATAGTGGCAAATATGGTAATGCATAATTAAGTTTAATTTTGCTGTTTTTTTGTATCGCCTATTCATTTAATCTGGGGGGGATTTGTCCCCCCATCCCACCCAGATCCTATGCCCCTGCCAGCTGCCAAAGTCTTGTGCAAGATAAAGGTATTTTATACTGAAATGATCTAATAGTTTTTTCTATTAGGACTGAAAAAAAGTTATAAAATCATAACTTTAAAATGTTTGTTGTCGAAAATATACTGGTCACCCTCTATGACAGAATTAATATGCACTGGGTGTGTGAAGCGCTACATTTTAGAGGAATGCAGAGCGGCATGTGAGGCTCTCCTGGTGGAAGGCTGGGGGTTAGCAGTTATGAACATTGTAATAATCTCAGAGAAATGTAATTGGATTATTAACTTAAACCAAATCAACTCACACTGTTTCTTTCCCCCCCCTTCCTCCCCTGTCTCTTTCCACCTCTCCCTCCCCTGTCTCTTTCCCCCTCACCTGTGTCTCTTCCCCCCCTCTCCCTCCCCTGTGTCTCTTCCCTCTCCCCTGACAATTCCCCCTGCTGTGTCTTTTTCCCCCCTCTCCCGTGTCTCTTCCCCCTCCCTCCCCTGTGTTTCTTCCCCCCCTCTCTCACTCCCCTGTGTCTCTTCCCCCATCTCTCACTCCCCTGTGTCAGTTTCCCTCCCCCCTTATCATTCTCCCCTCTCCTCATCCCTTTCCCACAGGAGTATTATCTTGCAAAATTCAGTTGGATGGCTATATATGAATAAAATACCATAGTGCATAGCTCTACACTGAATGATAGCTACAAATTTCATACTTGTCATTAGTTGGAAGTTGACCATCAAATAATAACAACAAAAATATGTAAGAGTGTGCTATATATATCAATTTGTATTCATGTGGTGGTTTCTGTGTGTAATTGTCACTTTGCTGAAGAATATACAAATAGAAGCAAATTTTCAATATCAAAAACAACTACCTACAACTACAGGAATATTATCATGCAGATACCGCTAAGAAATATTGTTGATCAAACAATTTTGTAGTAATGATCACATATATAGTTGTCGTAATAGAAAAAGGCTTTCAATGAGCGCCTTTGGCCCTCATCGCGAGGCCCGCAAGACTAAACTATTCATTTAGAGATAATAAAATTAACTCAAAGATTAAAATGTAGATTATTAAAAAAAAGTCTTGATTTGGGGGCAGTAACCAACCCCGTGGTGATTGAACACCTAATTTGGTTAGACAAGTGTTAAGTTAAATAAGTAAAAATCTGTAATCCTTGCTCTACTGAGGTTATATAGGACCAATATACAGGGAGTGCAGAATTATTAGGCAAGTTGTATTTTTGAGGATTAATTTTATTATTGAACAACAACCATGTTCTCAATGAACCCAAAAAACTCATTAATATCAAAGCTGAATATTTTTGGAAGTAGTTTTTAGTTTGTTTTTAGTTTTAGCTATTTTAGGGGGATATCTGTGTGTGCAGGTGACTATTACTGTGCATAATTATTAGGCAACTTAACAAAAAACAAATATATACCCATTTCAATTATTTATTTTTACCAGTGAAACCAATATAAGATCTCAACATTCACAAATATACATTTCTGACATTCAAAAACAAAACAAAAACAAATCAGTGACCAATATAGCCACCTTTCTTTGCAAGGACATTCAAATGCCTGCCATCCATGGATTCTGTCAGTGTTTTGATCTGTTCACCATCAACATTGCGTGCAGCAGCAACCACAGCCTCCCAGACACTGTTCAAAGAGGTGTACTGTTTTCCCTCCTTGTAAATCTCACATTTAATGATGGACCACAGGTTCTCAATGGGGTTCAGATCAGGTAAACAAGGAGGCCATGTCATTAGATTTTTTTCTTTTATACCCTTTCTTGCCAGCCACGCTGTGGAGTACTTGGACGCGTGTGATGGTGCATTGTCCTGCATGAAAATCATGTTTTTCTTGAAGGATGCAGACTTCTTCCTGTACCACTGCTTGAAGAAGGTGTCTTCCAGGAACTGGCAGTAGGACTGGGAGTTGAGCTTGACTCCATCCTCAACCCGAAAAGGCCCCACAAGCTCATCTTTGATGATACCAGCCCAAACCAGTACTCCACCTCCACCTTGCTGGCGTCTGAGTCGGACTGGAGCTCTCTGCCCTTTACCAATCCAGCCACGGACCCATCCATCTGGCCCATCAAGACTCACTCTCATTTCACCAGTCCATAAAACCTTAGAAAAATCAGTCTTGAGATATTTCTTGGCCCAGTCTTGACATTTCAGCTTGTGTGTCTTGTTCAGTGGTGGTCGTCTTTCAGCCTTTCTTACCTTGGCCATGTCTCTGAGTATTGCACACCTTGTGCTTTTGGGCACTCCAGTGATGTTGCAGCTCTGAAATATGGCCAAACTGGTGGCAAGTGGCATCGTGGCAGCTGCACGCTTGACTTTTCTCAGTTCATGGGCAGTTATTTTGCGCCTTGGTTTTTCCACACGCTTCTTGCGACCCTGTTGACTATTTTGAATGAAACGCTTGATTGTTCGATGATCACGCTTCAGAAGCTTTGCAATTTTAAGAGTGCTGCATCCCTCTGCAAGATATCTCACTATTTTTGACTTTTCTGAGCCTGTCAAGTCCTTCTTTTGACCCATTTTGCCAAAGGAAAGGAAGTTGCCTAATAATTATGCACACCTGATATAGGGTGTTGATGTCATTAGACCACACCCCTTCTCATTACAGAGATGCACATCACCTAATATGCTTAATTGGTAGTAGGCTTTCGAGCCTATACAGCTTGGAGTAAGACAACATGCATAAAGAGGATGATGTGGTCAAAATACTAATTTGCCTAATAATTCTGCACTCCCTGTAATCTTTATAAATGTACTAGCGACTTGCCAGTCAAAAATTACGGGGCACTAACATTTTAATGCTGTTAAAACTGTTTGTCACACAATGTGAGTGTCTGACATTCTTAACCTTTTTTTATCTACAAAGAAATACAAAATTTTGAATAAAACTTTTAATTTTTGTAACTTTCAACTTCTAAATACTGGGCTAGTCCCAAACTATATCTCACTATCTCTTCTTTGTTCCAGCCTCCAGCAACTGTCTTGTAACTTCTCCTCTGCATTTGCACACACTGCTTCCTCTGCCCTCCCTCCCTGCCCCAATCCCACCCACCCTTGCGTTGTCTCAATTTATAGATACCCACCTGACTTACACCTGCTCACTCAGCATCACCTGCTTCAAATTAATCAACTAATTTAATACAAAATATATAAAACTGCTCGGATATCAATGTCTTTAAAACGAGAGCAAGCGAATTGAGGAAAAGGCTTAAAGACAGAGGATACAGCAATACAGCTACTAAACGAGCATTCCACAAGGCCTTATACCTCAAACGAGAAGATCTCCTGACCCCAAAGGAAACAAGCACTGAATGACGAACAAATCAGATTTGTCAGCACCTTTAATGGCCAATGGAAAGAAGTACTCCATATACTTAATAAACATAGGAATGTACTTCAGACTGATGTTGACCTAAAAAAATGGCTCCCAGAAAAGATACATGCCAGTTGGCGACGGGCTCCATCCTTTAGTGACACGCTAGTAAGAAGCCACTTTGTCAGGAAAACAGTCAAATTATCTACAACACAAACCTTGGGAAGCCATAAATGTGGACATTGCAAATATTGTTCGCATATTAAAAATACAACTCTGTTTTTGGATCACATGGGTAATAATCACAAAGTGAGGAACTCCTTTAGCTGTAGTGCAAAGTCAGTTATCTACGTGCTTGAATGTACATGCCCTAATAAAAAATATGTTGGGGTGACGAGTCGTGAGGTGAGAAAAAGGATAAGTGAACATGTTAGAAACATCAGGAACAGCAAGAGGGACTTGGAAAATGGACGCAAATTAACATCTGTTGCAAGACATTTCCACAAATTCCATAATTCCAATTTTAATGAATTAAAATGTTGGATGATACAGTACGTAACACTGGGCATCCATGGAGGAAATCTAGAAAATGCTCTTGTTCGAGCTGAAAGCAGATGGATTTTTCTACTTAATACCATGACTCTATATGGACTAAATGAGAACATCAATTATACAGTTTTTTTTATAATTTATGCAAGAGTGGTATCTTCTGCCTTCTTTTCATACCTTTTTAATATATTACATTCATATTTTTTATTTATAGTTTACTTTTCAGTGATAATCATCATTTTATGCCTTCCCATTCTTATTTTCTTTTTACAACATTACTGTTAGGTCTCATCAGTGCATTGCTATCTATAGTTGTGTCTAATCACTGGGATCCATGTGGCCCAAGCATGAGGGCAGATGCTGCCCTTATTGGTGAGTTGGATGGGAATTATCTTTTCCCACATCACCCTTTTCCATTCAATAAGGGCAGCATCTGTCATTTATTGACACTATTGCAGTTAGAACATTGTCCATTAGGGGTCACTGTATCTCTCTGGGTATATAAGGAAGTGAACAGGCTGATCAGCACAGCCCTATGAGGAAGCGATTCTAATCGCGAAACGCGCGTCTGTTTTAGTGCGCATGCGAGAGATTCGAATAGCGCATGCGCGATTCTTCCAGTGCTTTGAGCGGTGTTAGAGCGTCTGTGATGTCAGACGCCGAGTGAGTGATTCCATGTGAGTATCGGGTCTATGAGAGGGAGGCTGATAAGCAGGTAAGTCCTGAGTTTATTGCCATAGCATAGTAGCAGCCTCCTATGTGATTACCCATCTGCCAGAGGAGTTACTATAAGGATTTTTCCTTATTATTAAGGTATTATTAAAGAGTCATATGTACACTTATGCCATCATAGTGGCTAGTCAGTATTATACTCCTCTGCATTAGTATATGCATGCATACTGTCAAGTTTGTGTTACATTGTAGCACCTGTCCATTTGGTGAACATATCATAGGATGCCACTTAGTGAGCATTTACTATATATATGAATATAACACATTGCCTTTTGAGCCACAGTAGTCCTTTATTTGGCTAATCGCATCAATTATCTGTATATCACCATTTTACACAAACAGGGTCTCTTTTTTCTGGACCTTAGTCTATGTGTAGATATTTTTGCTTCCATTGAGTGCCCCTCCTTCTCAGGATACCCACAGCGCATCTTTGTAAGAACTACATTTATGGGGACTACTATATTCAATTATTTGAGCCAAATTATAAATTGGTGGGGGATATTCGGGAAATGTGTTCCCTATATCAGCCTGATACTCACATGAGCAATCATCTAACCGTCTCTAGCACATTATATATTTTTATTACTTCTCTAGTACTTTTATTTTTATTTTTCTTCCTTTCCCTTTTTTTCCGGTTACCGATATGTTATTTTAGAATAAAGCATCATTGTTTTTATCTTATTTGGTCTAATTGCCACTTTTTGGAAGCCTGCCATGATTTGAATGGTTTGGCCATTTGTTTTTGCTATCTGCATATTCCATAGGCCATTCTATGAGTGGACTCCAAAACCCATTGGACTATGTCCCTTAATGCACTAAAGTAAGGTCCTTTGTGTCCTATTCATCTTCTCCACCACCATATTATTAATATTATTATTATCTTTATTTATATCGCGCCAACATATTCCGTAGCGCTGTACAGGGGTTGAGTACATAGCAGAAAACAAATTAAACACCTTGTAAAGAATTGAGGGCCCTGTTTTTGAGCATAAAATCAAATGTACATAGAGCTTGTTACCAAGGCACTGACATAAGATTGAAAACTCGCAAACCATATGTTAATAATATTGATACATTTGTATTTGATCCGTGCTATAGTTGCCCTTTTTTCTTTCTCTCTTCTTAATTTTGTATTATTATAGCAACTAACGGATCTTCTTTATCCATGACTTAGAGCAGGGGTCCTCAAACTTTTTAAACAGGGGGCCAGTTCACTGTCCCTCAGACACTGTTGGGGGCCGGACTATAGTTTGAAAAACTATGAAAAAGTTCCTATACAGTATATATATATCCCTCCCTTTTTTTCGTCCCTTCTCCCTCTTCCTTTTCCCTATAACCTCTCTTCTATCTCGCCTTCTCCCTTCCTCTCCCTCTTGCTACTTATCCCTCTCCCTTCTTTCTCTCCCGTGTCCCTTTTTCCTCTCTCTCTCTTTCTCCCTCTCTCTGCTTCTCTCGCACCCTTCTCCCTCTTCCCTCTCTCTCATTATCATCTCCCTACTCCCTCTTCCTCTCCCCTTTCCCTCTCTTCTGTCTCTCCTTCACCCTTGCTCTCCCTCTTGCTACTTCTGCCTCTCTTTTCATTCTCTCTCCCTTGTCCCTTGTTCCTATCTTTCCTTTTCCCTTCTCACTTTTTCCTCTCTACTTCTCTCTCCCTTCTCCCTCTCTCTACTACTCCCCTTCTCTTTTCCCTCTCCCTGCTCCCTCTTTCGAATTCTTCTCCATCTCCCTTCTTGCTCTCTCTCCTTCTCACTTTCTCCCTCTCCTTCTCCCCCTTTCCTTTTAACTTCTGTCATTCCCTTCTTCCTCTCCTCCCTTCTGTCTCTCTCCATTTCTCCCCCTTCTCCCTCTCCCGTCTCTCTCTCCTTCTCTCTCCCGCTCTATCTTCCTTCATCTCTCTCTCCTTTCTCATCCCCCTCTCTCTCCTTTCATTATATCTACACCTCCCTCTCCCTTCTCTCTCACTCTCCCTCTTTCTACTCTCTCTCTCCTCTTCATCTTTATCTCTCCTCTCTCTCCCCCTCCCTATCTCCATTTCTCTCTCCATCCCTATCTCTACTTTCTCTCTGTCTCTGTCCATCTCCCTTCCTCCTCTCTCTCCTTTCTATCTTTTCCTTCCTCTCTCCCCCTGTCTCTTTCCCTCACTGCCCATGTCTCTCTACCTCACGCCCCCTTGTCTGTCTTTCTATTCTTCACTCTCTTGTCTCTCTCCCTCACTCACTCCCCTTGTCTATCTACCTCAATGCCCCTTGTCTGTCTCTCCCTCACCCCCATTGTTTGTCTGTCTATCTCTCTCCCTCACTACCCTTGTCTCTCTACCTCACCCCCCCCCTTGTATGTCTTCCTGTGTCTTTCTATTCCCCACTCCCCTAGTCTCTCTACCTCACCCCCCCTTGTCTGTCTTTCTCTCTCACTCTCCCTCCCCTCTCTACATCATTCCACTTTGCCTGTCTGTCTCTCTCCCTCCCTCACTCCCCTTGTCTCTTTACCTCACTCCCCTTTGTCTTTCTCTCTATCCCTCACTCCCCTTGTCTCTCTACCTCACCCCCCCTTGTCTGTCTTTCTCTCTCTGTCCCTCACTTCCCTTGCCTCTCTACATCATTCCCCTTTGCCTGTCTGTCTCTCTCCCTCACTCCCCTTGTCTCTTTACCTCACTCCCCTTTCTCTTTCTCTCTATCCCTCACTCCCCTTGTCTCTCTACCTCACCCCCCCCTTGTCTGTCTTTCTCTCTCCCTCACTTCCCTTGCCTCTCTACATCATTCCCCTTTGCCTGTCTGTCTCTCTCCCTCCCTCACTCCCATTGTCTCTTTACCTCACTCCCCTTTGTCTTTCTCTCTATCCCTCACTCCCCTTGTCTCTCTACCTCACCCCCCCCTTGTCTGTCTTTCTCTCTCTCTCTCTCCCTCACTTCCCTTGCCTCTCTACATCATTCCCCTTTGCCTGTCTGTCTGTCTCCCTCCCTCACTCCCCTTGTCTCTTTACCTCACTCCCCTTTGTCTTTCTCTCTATCACTCACTCCCCTTGTCTCTCTACCTCACCCCCCCTGTCTGTCTTTCTCTCTCTCTCTCTCCCTCACTTTCCTTGCCTCTCTAAATCATTCCCCTTTGCCTGTCTGTCTCTCTCTCTCCATCACTCCCTTTGTCTATCTACCTCACTCCCCCTTGTCTGTCTGTCTGTCGCTCGATCACTCCCTCTTGTCTGTCTGTCTATCTCTCGCTCTCCCTCACTCCCCTTGTCTTTCTACCTCACTCCTCCTTGTCTCTCTCTCTCCCTCACTCCCCCTTGTCTGTCTTTCACTCTCCCTCCCTCACTCCCCTTGTCTCTCTCCCTCACTGGCCCCTTGCCTTACCTTGCCTTCATGCTGCCGGTGTGTGGCTCCTCCCTGAGTCAGCCGTGGAGACACAAAGAGACATAGGGGTCTGGGGGAAGGGGCAGGTGGGGCCGGGTTCAGGACCCTGGCGGGCCGGGTTTGGCCCGCGGGCCGTAGTTTGAAGACCCCTGACTTAGAGTATATGTGCTTCCCTATCACCCCCCTTTTTTTCTGACATTTATATATTGGCTATTTATGATAGCCGTTCTAGGGTAGCACCTATATAAGATTTGACCAGAAGATTCTGGTGTTATTAAGGTCTTATATCTCCTACCAAAATGACTGAATTTGACCTACATAAAGATTTTGTAGCTAGGCAAAGTAAAATGGTTGAGGAAGTAGATAAGGCCTTCTCCAACCTAGATGTTATCCCCACTAGGGACGTTACAGATTGGCAAGGAGGTCTGAGACAATTATCATATTTAATGTATAAACATCTAAGGTCATTCTGGAACATGAGCACTTTTGATAAGTATCTGGCCAAACACATCATTCCAAGGGGCCTAAGAGTACGAGTATTCTCATCGTATGCATTTCATATTGATACATATAAAGAAAGATGGGAGCAAGCACTTATATTCTGCTCTGAAACCCTAATTGCCATTCTATCTGATTACGAAAATTACATCATCAAAGATCTACACAAACAAATTAATGACTTAAGTAAAGAGTTAAAGTAATGTGAGTCTATGGCTGATTTCCAGAATGCATACTTTACTATAAAACAAGATTTGGAAAAGAAGGAGAAAGAAATTGTTAATAACAAATGACATAAAATGAATAGGGACACTAAGGACTTTGAAAATGGTCGTATATTTAATTGGGACCATAAAGAATATAGGCACAGAAGACCATCTAATAGATCAAGACCCCCACCTACGATGGTTCAATCATCATCTGATTACGATTCATCAGCTATAGAAGATAACGAAGGCACATTTGATGACAATGCCCAAAGAGGAGGTATTCTGAGACCTTTTTTAGAATTCGGCCCCAGAAGGGGTTATGTCACGAGACGATCATGAGACAGAAGCAACAGATTGGATCTGGAACGCGAAAGACAAAATCTTCAGTCTCAGAGTACCGAAATTAATTTGAGAGATCGGGAGGTGTGGGGCTACAGACAGATGAGCTCTGTACAGAGAGACAGACCTTGGATGGTGAAGAAGAAAAGATGGTAAACGATACCTTACAGATCATCAATTTAACAGATAGAATTCTAAGTCCCTTACAAATTCAAACCTTACAGAAAGGCTTATCATTCTCACCGACAAATACTCTTGACATCTTTGAAGTGGTCAAGGATGTAAATTTATTTGGTAGAAAACTACTTTTAAAGAAATTCCTTGAGAAGGAAGAAACCAACCATGCTGTTATAGAACAACAAGCTCTTGAGGATTTCTGTGATCTCTACTGTGAAAATATGGCAGATAAGCCCACGGACCAACAAGTAACAAACTTCATGTCAAATCTAAGTTTGTTCCACCTCTAACCGTCTGCCCACAAGTTGACATCTATACCAAATTGGTAGTTCAGGATTTGAAGAAACTATCCTGCACCTATGGATCAAATCTGACATCAGAAGAACATAAATGCCTTAAAGAAATCCGGTTATGGCCAGATGTAGTCCTAAAATCCCTTGGATAAAGGTGGTAATATCGTACTCTGGCGTATAGAAGACTATACCACTGAAGCCATGAAACAGCTATCCGACAGGAGATGCTACATGAAACTCTTGGGCGATCCTACTCTCGAATTTACTGACAAATATACAAAATTTGTCATGGAAGCATATAATAATGGAATAATTTCCAAGAAGGAATCTAAATTCCTGGAAATCAGTAAACCACGGATTGCCACACTGTATCTGCTACCAAAGGTGCATAAAGATGAATTGAAACCTCCAGGTAGACCCATCATATCTGGCAATGGTAATTTATGTGAACAAGCAAGCAGATTTATTGATTTCAATCTAGGATCATATGTAATCGATTTACCCTCATACCTTTGAGACACCATGGATCTCCTTAATAAACTGGATGGGATCATCTTATCAGATAACACCTATATGAATATTTGTGATGTGGAGTCATTATATACTTCCATCAAACATCAGATGGGAGAGAATGCAGTCAGTTACTTTCTGAAGATGTACCAAGCTCAACAGCAGGAAGGAAACCAATTTTTTATTGATTTACTGCATTTTGTCTTAACCCACAACTACTTCGTTTTTGATGACAGATTTTTTCTCCAAGTCAGAGGTACAGCCATGGGGACCTCATGTGCCCCCACCTATGCAAACCTATATCTGGGCTGGTGGGAGCGGGAAGTAGCCCTGGCCGATAATTTATCCAGGTATACACAACAAGTCCTCATCTGGCTACATTATATAGACGACTTGTATCTACTGTGGGATGGATCAGAGGATCTCTTCATGGAGTATATATCAATCTTAAACTTAAATGATCTCAATCTAAGACTCACTTACACTATAAATCAGGAAAAAGTGGAATTTTTGGATGTACTTAAATACAAAGGTGAAGATGGTGCTATTTGCACCGACCTTTTCAGGAAAAAAACAGCAACTAACAGCATACTACACTTCACAAGTGCACATCTTCCAAGCACTAAACGTGCAATTCCCTTTGGTGAGTTTATGAGGTTGAGAAGAAACTGCTCGGATATCAATGTCTTTAAAACGAGAGCAAGCGAATTGAGGAAAAGGCTTAAAGCCAGAGGATACAGCAATAAAGCAACTAAACGAGCATTCCACAAGGCCTTATACCTCAAACGAGAAGATCTCCTGACCCCAAAAAGGAAACAAGCACTGAATGACGAACAAATCAGATTTGTCAGCACCTTTAATGGCCAATGGAAAGTACTCCATATACTTAATAAACATAGGAATGTACTTCAGACTGATGTTGACCTGAAAAAATGGCTCCCAGATAAGATACATGCCAGTTGGCTCCATCCTTTAGTGACACGCTAGTAAGAAGCCACTTTGTCAGGAAAACAGTCAAATTATCTACCACACAAACCTTGGGAAGCCATAAATGTGGACATTGCAAATATTGTTCGCATATTAAAAATAGAACTCTGTTTTTGGATCACATGGGTAATAATCACAAAGTGAGGAACTTCTTTAGCTGTAGTTCAAAGTCAGTTATCTACGTGCTTGAATGTACATGCCCTAATAAAAAATATGTTGGGATGACGAGTCGTGAGGTGAGAAAAAGGATAAGTGTACATGTTAGAAACATCAGGAACAGCAAGAGGGACTTGGAAAATGGACGCAAATTAACATCTGTTGCAAGACATTTCAACAAATTCAATAATTCCAATTCTAATGAATTAAAATGTTGGATGATACAGTACGTAACACTGGGCATCCATGGAGGAAATCTAGAAAATGCCCTTGTTCGAGCTGAAAGCAGATTGATTTTCCTACTTAATACCATGACTCCATATGGACTAAATGAGAACATCAATTATACAGTGTTTTTATAATTTATGCAAGAGTGGTATCTTCTGCCTTCTTTTCATACCTTTTTAATTTATTACTTTCATACTTTTTATTTATAGTTTACTTTTCAGTGATAATCATCATTTTATGCCTTCCCATTCTTATTTTCTTTTTACAACATTACTGTTAGGTCTCATCAGTGCATTGCTATCTATAGTTGTGTCTAATCACTGGGATCCATGTGGCCCAAGCATGAGGGCAGATGCTGCCCTTATTGGTGAGTTGGATGGGAATTATCTTTTCCCACATCACCCTTTTCCATTCAATAAGGGCAGCATCTGTCATTTATTGACACTATTGCAGTTAGAACATTGTCCATTAGGGGTCACTGTATCTCTCTGGGTATATAAGGAAGTGAACAGGCTGATCAGCACAGCCCTATGAGGAAGCGATTCTAATCGCGAAACGCGCATCGGTTTTAGTGCGCATGCGCGAGATTCGAATAGCGCATGCGCAATTTTTCCAGTGCTTGGAGCGGTGTTAGAGCGTCTGTGATGTCAGACGCCGAGTGAGTGATTCCATGTGAGTATCGGGTCTATGAGAGGGAGGCTGATAAGCAGGTTGTGGTAACTTGTCTTCCTTGCATGGTAATTCAGGACCTCCTTAAACAGGTCTAGGTGGGAGGGCTGGGAGTCTTTGCTTCCCTCCCACAATTGCTGGAGGAAGTGATGCAACTAAGGGTATATCCAGGCAGGAAACTGCTGTTGCTTCCTGTTTCTTCCTTGATGGTGATGGTGGTGATGAATGGTGATGGCCTAACCGTGGGTGAGATCAAGCGTTTGGGGAAGGGGATTACTATATAGGTAGATAGATTTAAAAAGGGTTGTTGCTCCGTGGGTCTGGGCTGTGTGTTTGTGATACATTAATAGTATTGTGTTGTTGCCTTTTAATAAATACCTTTTAATGTAGACGAACCTTGTGTAATATATATATATATATTAATTTGGTGATACACCACATTTGGCGACCACGAATTTTAGACTTCTACAAACGTTATTTATGAGGTAATATCACATTAATAGATAGTCAGATTTTTTTTTTTGAGGAAGAAAAAAATAAATTACTTTGTCTAATTATCCTCTGCATGGGAAATCAAGTGCTGATTGTGTGTGGAGTCTAGGTTAAGCCTCCATTTTTAATATACAAGCTTGGGCATCAGGCCTCAATTATTATTTTTAATCCTTTATATCGTACTAGCTTCTGAGTTGAGTTTTGTTCGTACTAGCTTATTTTGCTACATAAAACAAATATATCATACAGGTTGTTTGTGGGTTTATCTGAGTTGAGTTTTGTTGTGCTTTGACTATCAGAGTACAGGCCTAGCCCTGCATTTGAATACAATATAGTAGGCTCCATGCGGCTTCTTTGTGTATTTGAATGCTGATTCAAGCCTCCATTTTAATATACAAGCTTGGGCATCAGGCCTCAATTATTATTTTTAATCCTTTATATCGTACTAGCTTCTGAGTTGAGTTTTGTTCGTACTAGCTTATTTTGCTACATAAAACAAATATATCATACAGGTTGTTTGTGGGTTTATCTGAGTTGAGTTTTGTTGTGCTTTGACTATCAGAGTACAGGCCTAGCCCTGCATTTGAATACAATATAGTAGGCTCCATGCGGCTTCTTTGTGTATTTGAATGCTGATTCAAGCCTCCATTTTAATATACAAGCTTGGGCATCAGGCCTCAATTATTATTTTTAATCCTTTATATCGTACTAGCTTCTGAGTTGAGTTTTGTTCGTACTAGCTTATTTTGCTACATAAAACAAATATATCATACAGGTTGTTTGTGGGTTTATCTGAGTTGAGTTTTGTTGTGCTTTGACTATCAGAGTACAGGCCTAGCCCTGCATTTGAATACAATATAGTAGGCTCCATGCGGCTTCTTTGTGTATTTGAATGCTGATTCAAGCCTCCATTTTAATATACAAGCTTGGGCATCAGGCCTCAATTATTATTTTTAATCCTTTATATCGTACTAGCTTCTGAGTTGAGTTTTGTTCGTACTAGCTTATTTTGCTACATAAAACAAATATATCATACAGGTTGTTTGTGGGTTTATCTGAGTTGAGTTTTGTTGTGCTTTTGACGATCAGAGTACAGGCCTAGCCCTGCATTTGAATACAATATAGTTGGCTCCATGCGGCTTCTTTGTGTATTTGAATGCTGATTTGATATCTTAGTCCAAGCCTCCATTTTTAATATACAAGCTTGGGCATCAGGCCACAATTTTGAATATATTAGTTTGTTGTGTGTTTCAAATACCTGAGTTTGTTAACACTATTATTTTTTTATTTTTTTAAAAAAGAAAAAAAAAATTCTCCTTTCTTTTTCTTTCTCTAATCCTTTATCATAGTACAGGCCTGGAGAAAAATAAATAAATAAACCATTTTAAATCTTATATATATATATATATATATATATATATATATTTCAGGCTTGCATTTTAATACACTATAGGCTTCCATACCTTATACATTTTGGGTGTCTTGCATATCCTAGTTCAGGTATATCTCCTACCCTGCAGGCCTTGCTATTATATTCTATTTTTCTACATATTACACCTGGCCTACTGAATAGTCATCAACTATTGTTGGCTACTCAGAAGCATGCTACTTTAGTCGCAAATTGATTTGGATTCTTACTTGGGTGAGTAAAAGAGTAGGAATGTCTTTTCAAGGGGCCAAATACCTTCCCACAGAAGTGCGTGAGTACTTTAGGAAACATATTCAAAAACATGATGGTCCATATGAGCTTCCAGAGCCAGCAAACCCAGACAGTAAAAAAGAGGAGAGATTAATGGATGTTCTAAAACAAATTGTAAATAACAAAAAGTATAGAACAAAGAAAAGAAAAAGTTTGGTCACACAAGCTGTTGTAGCCACAATAGGAGGCCTAATAGACTTAGTTGTAGAATTACGGCAGCATAATTTGGAAACAACAAATAAAATGGAGGAAGCAATGGACAAAAGGGATTGTTTAAAAATTGCAGCTTTGAGAACAACTACAATTGTTGGGGAACTAGAAAGGGAGTTAAGGGAAATAGAAGAGCAGAGGGATGCTTATGGAGTAAAAATAACAGAACTTCAAAACATAATAATGGACTATAAAATAAAACAAAGTTAGAAGGGATAAAAGGAGTCAGAGACATTGCCAAAATATATCCAGATCTGGATATGTTCGTGGCACAAAATAAAGAACCAGTACCAAAAATGAACCAAGATAGAAAAGATTTCTTATGTTATTCTGTTCCACAAGTAGATACCATACCACAAGCACCAGTTATTGTTTCAGAATTATTTAATGCAAGGCAAACACCTACAGGATTTTCTATGCAGACTCGACCGATGTCTATGGCAGATAAAGACAATTTCCAGAAATGGTGGGGAAGTATGCCAACTAACAACTTTAATACGTTTACACATTGGTTTATGAGGGGAGCAGATAGAGCTAAAAAGGGAGGTCTTAACTTAGAGGAATGGACAGAACTGTTAGAATACGCTATGGGTCCTTTGGCTAGTAGACTATTGGGATTTAATAACAGTGTGTCTGATCAGGGCAGGAAGAATTGCTTCAACTAATTTCTATCTACTTAGCATAGGGAAAGAATTTTTTTGGTATACTCTACGACAACCTCAACAGCCTCTAGTGCTGGGCTCACCAGAACATATAGCAAAAGTAATGGAAGCCCTTCCCGGGAGTGTCAAGAATTTGTCAGGCTTTTTGATCCAACACCAACAGACTTGGAAATGGTACTAACTAGAGCTGATAAGTGGTGGATCAAGCATCCTTTCACAGAACAGGCCTGCTCTGTTTCAGCTGTAAGAACATTTAAGGTCGAGTCTGGTAGAGATATAGATGGTAAATGGAGAAACCAGACGTGGGATGTACCCCAGAACAAGAAGGATGATCAAAACTGGAGACCAAAACAGAACTTTGACAAAAGATGGAGAGATCCACCTAGGGACTATAGGAATAGGGATGGCAGCAACTGGAGGGCTAATCAGGAGGGAGAGAGAAACGGTAATATGGGCTATTGGGAACTCAGGAGACAGACGGATAGGATAGAAGAGGAAAATCACATACTTAAAAACAAGGTAGCTGAGTCAGAGAGGAAATTGATGGAAAGTGAGGCAAAGATGCAATATAGTGGTATAAAAGAGGGACAGAGTAGAAGTGAGTCACAATGACAAATCCCAACCCCTGCGCCTCAGCATCTCATTCACTCAGCTAATTTAACCATGGATGAGGCAGGTCGGCCTACCATTTATACAGTCATCGCAGGGGTAGGGAAAAATATGTTGGTAGATACAGGAGCAGCAGTTACAATGACCAACAGGGTGTTTGTGGGTTTATCTGAGTTGAGTTTTGTTGTGCTTTGACTATCAGAGTACAGGCCTAGCCCTGCATTTGAATACAATATAGTAGGCTCCATGCGGCTTCTTTGTGTATTTGAATGCTGATTCAAGCCTCCATTTTAATATACAAGCTTGGGCATCAGGCCTCAATTATTATTTTTAATCCTTTATATCGTACTAGCTTCTGAGTTGAGTTTTGTTCGTACTAGCTTATTTTGCTACATAAAACAAATATATCATACAGGTTGTTTGTGGGTTTATCTGAGTTGAGTTTTGTTGTGCTTTTGACGATCAGAGTACAGGCCTAGCCCTGCATTTGAATACAATATAGTTGGCTCCATGCGGCTTCTTTGTGTATTTGAATGCTGATTTGATATCTTAGTCCAAGCCTCCATTTTTAATATACAAGCTTGGGCATCAGGCCACAATTTTGAATATATTAGTTTGTTGTGTGTTTCAAATACCTGAGTTTGTTAACACTATTATTTTTTTATTTTTTTTAAAAAAGAAAAAAAAAATTCTCCTTTCTTTTTCTTTCTCTAATCCTTTATCATAGTACAGGCCTGGAGAAAAATAAATAAATAAACCATTTTAAATCTTATATATATATATATATATATATATATATATATTATTTCAGGCTTGCATTTTAATACACTATAGGCTTCCATACCTTATACATTTTGGGTGTCTTGCATATCCTAGTTCAGGTATATCTCCTACCCTGCAGGCCTTGCTATTATATTCTATTTTTCTACATATTACACCTGGCCTACTGAATAGTCATCAACTATTGTTGGCTACTCAGAAGCATGCTACTTTAGTCGCAAATTGATTTGGATTCTTACTTGGGTGAGTAAAAGAGTAGGAATGTCTTTTCAAGGGGCCAAATACCTTCCCACAGAAGTGCGTGAGTACTTTAGGAAACATATTCAAAAACATGATGGTCCATATGAGCTTCCAGAGCCAGCAAACCCAGACAGTAAAAAAGAGGAGAGATTAATGGATGTTCTAAAACAAATTGTAAATAACAAAAAGTATAGAACAAAGAAAAGAAAAAGTTTGGTCACACAAGCTGTTGTAGCCACAATAGGAGGCCTAATAGACTTAGTTGTAGAATTACGGCAGCATAATTTGGAAACAACAAATAAAATGGAGGAAGCAATGGACAAAAGGGATTGTTTAAAAATTGCAGCTTTGAGAACAACTACAATTGTTGGGGAACTAGAAAAGGAGTTAAGGGAAATAGAAGAGCAGAGGGATGCTTATGGAGTAAAAATAACAGAACTTCAAAACATAATAATGGACTATAAAAATAAAACAAAGTTAGAAGGGATAAAAGGAGTCAGAGACATTGCCAAAATATATCCAGATCTGGATATGTTCGTGGCACAAAATAAAGAACCAGTGCCAAAAATGAACCAAGATAGAAAAGATTTCTTATGTTATTCTGTTCCACAAGTAGATACCATACCACAAGCACCAGTTATTGTTTCAGAATTATTTAATGCAAGGCAAACACCTACAGGATTTTCTATGCAGACTCGACCGATGTCTATGGCAGATAAAGACAATTTCCAGAAATGGTGGGGAAGTATGCCAACTAACAACTTTAATACGTTTACACATTGGTTTATGAGGGGAGCAGATAGAGCTAAAAAGGGAGGTCTTAACTTAGAGGAATGGACAGAACTGTTAGAATACGCTATGGGTCCTTTGGCTAGTAGACTATTGGGATTTAATAACAGTGTGTCTGATCAGGCAGGAAGAATTGCTTCAACTAATTTCTATCTACTTAGCATAGGGAAAGAATTTTTTTGGTATACTCTACGACAACCTCAACAGCCTCTAGTGCTGGGCTCACCAGAACATATAGCAAAAGTAATGGAAGCCCTTCCCCGGGAGTGTCAAGAATTTGTCAGGCTTTTTGATCCAACACCAACAGACTTGGAAATGGTACTAACTAGAGCTGATAAGTGGTGGATCAAGCATCCTTTCACAGAACAGGCCTGCTCTGTTTCAGCTGTAAGAACATTTAAGGTCGAGTCTGGTAGAGATATAGATGGTAAATGGAGAAACCAGACGTGGGATGTACCCCAGAACAAGAAGGATGATCAAAACTGGAGACCAAAACAGAACTTTGACAAAAGATGGAGAGATCCACCTAGGGACTATAGGAATAGGGATGGCAGCAACTGGAGGGCTAATCAGGAGGGAGAGAGAAACGGTAATATGGGCTATTGGGAACTCAGGAGACAGACGGATAGGATAGAAGAGGAAAATCACATACTTAAAAACAAGGTAGCTGAGTCAGAGAGGAAATTGATGGAAAGTGAGGCAAAGATGCAATATAGTGGTATAAAAGAGGGACAGAGTAGAAGTGAGTCACAATGACAAATCCCAACCCCTGCGCCTCAGCATCTCATTCACTCAGCTAATTTAACCATGGATGAGGCAGGTCGGCCTACCATTTATACAGTCATCGCAGGGGTAGGGAAAAATATGTTGGTAGATACAGGAGCAGCAGTTACAATGACCAACAGGGTCAAAAATGGGGATTCTTCAGTAAGTATTATGGGAGTTACTGGGAATCCACAGGAGGTTAGAGCAGGTCCAATTGATGTAGCAGTTGGAGAAAAAACAATACAAGTAGAAGCAATAGTGGGTTGGCCAGAGGAAATATTGGGAATAGAAGCTTTAAAAAAAGGAAATTTCATTGTAGATCTTGCCAATTTTTGTTTGTGGAAGACAGAAAAGGTGAATCAGGTAAGTACAGAGTTGACGAAAGGGGTTGTGCTCCCAATGGCATATATTGTCTCTCCGATAAAAAGTCTGGAAAAAAACAAACTGAAACTAGACGGACAACCAGAATGGCTGCAGAAGCTAATCAAAGACATACCTGTTTGGGCTACAGATAAATTAGACTGTGGAAGAATGAAAGGAATGGTCTTGTTGGAAGGAGGAGACCCACAATGGCAAAAGCAATATCCAGTCCCAAGAGAATCAGTGGCATCAATCACCAAGATGATAGAAATACTGGAGAGACGTGGAATAATTAAATCTGGAAATGGGTATGCATGTAACTCACCATGTTGGCCTGTGAGAAAAGCTGTGTTAAAAGGGAATGGTGATGAAAAAGCAGCCTCATCATGGAGACTTACCATTGATTACAGGGCCGTGAACAAACTTGCAAAAATATATTTTTTTATTTTTTTGTTTGTGTATGTATATGTTTCTAATGATGGAATCTAGTATTCCCACAGAGCAAGGCTGTATAAGAATGAAGATGCGTGTCAACAGAAGATTGTGGTGGATCCTTGTTACAGGATGGATAAGTATAAGCTGTATCACAGTAGGAATGGGGAGACAGGCAATAAGGCCAGAAGATACCGCAAATAAAGGAGAGAGTTTGAAAAGATTGGAGTTACATTACGTTCAAGCAGATAGTTTTATTTGGCCCAGGGAATTGGAAGTAAAAGAGGGTGGAGGGTTACAAGTAAACATTATTTTGCCACATAATAGTACCAGGGGATTAGCTCTTAGAGCTCTAATACAAGGGAGGTTTACAAATACTACAGTAGTAGTGAGTAACTTAACATTAGAAGAAGGTGGCGAATGGGACGCTGCACTTATAGGTGCCCAGCCTGACCTAGAGGAATTCTGCAATTTTGATACTGGAAAGGGGTGTGTTCTAACAATAGATGAAGTATTTGTCTCTGTAAAGGAGCTGCAACGTTGTAAAGATCAGAAGAAGGTACCATGGCCAATAGGCGGATTGGTGGTGGTACCAACACATGAAACAGTTGTGCAAGGGGTTGGGTGGACTTACTACCCAATAATTCTAAATTTTAATGATTTTTCTATTCCTCCAAAGTGCCTGGAATCACAGCGGCAGTGGTTTAAGCAAAGTATACAAGAGACCATCATTGAGTGGACCGGAGCAGGGAGTCGAGAAAAACGGGACACACTTGCAGCCCTTTTAGGAGGAGTCGGAACTGGATTGGGAGTATGGAATTTAGCAGACATCATTGGACTGAACAGCAGGATAAACTCCCTTACTGATGGCATGGGACATGCTATGAAAATAGGTGGAGTAGCTGACTCCCTTATAGTGAGTAGACTGACAGACAATGTTGATGACATACACACCATTGCCAACAACCTGCATCTAGTTGAGGAAAATATTGCTTCCATTGCTAACAGCATTAAGAATGAAATAGTGGGAACTGCCATTTTCTGTTCTATGATTGGAGGAAAGCTGTTGGCTGATTTAAAGGAAACTATTAAAGACATCCAGGAAAACAAGTGGGCAAGACAAATCAATGCAACAAGGATTATCACGTCATTGAAAAGAAAAGGAGTGGACATCACTGAGGACAATCTTAAATACAGCTATATTGAAGGCCCAGATCAATGGATGCCACATGGACTACAATCTGGGACAATAGGACTAATCCTGGCAATTCCCCGTTGGGAGGGGCAGGCAGAGCAACTGAACTTTATACATAGCATTGGCACCTTAAGTGATGGAATCTACAAGCAACACTTCCCATCAAAAAGACTGGCCACTATTACAGGATTGGAGATGGATGAAAGCTGTTGCAGGAAATCTCAACACCGATGGCTGTGCAGTTGTGTTTGGGAGAAAGGAGCTGAGGAGGATGGCTGGGTGCAGTTGATAAAAGAAAACCTGGTGCAAGAGGTGATCCGCATAGGGGACATTGCATGCTTTATCGGCCACTCTGAATATAGGACAGTTGATGAAATATGTTTGGTGGAAGAAGGGTCTTGTATCATGGTTCCATCAAGAAACCTTACCACCGAAATGATCAATTTTACTGCAAATGCAGATTGGACAAATTTGACAATGAAGCTTTTTCCCCCAATTCCAAAGCTTACCTTGGAACTTCATGAGTTAGTAAAACGTACCAAACAACAACTACACCCCATCAGCTTACTGCTGGAACAACAGAAAAAGGAAATAGAAATTACTACAAAAAACGTTGAGCATCCCTGCTGGGGAATTCTTACCAATGCAGAGACACATCCAGTCCTACGAACACTGTCGCTGGTACTCATGTTCATTCAAGTATTAACGACAATTATAATAATATACTTTTGTGTGGCAATGAAACAAATGAGGAAGAAACTTGCAAGGAGGATATATAATTTGTCTTTTTCCTCTTCTTTCTCTCTCTCATACATTCTTCAATAAAGTTTTACATTGCACATACATAAACATTTATCACACACTCTCACCTAAATTCTATAAGTTCTGTTTCTGTGTAATATGTGGATTGACAGCCATAGGAAAGTACAGGAGAACTTATGTCGCTGAGGGAACTATTCCGGAGGGACGGTGGGTTGAATTTCTCCTGTATATCAGGTTTTTGCTCCCACTAGGTTCTCCTGTACTAGAGGGATAACTAGAAAACTGAGCAACATAGAAGAAGAAAAAGTGAGGGAATGTGGTAACTTGTCTTCCTTGCATGGTAATTCAGGACCTCCTTAAACAGGTCTAGGTGGGAGGGCTGGGAGTCTTTGCTTCCCTCCCACAATTGCTGGAGGAAGTGATGCAACTAAGGGTATATCCAGGCAGGAAACTGCTGTTGCTTCCTGTTCCTTCCTTGATGGTGGTGATGAATGGTGATGGCCTAACCGTGGGTGAGATCAAGCGTTTGGGGAAGGGGATTACTATATAGGTAGATAGATTTAAAAAGGGTTGTTGCTCCGTGGGTCTGGGCTGTGTGTTTGTGATACATTAATAGTATTGTGTTGTTGCCTTTTAATAAATACCTTTTAATGTAGACGAACCTTGTGTAATATATATATATATTAATTTGGTGATACACCACATTTGGCGACCACGAATTTTAGACTTCTACAAACGTTATTTATGAGGTAATATCACATTAATAGATAGTCAGATTTATTTTTTTGAGGAAGAAAAAAATAAATTACTTTGTCTAATTATCCTCTGCATGGGAAATCAAGTGCTGATTGTGTGTGGAGTCTAGGTTAAGCCTCCATTTTTAATATACAAGCTTGGGCATCAGGCCTCAATTATTATTTTTAATCCTTTATATCGTACTAGCTTCTGAGTTGAGTTTTGTTCGTACTAGCTTATTTTGCTACATAAAACAAATATATTATACAGGTTGTTTTTGTGGGTTTATCTGAGTTGAGTTTTGTTGTGCTTTGACTATCAGAGTACAGGCCTAGCCCTGCATTTGAATACAATATAGTAGGCTCCATGCGGCTTCTTTGTGTATTTGAATGCTGATTCAAGCCTCCATTTTAATATACAAGCTTGGGCATCAGGCCTCAATTATTATTTTTAATCCTTTATATCGTACTAGCTTCTGAGTTGAGTTTTGTTCGTACTAGCTTATTTTGCTACATAAAACAAATATATCATACAGGTTGTTTGTGGGTTTATCTGAGTTGAGTTTTGTTGTGCTTTTGACGATCAGAGTACAGGCCTAGCCCTGCATTTGAATACAATATAGTAGGCTCCATGCGGCTTCTTTGTGTATTTGAATGCTGATTTGATATCTTAGTCCAAGCCTCCATTTTTAATATACAAGCTTGGGCATCAGGCCACAATTTTGAATATATTAGTTTGTTGTGTGTTTCAAATACCTGAGTTTGTTAATACTATTATTTTTTTATTTTTTTTAAAAAAGAAAAAAAAAAATTCTCCTTTCTTTTTCTTTCTCTAATCCTTTATCATAGTACAGGCCTGGAGAAAAATAAATAAATAAACCATTTTAAATCTTATATATATATATATATATATATATATATATATATTATTTCAGGCTTGCATTTTAATACACTATAGGCTTCCATACCTTATACATTTTGGGTGTCTTGCATATCCTAGTTCAGGTATATCTCCTACCCTGCAGGCCTTGCTATTATATTCTATTTTTCTACATATTACACCTGGCCTACTGAATAGTCATCAACTATTGTTGGCTACTCAGAAGCATGCTACTTTAGTCGCAAATTGATTTGGATTCTTACTTGGGTGAGTAAAAGAGTAGGAATGTCTTTTCAAGGGGCCAAATACCTTCCCACAGAAGTGCGTGAGTACTTTAGGAAACATATTCAAAAACATGATGGTCCATATGAGCTTCCAGAGCCAGCAAACCCAGACAGTAAAAAAGAGGAGAAATTAATGGATGTTCTAAAACAAATTGTAAATAACAAAAAGTATAGAACAAAGAAAAGAAAAAGTTTGGTCACACAAGCTGTTGTAGCCACAATAGGAGGCCTAATAGACTTAGTTGTAGAATTACGGCAGCATAATTTGGAAACAACAAATAAAATGGAGGAAGCAATGGACAAAAGGGATTGTTTAAAAATTGCAGCTTTGAGAACAACTACAATTGTTGGGGAACTAGAAAAGGAGTTAAGGGAAATAGAAGAGCAGAGGGATGCTTATGGAGTAAAAATAACAGAACTTCAAAACATAATAATGGACTATAAAAATAAAACAAAGTTAGAAGGGATAAAAGGAGTCAGAGACATTGCCAAAATATATCCAGATCTGGATATGTTCGTGGCACAAAATAAAGAACCAGTGCCAGTACCAGTGCCAAAAATGAACCAAGATAGAAAAGATTTCTTGGTTATTCTGTTCCACAAGTAGATACCATACCACAAGCACCAGTTATTGTTTCAGAATTATTTAATGCAAGGCAAACACCTACAGGATTTTCTATGCAGACTCGACCGATGTCTATGGCAGATAAAGACAATTTCCAGAAATGGTGGGGAAGTATGCCAACTAACAACTTTAATATGTTTACACATTGGTTTATGAGGGGAGCAGATAGAGCTAAAAAGGGAGGTCTTAACTTAGAGGAATGGACAGAACTGTTAGAATACGCTATGGGTCCTTTGGCTAGTAGACTATTGGGATTTAATAACAGTGTGTCTGATCAGGCAGGAAGAATTGCTTCAACTAATTTCTATCTACTTAGCATAGGGAAAGAATTTTTTTGGTATACTCTACGACAACCTCAACAGCCTCTAGTGCTGGGCTCACCAGAACATATAGCAAAAGTAATGGAAGCCCTTCCCCGGGAGTGTCAAGAATTTGTCAGGCTTTTTGATCCAACACCAACAGACTTGGAAATGGTACTAACTAGAGCTGATAAGTGGTGGATCAAGCATCCTTTCACAGAACAGGCCTGCTCTGTTTCAGCTGTAAGAACATTTAAGGTCGAGTCTGGTAGAGATATAGATGGTAAATGGAGAAACCAGACGTGGGATGTACCCCAGAACAAGAAGGATGATCAAAACTGGAGACCAAAACAGAACTTTGACAAAAGATGGAGAGATCCACCTAGGGACTATAGGAATAGGGATGGCAGCAACTGGAGGGCTAATCAGGAGGGAGAGAGAAACGGTAATATGGGCTATTGGGAACTCAGGAGACAGACGGATAGGATAGAAGAGGAAAATCACATACTTAAAAACAAGGTAGCTGAGTCAGAGAGGAAATTGATGGAAAGTGAGGCAAAGATGCAATATAGTGGTATAAAAGAGGGACAGAGTAGAAGTGAGTCACAATGACAAATCCCAACCCCTGCGCCTCAGCATCTCATTCACTCAGCTAATTTAACCATGGATGAGGCAGGTCGGCCTACCATTTATACAGTCATCGCAGGGGTAGGGAAAAATATGTTGGTAGATACAGGAGCAGCAGTTACAATGACCAACAGGGTCAAAAATGGGGATTCTTCAGTAAGTATTATGGGAGTTACTGGGAATCCACAGGAGGTTAGAGCAGGTCCAATTGATGTAGCAGTTGGAGAAAAAACAATACAAGTAGAAGCAATAGTGGGTTGGCCAGAGGAAATATTGGGAATAGAAGCTTTAAAAAAAGGAAATTTCATTGTAGATCTTGCCAATTTTTGTTTGTGGAAGACAGAAAAGGTGAATCAGGTAAGTACAGTTGACGAAAGGGGTTGTGCTCCCAATGGCATATATTGTCTCTCCGATAAAAAGTCTGGAAAAAAACAAACTGAAACTAGACGGACAACCAGAATGGCTGCAGCTAATCCAAGACATACCTGTTTGGGCTACAGATAAATTAGACTGTGGAAGAATGAAAGGAATGGTCTTGTTGGAAGGAGGAGACCCACAATGGCAAAAGCAATATCCAGTCCCAAGAAAATCAGTGGCATCAATCACCAAGATGATAGAAATACTGGAGAGACGTGGAATAATTAAATCTAGAAATGGGTATGCATGTAACTCACCATGTTGGCCTGTGAGAAAAGCTGTGTTAAAAGGGAATGGTGATGAAAAAGCAGCCTCATCATAGAGACTTACCATTCATTACAGGGCCGTGAATAAACTTGCAAAAAAATTTTTTTTTATTTTTTTGTTTGTGTATGTATATGTTTCTAATGATGGAATCTAGTATTCCCACAGAGCAAGGCTGTATAAGAATGAAGATGCGTGTCAACAGAAGATTGTGGTGGATCCTTGTTACAGGATGGATAAGTATAAGCTGTATCACAGTAGGAATGGGGAGACAGGCAATAAGGCCAGAAGATACCGCAAATAAGGGAGAGAGTTTGAAAAGATTGGAGTTACATTACGTTCAAGCAGATAGATTTATTTGGCCCAGGGAATTGGAAGTAAAAGAGGGTGGAGGGTTACAAGTAAACATTATTTTGCCACATAATAGTACCAGGGGATTCGCTCTTAGAGCTCTAATACAAGGGAGGTTTACAAATACTACAGTAGTAGTGAGTAACTTAACATTAGAAGAAGGTGGCGAATGGGACGCTGCACTTATAGGTGCCCAGCCTGACCTAGAGGAATTCTGCAATTTTGATACTGGAAAGGGGTGTGTTCTAACAATAGATGAAGTATTTGTCTCTGTAAAGGAGCTGCAACGTTGTAAAGATCAGAAGAAGGTACCATGGCCAATAGGCGGATTGGTGGTGGTACCAACACATGAAACAGTTGTGCAAGGGGTTGGGTGGACTTACTACCCAATAATTCTAAATTTTAATGATTTTTCTATTCCTCCAAAGTGCCTGGAATCACAGCGGCAGTGGTTTAAGCAAAGTATACAAGAGACCATCATTGAGTGGACCGGAGCAGGGAGTCGAGAAAAACGGGACACACTTGCAGCCCTTTTAGGAGGAGTCGGAACTGGATTGGGAGTATGGAATTTAGCAGACATCATTGGACTGAACAGCAGGATAAACTCCCTTACTGATGGCATGGGACATGCTATGAAAATAGGTGGAGTAGCTGACTCCCTTATAGTGAGTAGACTGACAGACAATGTTGATGACATACACACCATTGCCAACAACCTGCATCTAGTTGAGGAAAATATTGCTTCCATTGCTAACAGCATTAAGAATGAAATAGTGGGAACTGCCATTTTCTGTTCTATGATTGGAGGAAAGCTGTTGGCAGATTTAAAGGAAACTATTAAAGACATCCAGGAAAACAAGTGGGCAAGACAAATCAATGCAACAAGGATTATCACGTCATTGAAAAGAAAAGGAGTGGACATCACTGAGGACAATCTTAAATACAGCTATATAGAAGGCCCAGATCAATGGATGCCACATGGACTACAATCTGGGACAATAGGACTAATCCTGGCAATTCCCCGTTGGGAGGGGCAGGCAGAGCAACTGAACTTTATACATAGCATTGGCACCTTAAGTGATGGAATCTACAAGCAACACTTCCCATCAAAAAGACTGGCCACTATTACAGGATTGGAGATGGATGAAAGCTGTTGCAGGAAATCTCAACACCGATGGCTGTGCAGTTGTGTTTGGGAGAAAGGAGCTGAGGAGGATGGCTGGGTGCAGTTGATAAAAGAAAACCTGGTGCAAGAGGTGATCCGCATAGGGGACATTGCATGCTTTATCGGCCACTCTGAATATAGGACAGTTGATGAAATATGTTTGGTGGAAGAAGGGTCTTGTATCATGGTTCCATCAAGAAACCTTACCACCGAAATGATCAATTTTACTGCAAATGCAGATTGGACAAATTTGACAATGAAGCTTTTTCCCCCAATTCCAAAGCTTACCTTGGAACTTCATGAGTTAGTAAAACGTACCAAACAACAACTACACCCCATCAGCTTACTGCTGGAACAACAGAAAAAGGAAATAGAAATTACTACAAAAAACGTTGAGCATCCCTGCTGGGGAATTCTTACCAATGCAGAGACACATCCAGTCCTACGAACACTGTCGCTGGTACTCATGTTCATTCAAGTATTAACGACAATTATAATAATATACTTTTGTGTGGCAATGAAACAAATGAGGAAGAAACTTGCAAGGAGGATATATAATTTGTCTTTTTCCTCTTCTTTCTCTCTCTCATACATTCTTCAATAAAGTTTTACATTGCACATACATAAACATTTATCACACACTCTCACCTAAATTCTATAAGTTCTGTTTCTGTGTAATATGTGGATTGACAGCCATAGGAAAGTACAGGAGAACTTATGTCGCTGAGGGAACTATTCCGGAGGGACGGTGGGTTGAATTTCTCCTGTATATCAGGTTTTTGCTCCCACTAGGTTCTCCTGTACTAGAGGGATAACTAGAAAACTGAGCAACATAGAAGAAGAAAAAGTGAGGGAATGTGGTAACTTGTCTTCCTTGCATGGTAATTCAGGACCTCCTTAAACAGGTCTAGGTGGGAGGGCTGGGAGTCTTTGCTTCCCTCCCACAATTGCTGGAGGAAGTGATGCAACTAAGGGTATATCCAGGCAGGAAACTGCTGTTGCTTCCTGTTTCTTCCTTGATGGTGATGGTGGTGATGAATGGTGATGGCCTAACCGTGGGTGAGATCAAGCGTTTGGGGAAGGGGATTACTATATAGGTAGATAGATTTAAAAAGGGTTGTTGCTCTGTGGGTCTGGGCTGTGTGTTTGTGATACATTAATAGTATTGTGTTGTTGCCTTTTAATAAATACCTTTTAATGTAGACGAACCTTGTGTAATATATATATATATATATTAATTTGGTGATACACCACATTTGGCGACCACGAATTTTAGACTTCTACAAACGTTATTTATGAGGTAATATCACATTAATAGATAGTCAGATTTATTTTTTTGAGGAAGAAAAAAATAAATTACTTTGTCTAATTATCCTCTGCATGGGAAATCAAGTGCTGATTGTGTGTGGAGTCTAGGTTAAGCCTCCATTTTTAATATACAAGCTTGGGCATCAGGCCTCAATTATTATTTTTAATCCTTTATATCGTACTAGCTTCTGAGTTGAGTTTTGTTCGTACTAGCTTATTTTGCTACATAAAACAAATATATCATACAGGTTGTTTTTGTGGGTTTATCTGAGTTGAGTTTTGTTGTGCTTTGACTATCAGAGTACAGGCCTAGCCCTGCATTTGAATACAATATAGTAGGCTCCATGCGGCTTCTTTGTGTATTTGAATGCTGATTCAAGCCTCCATTTTAATATACAAGCTTGGGCATCAGGCCTCAATTATTATTTTAAATCCTTTATATCGTACTAGCTTCTGAGTTGAGTTTTGTTCGTACTAGCTTATTTTGCTACATAAAACAAATATATCATACAGGTTGTTTGTGGGTTTATCTGAGTTGAGTTTTGTTGTGCTTTTGACGATCAGAGTACAGGCCTAGCCCTGCATTTGAATACAATATAGTAGGCTCCATGCGGCTTCTTTGTGTATTTGAATGCTGATTTGATATCTTAGTCCAAGCCTCCATTTTTAATATACAAGCTTGGGCATCAGGCCACAATTTTGAATATATTAGTTTGTTGTGTGTTTCAAATACCTGAGTTTGTTAATACTATTATTTTTTTATTTTTTTTAAAAAAGAAAAAAAAAATTCTCCTTTCTTTTTCTTTCTCTAATCCTTTATCATAGTACAGGCCTGGAGAAAAATAAATAAATAAACCATTTTAAATCTTATATATATATATATATATATATATATATATATATATATATATATATTATTTGAGGCTTGCATTTTAATACACTATAGGCTTCCATACCTTATACATTTTGGGTGTCTTGCATATCCTAGTTCAGGTATATCTCCTACCCTGCAGGCCTTGCTATTATATTCTATTTTTCTACATATTACACCTGGCCTACTGAATAGTCATCAACTATTGTTGGCTACTCAGAAGCATGCTACTTTAGTCGCAAATTGATTTGGATTCTTACTTGGGTGAGTAAAAGAGTAGGAATGTCTTTTCAAGGGGCCAAATACCTTCCCACAGAAGTGCGTGAGTACTTTAGGAAACATATTCAAAAACATGATGGTCCATATGAGCTTCCAGAGCCGGCAAACCCAGACAGTAAAAAAGAGGAGAGATTAATGGATGTTCTAAAACAAATTGTAAATAACAAAAAGTATAGAACAAAGAAAAGAAAAAGTTTGGTCACACAAGCTGTTGTAGCCACAATAGGAGGCCTAATAGACTTAGTTGTAGAATTACGGCAGCATAATTTGGAAACAACAAATAAAATGGAGGAAGCAATGGACAAAAGGGATTGTTTAAAAATTGCAGCTTTGAGAACAACTACAATTGTTGGGGAACTAGAAAAGGAGTTAATGGAAATAGAAGAGCAGAGGGATGCTTATGGAGTAAAAATAACAGAACTTCAAAACATAATAATGGACTATAAAAATAAAACAAAGTTAGAAGGGATAAAAGGAGTCAGAGACATTGCCAAAATATATCCAGATCTGGATATGTTCGTGGCACAAAATAAAGAACCAGTGCCAAAAATGAACCAAGATAGAAAAGATTTCTTATGTTATTCTGTTCCACAAGTAGATACCATACCACAAGCACCAGTTATTGTTTCAGAATTATTTAATGCAAGGCAAACACCTACAGGATTTTCTATGCAGACTCGACCGATGTCTATGGCAGATAAAGACAATTTCCAGAAATGGTGGGGAAGTATGCCAACTAACAACTTTAATACGTTTACACATTGGTTTATGAGGGGAGCAGATAGAGCTAAAAAGGGAGGTCTTAACTTAGAGGAATGGACAGAACTGTTAGAATACGCTATGGGTCCTTTGGCTAGTAGACTATTGGGATTTAATAACAGTGTGTCTGATCAGGCAGGAAGAATTGCTTCAACTAATTTCTATCTACTTAGCATAGAGAAAGAATTTTTTTGGTATACTCTACGACAACCTCAACAGCCTCTAGTGCTGGGCTCACCAGAACATATAGCAAAAGTAATGGAAGCCCTTCCCCGGGAGTGTCAAGAATTTGTCAGGCTTTTTGATCCAACACCAACAGACTTGGAAATGGTACTAACTAGAGCTGATAAGTGGTGGATCAAGCATCCTTTCACAGAACAGGCCTGCTCTGTTTCAGCTGTAAGAACATTTAAGGTCGAGTCTGGTAGAGATATAGATGGTAAATGGAGAAACCAGACGTGGGATGTACCCCAGAACAAGAAGGATGATCAAAACTGGAGACCAAAACAGAACTTTGACAAAAGATGGAGAGATCCACCTAGGGACTATAGGAATAGGGATGGCAGCAACTGGAGGGCTAATCAGGAGGGAGAGAGAAACGGTAATATGGGCTATTGGGAACTCAGGAGACAGACGGATAGGATAGAAGAGGAAAATCACATACTTAAAAACAAGGTAGCTGAGTCAGAGAGGAAATTGAAGGAAAGTGAGGCAAAGATGCAATATAGTGGTATAAAAGAGGGACAGAGTAGAAGTGAGTCACAATGACAAATCCCAACCCCTGCGCCTCAGCATCTCATTCACTCAGCTAATTTAACCATGGATGAGGCAGGTCGGCCTACCATTTATACAGTCATCGCAGGGGTAGGGAAAAATATGTTGGTAGATACAGGAGCAGCAGTTACAATGACCAACAGGGTCAAAAATGGGGATTCTTCAGTAAGTATTATGGGAGTTACTGGGAATCCACAGGAGGTTAGAGCAGGTCCAATTGATGTAGCAGTTGGAGAAAAAACAATACAAGTAGAAGCAATAGTGGGTTGGCCAGAGGAAATATTGGGAATAGAAGCTTTAAAAAAAGGAAATTTCATTGTAGATCTTGCCAATTTTTGTTTGTGGAAGACAGAAAAGGTGAATCAGGTAAGTACAGAGTTGACGAAAGGGGTTGTGCTCCCAATGGCATATATTGTCTCTCCGATAAAAAGTCTGGAAAAAAACAAACTGAAACTAGACGGACAACCAGAATGGCTGCAGAAGCTAATCCAAGACATACCTGTTTGGGCTACAGATAAATTAGACTGTGGAAGAATGAAAGGAATGGTCTTGTTGGAAGGAGGAGACCCACAATGGCAAAAGCAATATCCAGTCCCAAGAAAATCAGTGGCATCAATCACCAAGATGATAGAAATACTGGAGAGACGTGGAATAATTAAATCTGGAAATGGGTATGCATGTAACTCACCATGTTGGCCTGTGAGAAAAGCTGTGTTAAAAGGGAATGGTGATGAAAAAGCAGCCTCATCATGGAGACTTACCATTGATTACAGGGCCGTGAACAAACTTGCAAAAATATATTTTTTTATTTTTTTGTTTGTGTATGTATATGTTTCTAATGATGGAATCTAGTATTCCCACAGAGCAAGGCTGTATAAGAATGAAGATGCGTGTCAACAGAAGATTGTGGTGGATCCTTGTTACAGGATGGATAAGTATAAGCTGTATCACAGTAGGAATGGGGAGACAGGCAATAAGGCCAGAAGATACCGCAAATAAGGGAGAGAGTTTGAAAAGATTGGAGTTACATTACGTTCAAGCAGATAGATTTATTTGGCCCAGGGAATTGGAAGTAAAAGAGGGTGGAGGGTTACAAGTAAACATTATTTTGCCACATAATAGTACCAGGGGATTCGCTCTTAGAGCTCTAATACAAGGGAGGTTTACAAATACTACAGTAGTAGTGAGTAACTTAACATTAGAAGAAGGTGGCGAATGGGACGCTGCACTTATAGGTGCCCAGCCTGACCTAGAGGAATTCTGCAATTTTGATACTGGAAAGGGGTGTGTTCTAACAATAGATGAAGTATTTGTCTCTGTAAAGGAGCTGCAACGTTGTAAAGATCAGAAGAAGGTACCATGGCCAATAGGCGGATTGGTGGTGGTACCAACACATGAAACAGTTGTGCAAGGGGTTGGGTGGACTTACTACCCAATAATTCTAAATTTTAATGATTTTTCTATTCCTCCAAAGTGCCTGGAATCACAGCGGCAGTGGTTTAAGCAAAGTATACAAGAGACCATCATTGAGTGGACCGGAGCAGGGAGTCGAGAAAAACGGGACACACTTGCAGCCCTTTTAGGAGGAGTCGGAACTGGATTGGGAGTATGGAATTTAGCAGACATCATTGGACTGAACAGCAGGATAAACTCCCTTACTGATGGCATGGGACATGCTATGAAAATAGGTGGAGTAGCTGACTCCCTTATAGTGAGTAGACTGACAGACAATGTTGATGACATACACACCATTGCCAACAACCTGCATCTAGTTGAGGAAAATATTGCTTCCATTGCTAACAGCATTAAGAATGAAATAGTGGGAACTGCCATTTTCTGTTCTATGATTGGAGGAAAGCTGTTGGCAGATTTAAAGGAAACTATTAAAGACATCCAGGAAAACAAGTGGGCAAGACAAATCAATGCAACAAGGATTATCACGTCATTGAAAAGAAAAGGAGTGGACATCACTGAGGACAATCTTAAATACAGCTATATAGAAGGCCCAGATCAATGGATGCCACATGGACTACAATCTGGGACAATAGGACTAATCCTGGCAATTCCCCGTTGGGAGGGGCAGGCAGAGCAACTGAACTTTATACATAGCATTGGCACCTTAAGTGATGGAATCTACAAGCAACACTTCCCATCAAAAAGACTGGCCACTATTACAGGATTGGAGATGGATGAAAGCTGTTGCAGGAAATCTCAACACCGATGGCTGTGCAGTTGTGTTTGGGAGAAAGGAGCTGAGGAGGATGGCTGGGTGCAGTTGATAAAAGAAAACCTGGTGCAAGAGGTGATCCGCATAGGGGACATTGCATGCTTTATCGGCCACTCTGAATATAGGACAGTTGATGAAATATGTTTGGTGGAAGAAGGGTCTTGTATCATGGTTCCATCAAGAAACCTTACCACCGAAATGATCAATTTTACTGCAAATGCAGATTGGACAAATTTGACAATGAAGCTTTTTCCCCCAATTCCAAAGCTTACCTTGGAACTTCATGAGTTAGTAAAACGTACCAAACAACAACTACACCCCATCAGCTTACTGCTGGAACAACAGAAAAAGGAAATAGAAATTACTACAAAAAACGTTGAGCATCCCTGCTGGGGAATTCTTACCAATGCAGAGACACATCCAGTCCTACGAACACTGTCGCTGGTACTCATGTTCATTCAAGTATTAACGACAATTATAATAATATACTTTTGTGTGGCAATGAAACAAATGAGGAAGAAACTTGCAAGGAGGATATATAATTTGTCTTTTTCCTCTTCTTTCTCTCTCTCATACATTCTTCAATAAAGTTTTACATTGCACATACATAAACATTTATCACACACTCTCACCTAAATTCTATAAGTTCTGTTTCTGTGTAATATGTGGATTGACAGCCATAGGAAAGTACAGGAGAACTTATGTCGCTGAGGGAACTATTCCGGAGGGACGGTGGGTTGAATTTCTCCTGTATATCAGGTTTTTGCTCCCACTAGGTTCTCCTGTACTAGAGGGATAACTAGAAAACTGAGCAACATAGAAGAAGAAAAAGTGAGGGAATGTGGTAACTTGTCTTCCTTGCATGGTAATTCAGGACCTCCTTAAACCGGTCTAGGTGGGAGGGCTGGGAGTCTGTGCTTCCCTCCCACAATTGCTGGAGGAAGTGATGCAACTAAGGGTATATCCAGGCAGGAAACTGCTGTTGCTTCCTGTTTTCTTCCTTGGAGGTGATGTGGTGATGGCTGATGGCCTAACCGTGGGTGAGATCAAGCGTTTGGGGAAGGGGATTACTATATAGGTAGATAGATTTAAAAAGGGTTGTTGCTCCATGGGTCTGGGCTGTGTGTTTGTGATACATTTATAGTATTGTGTTGTTGCCTATAATGAACTCTTAATCTTCCCACCCTCTACTACAGCTTCAATTCCTCACATCTCTCTCTCTGTCAACAATGCCATCATCACTCCCACTTCCCCAAGCCCGTTGTCTCGGGGTTCTACTGGACCCCGCCCTCTCTTTCATCCCACACATACAGTCTCTAGCCAAATCCTGTCTTTTCCATCTAAAAAAACATATCCAAAATATGCCATTACCTTACACAAGACACTACTAAGATTCTAATACACTCATCATTTCTCATCTTGACTATTGCAACTCACTCCTTGTTGGCCTGCCCATCACTCGCCTCTCCCCACTTCAATCCATAATAAATGCCTCCCGCCAGACTCATATTCAGTACACATCGTTAAGTGTCGGCTAGCTCCTCTTTGTCAATCACTTCCACTGGCTTTCCTTAGCCTCCAGAATAAAAAATCTTGACCCTAACTTACAAAGCCCTCAACAACAGCGCACCCCCATACATCTCTGCTCTCATCTCCAAATACTCCCGTCTTCGTTCTGCAAACGACCTTCTTCTTTCTATCACTCTTGTCACCTCCTCTCACTCCCGCCTCCAGGACTTTTCTCGCGCTGCCCCTATTCTCTGGAACTCCTTGCCTCGCTTCACCAGTCTATCCTCCTGCCTTAAATCCTTCAAAACATCAATAAAAACGCACCTCTTTAAAGAAGCCTATAAACCTTCCTCTCCAACATGGTCAGCACTTATCTCTCCCTACTGTACCACATACACACTTCAACCTTTAGATTGTAAGTCTGCGAGTTTCAATCCTGCAAGGTGCTTTATGGAAAGCGCTATGGACACCGGATTCAAAGCTCAAAGACAGGGCCCCCCATTCATTGCAATGTGTGAATCTTGAACTTGTCATTGCCTGTAAATTAACTTATGTATAGCGTATGGAATATGTTGGCGCATTACAAATAAACGCTAATAATAATAATATTTCACCAACAGGTATAGAATATATATCTTTTCAATATTAACTGTTTTAATTATCATATATAGAATAACAATATAACAGTGTCTTAAGTTTTCATGAATACATATGGAAAACCATAACATAAAAGTTTGTAACATGCAACTTGCATTTTAAACAATCTTGAACCATTTGTTTTAACAATACTAACATTTTGACATGATAGTTATGCATGAATAACGGAAGTCTATGTAAACTTTCTGTAAATAGCTATTTAGAACAATTATATGCTTTGAAGGTAAAAAAAAAAAATGTTTACTCTTGTTAAACTGAATCGGCATTGAATCCAGAGGAAGGCAAACAATGAAAAAAAAAACTTTGAAACTTGGCCAATTGTATCAGAGGGAAAAAAAATAATTCCTCCTGACGACATTAACCGGCGATAAGATTACTCCCTGCTTCAATACTCTGTATTTAATTATACAGTTCAATGTATTAACAAATGGTGAAACTTGTAGTAACATAAATCCTTGACTATATACAATATACAATGTACCAACTTTCCACAACTTTGAAAATACTATGTTAACATGTGAAATAGTAGCCTAAAACAATAACATTTAACCTTGAATTTAAAGAAAATGCCACCTAATTGTTTTGTGGGGCCAATCATGTAAAAAGGTAAGTTCTAACACATTCCAATCTGTTAATTTTTCTTTTTGTTGTTATTAGTTGTTGAAAATGGCACATAGAGTGAAATAATGATCCTCTAAAAAGAGACTGCCAGATATAAAAGTTCATCCGCGGGGTATAACCACTGTTCTCTATGTTTTTTGCCATTTTAAAGAGTTTCTTAGTGAAATAGTGGTCCTCTAAAAAGTTTCCGAGTGACATAAAATTTCGTCCTTGAAATAAAACCACTGTTCTCTATATTTGGTGTGGTACAACTTCTTTGAAATAAGAGAAGTGTTCCTTTTTCAATGTTATTATATATGAAGACATTGCAATATTATTTTTTTATATATATATGTCCAAGTGGTTTCCCTTACCAAGAGTCCAGCAGACTTTTAATTTTGTCTATGGGATATAACCACTGTTTACTGTTATTTTTTGGGGAGGTTTGCACTTTTTTGTTCTTGTACTTTGTACAAATGGCACATAGAGTTTCCTATGTGAAATAGTGGTCCTCTATAAAGAGCCCAGTGAGCGAAAATTTTGTCCTGGAAGTAAATCCACTGTTCTCTATGTTTTTTGCCATTGTATAGAGTTTCTTACTGAAATAGTGGTCCTCTAAAATCAGTCCGAGTGACATAAAATGTTGTCGTCGAAATGAAACCACTGTTCTCTATGTTTACAGTACCTCGTAGTACACAATGTTTTTGGTAAACATGCATCCATCTTCCAATAAATCACCCTGACTTGGGTTTTCTTCAACATGTACTTTAATTTCCTCTGAATTATTGCATCTTGAAAATGCAACATAGAGTTGACCATGTGCAAACACAGGTTCCTTCAAAGAAATACCCACAGACTTAAAAGTTTGTCCTTGGGATTTATTGATGGTCATGGCAAATGCCATGATAATGGGGAATTGTCTCCTTTGCAGGACAAAAGGCAAACCACTGTCACTTGGAGCCAAATCAATTTTTGGTATAAGAACTGGTTCGCCTTTATGGGTAACACTCATAATTTCTGCATGTATAAAATTATCCTTTAAATCCTTCACAATTAATCTGGTCCCATTACAAAGTCATTTTTTGGGATTAATATTTCTCAGTAGCATGAAAATTGCCCCTTTTTTAAGTTGCAAAACATGTGGTGGCATTCCAGAGGGAGGTAAATAATTAATAAATTCCAAAGTAAAGTTTGCTTCACTATCTTTGTCATCAGCCAGAACAGAATCTGTACTGTAATAGTTGTTTTGGGGTGCACTGATTCATTTTAAAATGTCATTGTTTAGATTGAAGGTATCTATATATTTTTTTGTCAATCTGACTTTGCTTGCAATGTGTTTAGTAATCCTTGTTTTTGATGGTATTGAGGAAGATTGTCGATATTAGTTGTTCTTTCAAAATCATTTCTGCTGGAATTTGAACAGCATCATCAGGTAAATTATTTATTTTTGGCTGTTTTCCTTCTCCAATCTGAAAGAGCCAATCATTGAATTGATTTTGAATATTTACTTCTAATTTAAGGTGTGTAAATATTTTCCACAGCTTACTTCTTTTTATACACATTTCAACAATGTCAGTCCGATTGCCATGTGGTACCACAGGTAATGTTTGCCTAAAATCTCCTCCTACCAACATCACCTTTCCCCCAAATGACAAATCATTAGCCATAACTTCTTTTAATAATCGATCAATACATTGCAGGGCATGACATCATAGTTGCCTCATCTATTATAATTAATTTACTTGTGATTTTTTTTTTTGGATTGTAATGAATTCATTAGAATATCTGACACTGATGTTTCCAGAATGGAAACTGGCAGTTTAAATCCACTACGCACAGTTCTACCACCTTCTAACTAAAGTGCGCCAATTCCAGTGGTTGCAAATGGCAGTGCTATTTGAAACTGTGCTCGAATGTAACTCATCAGCAAATTATATAGATAGGTTTTTCCTGATCCACCAGGGGCAACCAGATAGAAATACTGCTCTTTGAGCATGTCATCTTCTATTGCATTTGTGATGGTGTTAAATGCTTCCAATTGTAATGCATTTAAAGTTCCAATTTTTTCCTCATTTTTTTTTTGGTATTCAATGTCAGTGTCATACTAACCAAAGTTAATTTCATTTAAAATTCCTGGATCAGGCAGATTAAAATTGGCACAATTTAATCCATGACAAAGAAACATCTCTCCCATTCTGTATCATCTGCCAGAAAGTTTTGATGTTTTGAAGCTAACTGGAAAGTATCATAAACTATGCTATTGACTGTGCATAAATGTTCATAACTTTGTGCACCGGGAACATGTAAAAGATGTAATCTTAAACTGAAACGTTCAATGTCTCGTGGACTAACGGTATAAATTCTTGGGATAATTTTATAATTATCTTTTTTTCGTTGTCTCCATTCACCATTTCCGAATACATAGTGATTTGGAATGTCAATGTATAACAATTGTCTGGCCTGAGTGTCCTGACAATTTAATTGAAACCAAGCAGTAAGCTTTGTTGCTCTATGTTCACTTTGTGCTAAAGCATTTCTTTCATTACCTACAGTGAAGCAAACAAATTGACTTTGTGGCAAATGGACAGCTAATCGATACACAGCATGTGACCGATCATGCATCTCAAATTTGAGAAGACGCAACATTGCTTCTGGAGCACTTACATAGCGAGCATCTAAATAAGATGAAAGTTCGTCCTATAAAATTGGATTGTCTTTTTCATTTTGTGCACCTTGCACAACAACAGTTGCTGCATCATATCTTTTATATATATGTATATTTATACACATATTTGATGGATTTGATAGAAGTGCAAGCTTCCACATTGATATGTGCATTGTACTTCATCAGCAAATGTAGATTGTATGGAACTACATATCTATTATCGAGCTTTTGGCCACGGATAATAGCGGTTTGTCCTTCTCTTCTTTTATACAAAGGGTATCCATCACAATTAGCATAAGTCTGCATTTGAAATTGTTTTGGAAATTCTTTATGCATTTTTTATTTTCCATATATGGTGAATTTGGATTGATATCTCCACGTGGACCATGTATCATTCTATGAGTTACAATCTCATAAAGTTTGGAATGTTTCTCTGGATGTGGCAGTTCAGCAGTAATTACTGAATCCACTCTGTCTGCTGTATTCAATTTATCTTTTTCTTGCAAGATTAAAAGTAAATGTGGCAAGCCTCTTTTTTAAAATTCAATGGTATAAACAAAAGCCACACATTTCCCAAATAAGTCTGCTTTAGTTATATCATGAATGAATGAATGAATTTAGTTTTATTTTAAATACTCTTGCCACCAAATCTGGTCGGTCAAAAGTATTTTGTCTCTGGCCATTGTGGATTACATGTAAATGTAATGAATAAATCTGGTTTGCCAAATTTAGTGACAATAGCCATGGCATCATTGTATCTTTCTCGCATATTGCGAGGAGATCCTTGGAAAGAGGATGGCAAAATCATTGCTCTTCCAGCAGGAATGTCTCTCCCATCAATCCACAATATTTTTCTACTCGAAGCTTGTTTTGTTGAAATTTGACAACATTCTGATTATTTGCTTCGACTTGTAGATAGGAATCAATAATCCATTGTTGTGTGAGTTTGCCCCCACATAAAATAGAATTAAAATGATCCCGAACAGCAGTTTGTGCCACTTTATATTCTAGCATGGAAATATTGTTTCTAACAGGAACTTTACTATTGGGAAAACTTTGCAACTGTAATTTTGGTTGCCATCCTGGCTCCCCATTTGGAAAGAAAATGGGATATGTCATAGGATCCAAATGACTGCTTAAAATATTTATGTTTATAAAAGGTTGTTCTTGATTGCGTGGATATATTCTAATATCCCGCTCAAATGGTGGTTCCCCATCATCATTTTTAAATACCATGGCAACCTCATTTGCTGTTGGTAAATTATACCGTCTTTGATCAGTATGGCGATCTCTTTTGAGAAACCATATTTACTTTTGCCATTGGTAATTGATGTCTTTGCACATGTGCCAGTTGTGCTTTTTCAACCTCAACTATTTTTTGTATGCTTTACTAAATGGGTTGTTGGCCATAATGTTATCAAGCTGTTCAAAGACTATGAGTAAGCATTGTTTATTTTCAGGAACCATCATTCGTTGTTTAACAGCTTCCATTGTATCAAGGACATATAACTGTGCAAATGTACTTTGTTCTCCTGATTCTGGGTGTAAATGTGAAGTCCGGTGGTATATTTTTCCTTGGACTTTAAAACAGTAAGGACCATGTCCTGAGACATTTTCTGCTAATGTTGCACCCATTGAAGCAAATTAAATTGCACTGTTATAAGACCGAATGTTTTTCTTAAAATTGGTGTAATTTGGAAATGTAGGATCACTCATTATACTTTCTAAATATTCTGTAAATGTGTGTCTTTCTGGAAGTCTTAACTTTCCTTTCTGACAGCAACTAATAAACTCACCATCAGTTGATCTTTCTTTCAGAAAATGATAGGCCCCACAAAACTGACAAACCACATTCGTTAATCCACAATAATGAGTGTCTACTGTTAGTGCTGTAAATAAAGGACTATCGTGAGCTTTCTCAATATAGATCTCAGTACAACTTTCTGTATCTACATTGGTGTCATCTCTATCAACATTGGTGTCAGGAGGCAATATTGGGTCATTAGAGAATGTTTTAGAGACATTTTTTTGTTTACTTTTTCTTTTCTTTGAATCTCCAGCAGACTCATTTTGTGCTTTTTTAGTAATTTTTCTTTTATTTAGAAGTCTTTGTCGATTTTCTTCTCTTAAACGTTGTGAAGTCTCAGGGGTCTGTGCATCTCCCCATCTCTGCTTCCATTCCCTTGCCATTCTTCTTTTATATTCTTTCTTATCTTCTGTGTTGTCCGCCATTGTAATCTGTTATTGGAAATAGAGGTGTAAGAATTTCATTTTTTTTATTATACATATTTTTTAATGTGTCATATATTTCTAAAAAATGTAGTGGTAATTTGTCTCTGTTTGTGTAAGTCTCTGTGTGTGTGTCTGTGTGTGTCTCTGTGAGTGTGTGTCTCTGTGAGTGTGTGTCTCTCTCTCTCTGCGTGTCTCTCTCTCTCTGTCTCTCTCTGTGTCTCTCTCTCTCTCTGTTTGTCTCTCTGTGTGTCTATCTCTCTCTGTGTGTCTGTCTCTCTCTCTACTGTGAATTATGAAGTAATTAATAAATGAATAACCACTAATCAAATAATCTAAAAGTGTCATGACTGCAAAACCATAAACAGGTGTTCCTAAAGAAGGGCAAAGCAAAAAAAGCTATTAGCAAACTATAGATTGACATGAAAATATTTATTATATATTATATATTATTATACGTAATATCTGTCTGAAATAATAAATAAAGTTCTGAAGTGTAATTCTCATTCATGTAAACATAAATATGTAAGCATATATGTGTTTTTTTTTAATTATTAAAATTAATTACATAAATTAATGAATTACAAACTATGAATAATGTTGATGAAAAAACAATTAGAGACTTAGGGCCTCATTCTATTATCGGCCGTAAATCGGCCGTAAGGCTGCGATTCCTTGCGGGGGTTCAGTTAACTCGCGATTCTATTATACGGCCCCGCAAGGATCTCATCTTACGGCCGGCCGCATATCTTGGAACCGGCCGTAAGCTGTGAAATATAAAAACGCAAAAATAAATTCAAGCCTGCACTGTACAGCTCTGTAAATGCTAGGGATCATATTGGGGGACATGAGGATTAAAAGAAACCCACTCTCAAGCTTGCACATCTGCCCAAACCCGAGTTCAAATTAACTGTTTATTTTCCGGCTGCGGCGTGGGTGTGTCTGAGGTGCTCCAAGCACTCTGGACTTTTTACATGGATATTTTACGGATATTAAAAATAAAATATTTTACGGATTTGAGTACAGGATAATTATGTGCTATTTTTTCTAACACCTAAAATCCCTTTATAGTCTTCTCAAAGTGCAGGATGGCTTTATTTGAGCTATTTTATGTGCTTAATTGGTGCTAGCGAGACCTCTTTCCTGCAAGTAAGCTGCGGCTCGCTTTTAGCCTTGCAGAGAGGTTTCCCGGAGCAATTGAATTGCAAATCTCTTGCGGCCGTTTTAGATCAAAGGCTTTCCTCCGGCGCGAGCGGCCACAAGAGATAGCAAGGCACCGGCCGCAAGCCTGCCGGAGCCTCCGGCCGTAAGGGAATAGAATAGCAGAATAGCTTGCGGCCGGTCCTTGCGGCCCCGCAACGGCTGCGGCCGCTAATAGAATGAGGCCCTTATTAAATTGCGATTTAACGGATTGAAAAGGGCTCTATATACCCACAGGGCATATTTTGTTTATGGAAGTTTTTAGTTAGTTAACTTCTATCCAAAAGCAAGGTCTTCACGAAGTAAGAAGATGTGTTAAAAAATATGCTGTGTGCTTATATAGAGCTTTATTTACTTGGGCAACTTGCAATTTAATAAGGCTGTTAATCCTGATTTTATAAAGAATGTCATCAATAATTAAACCTGTCAATTAGATGTGATATGAACTGAAATACTGCAGACGTCACTATGTGTCTTCAGGGAGGTGCAGAGATGACGGATTGCCTCATTTAAATGTGACGGATTGAAAAGGGCTCTATATACCCACAGGGCATATTTTGTTTATGGAAGTTTTTAGTTAGTTAACTTCTATCCAAAAGCAAGGTCTTCACGAAGTAAGAAGATGTGTTAAAAAATATGCTGTGTGCTTATATAGAGCTTTATTTACTTGGGCAACTTGCAATTTAATAAGGCTGTTAATCCTGATTTTATAAAGAATGTCATCAATAATTAAACCTGTCAATTAGATGTGATATGAACTGAAATACTGCAGACGTCACTATGTGTCTTCAGGGAGGTGCAGAGATGATGGATCTGTAAAATGACATATAAAGGGTTTGTAATATTTTTTTTTTATTAATTTATGAATCATTGAAAGTATCCTTTTTAATTGGCATACATGGCAAACTTAAATCCTAATCATCAATATATGGCAAAGAAAATGCATTGTAAAATGTTAAAAAGTTTCCTAATATAATAAATGTATTTAAATATTTAACTGCTTCTAAGGTCCTATCCCTGTTAGACAATGAACAGTAACAATGATGAATTAATGAATGAAAGAGTACACGTGAATAAAATAATGTAGAAGTGTTATGACTGCAAAATCTAAACAGGTAAACATGTTTTCGTAAAGAAGGGCAAACGGAAATAGCTATGAGTAAAGTAAAGATTGGCGTGAAACCCTTTTTTTTTTGCTATTACATAAATTAATCAATAAATCAAGATATGATGTGGAATTAATCAATAAATCAAGATATGATGTTAAAGTGTAATTAGTTAAAACATCAATAGCTAAGTATATATGTATTCCTTTTTTTTTTCCTTGTAATTATTAATTTTTTAAATGAATGACTTAAATTAATTAAGCAATATCTGTCATGAATGGTCTACAAAAAATACTTAATGCTATATTTCTAAAGAATGTCATCACAAAATCATATACTTGTGAAGTTGATGTTATATCAACTGAAATCCTGCAGAAGTCACTGTCTTGAAGCAGATGCAGAAATTAAAAATCTGTGAAATGATGTAAAAAGCATTTCTAATTTTTGTTGGAAAAAATATATGAATAATTTAAAGTATTAATTTTAATTTGCATACATACAAAACATAAACAGGTAATCATCAATATATTTCTCAGGGAATGCATTTTAAAAGATAAAATATGGTCATAATTTAATAAAGGTATTTAAATATTGAATTGCTTATCAGTTGCTGTCCCTGTTAGACAATGAGCATGAACAGAATTATGAAGTAATTTTAAAATTCATATAGATTAATGAAATAATTTAAAACAAATATGAATGCAAAACATAAACAGGTAATCCTGTTTTCCTAAAGAAGGGCAAAGCAAAAAAAAACTAAGCAAACTATAGATTGTGGTGAGTTTTTTTTTTTTAAATGAAAGAATGACTAAATCAAGTTATCATGTGTAATTTTTATTCATTCTTAAAACATAAATGGCTAAGAATATATGTATTTTTTTTTATTATTGATTAATTAATAAGAACGTTAAATAATTAATGAATAAGTGTTGTGTATGAGAAAAAAAACACTAAATCATTGTTTTTCGATAGAATATTATCATGAAATCACATACCTGTGAAGTTGATGTTCTATAATGTGAAATCTTGCAAAGGAGACTGCTGTGTTTAGGCAGGTGGAGATATGATAAATCTGTAAAATGATGTAAAAATCATATTTAATTTTTTGTTTGAATGAATTTATGAATCATTGAAACTATTTGTTGTCCTTGTCATACATGCATATAATAAAATGAATTTAAATATTGAATTGCTTACAATGTCCTATGCATTGTGAAATAGAAAATCTATATTTTTATGATTTGTGATGATTAATTAATGTTGATTAATTAATTAATAACATTGATCAATGAAAATCAATAATCCTTACAGCCTTATTAAATTGTGATTCAGGTAATTTAATAGAGCTGTATATAAGCACAGAGCATATTTATTTAGTGTTTTATTTACTGAAGATCTTGCTTTTGGGCTAAAAGTTCACTAACTGGCAACTTCTGTAATAAAAATATGCTCTGTGGTTATATAGAGCCCTACTGAATTTGCGGAATGTCAATTTACGAAGGCTGTTATTCATTTTGTTCTCAAAAAAACAGCATAATTAAATTATATACCTGTAAAGGTGATCTTATTGCAGATCAAATGCTGCAAAAGTCACACTGTGTATGTAGTCAGGTGCACAGATAATCAAACTCAGAAATAAAATGAAAAGCATTGTTAATGTTTGTATGATGTTTAATTGGCATACATGCAACATATAAGCAAGATATATTAATAACTAAATGCACTATAAAATGTAATAAAGTGATAGAAATATTTAAGCGGTTTGAGGATCCTATTCCTTTGAGACAATGAGCAGCAACAGATAAATATTATTACACTGTAAAATCTACCTATTTTGTGATGCATTTTAGCACATTTTATTTTATATTCTTAAAAATAAATGACTAATTAAGTAATTAATCATGAACATTAATAATTAAGCATCAACACACCAAAATAAGTGCATTAATAATGAAGGCTGACAACAGAAATATAACTGCAATGTAATAATGAAAATAAGTGCATTAATAATGAAGGCTGAAAACATAAATATAACAGCATTGTAATAATTAAGCACCAACACTGAAATGTAAGTGTAGTGCAAAATGTACATACTGTATAAACATTTTAAAACACTCCATTTGAGGCGGCAGAATGATGATATAGTATTTGGGGTTGTCAGAAAAGCAGTGTATTTATTGATACTGAGACACATATGCTGTATAGCAGGGAACCTAAGCCAATATTATGTGAGGCAGTAAAACGATTACAAATTCAGGAGTATTGAAGGAAGTCACCAGATGTGCTCACCGCCACCAGAGTGAAAAAGCATTTGGAAAAAGGTTGTTTTCTTGAAATTGCTTGCAAATTAACATAGTTATTTCACAATTCACAATCTGCCGTATCATAGACAATTACACTAATCAATCTGCTGTCTGTATGATGAAAGTCTAGTCTAGCAATTAATAAAATGTCAAATATAATCAGTGCAACAGTCACTGTCTGAACATCGTTACCTATGCATTTTCTTGTGGAATGGCTTAAAGGACTGTGAAAGCAAAAACTAATATTGTCAACAACTCAAGTCAATGTCAAATCAATTCTTAATCCGTTTAAATATTTCCCCACACATGCCACACTTCTACCTGATGGAACAGTCTTAGGCCCTCATTCAATTGCAATTTGGCCAATTGAATAGTGCTCTAAATAAGCACATAACATATGTTTTTAAAATAAGTTTTTAGTTAGTGAAAACCTTGCCTTTGGATAGATGTTTACCAAGTAAAATCTTCTTTAAAAAAAATGTATGTGCTTATTTAGACCCCTATTCAATTGGCCAAATTGCAATTGAATGAGGGCCTTAGTGATTTCCATGTCCCTTTAATAGACTAAACTGTGATATGTGAAAAAAATGTTTTAACTCACCAGGAAATTATTTATCATTTATTTATAACATGTCATATAGGGGTTAAGTGCAAAATAAAATAATTTTAACATATTGCAAAAGAATGAAAGTCCCTGTCTTTGAGCTTAAAAATCCAACATACATTCTGCTTTCCCTAAAACACCTTACAAGACTTAAAACAATCTAATATTATGTGGATTGAGAACTTCCAGCTACTTCTAAGAAAGGATTCCTCCCAACTATCCCTCTTTTAAAGTACAAATACCTCTATATTGCCCTCAACATACATTTGAATGTTTTCTCTCCAATTGTTCTCTACAAGGTTCCAGGACAAGGGCATAGTCAAAAATGATACCCATTCTGGAATCTATATGTCTTTTAAAGTTGTGTGTACATACAGCGGCTTGACAAAGTAATGAAAACAGATAAAAAGTATTTAGCTGTAACTATATAACAATTAAAAATGCAGCTGCATTAGGTTGATTTCATATTAGCAGTATGTGTCTGCTATAAAAGAGGTCTGACAATTGACACTGATATGTGAATTTTAAAAGCATCAGGCAAATGTTTTCCAAAGAGGCGACCCATCCTAATCCTTATCTGTTATTCTTGCCCAGGTTTCTGCCTCTTCCATTCCCTTTAGCTTGTAAGTTTGCGAGTTTCCAAGCTTGTAAAGTGCTTTGAGAAAAAGCACTTTCTACATTTGATTTTAAGCTCAAAAACAGGGACCTCCATTGTTTTGCAATGTGTTAATATTGTACTTTGCCTTGTTCTTAACCCCTGTATAGAGCTACAGAATATGTTGGCACATTACAAAGAAAATAATAAAATAGTTGGTGCTCGAATTGAGGGTGCATCAGTTCCAAAAATAGCATTATTTAATTTGTCAAGGGGAACAGTCTCCAAAACAATAACAAGAACAAACAGGGTAGATGGGGAATAGAGGAAAATAATAGTGTGGAGGATTGAAGGGAGGTTTATCTTCTTGAAGAGTGGGGGAAAATCCCACTGCACCCAATTCAGGTCTTGTATAACAGCTTTCCAAGTAATACTAAAGCAGCTCTGAAGGTAAAGGGTAGCCCTACTCATTATGTCCTTGATAATATATTGTTCAGTATTTCTATTATTGACCACTCCCTGTATATGTCTAATGTTGGCTGCTTCCATAATTAATGAACAGTAATATCACCAGCAAATAATGCACCTGTTTTCAACAATGTGCCCTCTTCGGAAACTTGAAATGTTGGGAGATATGTGAATGTGATTTTTTTTGTGTTTAGGTTACTGAACCCTGTTTTTTTACATATACTGTTCCTAACTAATTCATTTTGTGACAATTGTCCTTGCTTGTGCTTTATGTCTATTTTTGGAGGCTGCAGTTTGGCACTATAAAGGTTGTTAGCTTGTTTGTATCTATGGCTTTTTTGTATCATGAGTCATCACACTCATTGAGTGTTTGAGTGAGTAATATACAGGAATAATAGCAAACATTGTTTTTGCAAAAAGCTGACACATTTATGAATTATACAAGGTCAAACACCATGATGCAAGACATCTCTTCACAATTTTTGATATTTTTAAAAGTTGCTTTTGTTGACTGTAAGTTTGATTAGTATGGGGGAGTGTGAAGATAATTTCACTGCATTCTGATCTCCCTTCCCTTACAGAGTGGAGGGAGATATGCCCCTTGATACTTTTACTTGTGTGTACAGCGGAAAGGAAGTGATTTTAACTTGTATTTTAAGCATATTTCCATTTTTTTTTTAGCAGGAATAAATGTTGTAAATATTGTTTATTTACCCGAGATGGTGACATTGCATATTTAGAAATATGCCCATATATAAGTACAATAAAGGTATCATACATATGACCTTATCTAAATGTACAGCATTGTGACAAAAAAAGTTCACAAAAATGTACTGTATTATTAGCAAGCACTTAATTGTGGGGAAAGAAAAATAAATATCACATTGAACAAAATATATGATATCGCACAATATATATTTCTACACAAAATATGGGGTATTAATGTACCGTGCATTTTTTTATTTATTAGATTAGATATAAAATGGATTTTGGCAGGCTGTTGCACGTGGCCAAAGCGCACACACAAGCGGTTTGTAACCAGTTAATCAGTTCTACAGCGAAGGCCACAGCCTCCTACTAGATATGAATGTAAACAAAGGGGACATGCCTTTGTGTAAAATATGAATTCTTGTGGACATTTAAAAAGGCTGCATAAATAAAAATGTCAAGACTCTCTATGAAAATGAGAAGTTTATCCACTGTAGAGGGACAGTCCCTCAATCCCTCAAATCCTCCCAAATGTCCCTCTTTTGTTCCTTGTTCAGTGTCAGCTCTACATAATATACATTTAGAGCACTATGCAGAGAAATCTTAACAAATAGGCGCACTGGGCAGTTGCCCGTGGGTCTCATAGACTTGCCAAATTTTCAGTTTATTATTCTGGGAGATTTATTCAGAACCTGCAAATCTTCTTTATTAAAAAATGTACGTGGACTAATCACCTCAGTATCAGTTGTAAATACATATCTTGACCCTGACGAAAACATACATGTACGCAAAAAATGTGTTTAAATCTGCTGTTTCTCCCTTCCTTCCAATTCCTTTGCCTATCCCCACCACACACGCATGCTAGAAGCACTGTGTCATTTTTCTCATAATGTCAAAATACACTGTGTCATTTTCAGTGAGTCTCCAAAATTACTATGGATCATAGTTTGGTTTCCATTAAAAAATATATATAATGTATAAGAAATGTCATCATTCTATGAGGTAGAAATAGCTTAATTTTAATCAATAATTTACTTTTATTCCTGTGATTGTTTGTGTAGGTAGGGTCCCAGTGAACTGCTTTGCCCATGGGCCTATGATGCCAGAAGACAGCCCTGGCACTAGGCGAATATTAAAAGAACTCTTGTCACCCCAAAATCAATTGTTCTAATTATTCCTGAAGAGCATGAAAAAGTAGCTATACAATTTACTGTCCGCTTGATTCTAAAGATAATCATTCTTAAAATCATCAATATAGCTTTAGCTGTATTCTAATGCAAAATTAATGAGCCACATACCGTATATTAATTAGATGTTCTGATGTGCTAATTAGTATTACAGTAGGTCTGCCTCTGTGGTGACAAAAACTATCATGCAGTTATATCCCTTCCCCATCCCTTCTCAAACACTCAGCTGCATCAAGCCACTCAATCAATTCTGAATATCTCAGGAACCATTAATAGTAGAGATAATGGGCTTGTACAATGCAATTTTCTTTAGGATTTTGAGGTAACTGTACAACGAACATAATTTTAACATTTAGAATGGTTATAACACTTCAGAACTATGCATTTTTGTGGAACAAAAAAAACATTTTATTTCTGCGTATAAACTCAAATGCCCTCCAAACGTGTGTCCGTTTTTACTGCACCGTGTCATGCTATGAAATAGGTCGGTGCCTTACAAATACGATACTAAAGAATATAAACACCCATTTTGTCAGTTTGAAGTGTTGGTGCTTCGCACTTGATCCTTTCCCTGTGAAATAAGACATGTTTTTTTGATAAGGTGATTGTCATGCACTTGTATTTATCAAGTAATGATATTATGACGCCACAATAACCAGCTCTGCACGTCACTAGCCACCCAGTGTATACACCTCGCTAACACTGTGACGCAGTAACGGACCACAGCAGCACCAACTACCACCCGCCACAGAACCCCAATACAACAGCCCGCGCGCGCACTTCTCAATGATTAGGAGGCGACGGTGCCAGCCACGTGGGATAGGAAAGATTCCAGGCAGCCATCTTTGAATGTGGCTATGCCTCTCCCAGGACGTCAGAATCAATTACTGAGAAAGGAAGAGTCCTTACTGTATTTTCATTTCCATCTCTAAACAATAGTCAGTTATAGTCTCTTAATATTTTTTATTTAATATACTTTGCCTATGTTCAGTTACTTCTGTTTTATCGTTTCGGATGGCTGTATTGTTTGTGTTCGTTAACACAAGAAACGGATTTTTACCACACGGGTGCCCTTAGCTAAAATGGCCTCCGCGCGCTTCTACGCTGGTAACGGTTTATAGACAAAAAACACGCATGCGCCTCTGCTCCCTTCAGATCAGGGAGTCTCGAGGCAGCCCCGCCTCTCTTTTTTTTTTCTGGCGCACGCGCCTCCTTCTCCCCATCCCTGTCGAGCGCGTGCATCTGTTCCACGCGCTCCCCCGCTGTCTCGCGCACGCGCCCTGTCAAAGCGAAGGAGAGAGCTGTGGAAGGGGAGCAGAACCCGAGCAAAGAGAGCAGAGCGAGGAGCGCAGCACCGGGGAGGTGAGCACATCTGGATATGGTTATCACTGAGGAGGGGGCTGGGAGATACCTTAGACTTTGTTCCTCTTTTGCTGTATATGGATATGTATACATTTATACTTCACATTTATTACTAACCAGAGTTACCCTTTGTTTTATAAGCTGCTGTTCTGAAAATATTACACGATGGCTTGTAATCTTATAGTTTCCGTAGAGAACCCATCACAGTTCTTGTATGTGCTGGGCTGCTGCCTGTTCATGTGGATCTGTCGCATTGCAATTCTCAGTGGTGCATTGCATTTAAACATCTTATAGATTGCAAGCTCCTGGGGCCACATGGGCAGTACAGCTAAGGAGTCGAGCACGTGTTGCATCACAGATCAGGGCTGTAACTAATGGGAAGCTGTTAAGTGCAATGAATACATACACCGTGTAAGAACAGTAGTGGAGCTGGAGATGTAATCAGACTGAATGAGATGCAGAGCTTGCAATCTATTGTGTGAGGCTGACATGAGAGGAGGGTGAGGTATTCCCTTGCACCTATACCAGTTGAAACTTGCTTCATTATAATGTCATTTATCCTCCAGGCAAAAGCATTTTTTTTTGCTAATTCTGTGAATTGAAGAGCTCTGTAGATTCCCATGTATTTATTAATGTCTTGTTTCCATGATCCACTTCTCATGTGCCTTTTCATTGTAACCTCAGCCTGTTATGAAAGCCACTGGTTGCTCAGCAATGCCACAACATTGACCACACACTACATTTACATTTATGTCACTCTTTCTATATTTGTCAGTTAAATTAGCTCCATACAAGTCTGAATATCTTTAGTTTCCTATAGTGTGCTGGTGTATATATACGCTCCCAACTGGTGAACATGTTTTTGTCTTTTATATTCATTTTATTTTTAAATATATCAAACTTTTTTTTTTATAATAGTAATTTTTTTTCCCTTGCTATCCTTTTACATGTATATTATATGTTGTTTTGGACTTATTCATTCTCTGTATATGTTTCTTTATTGCGCAGTGGATGCAAAGATGATTTTGTTTCAGTCACTAAGCAGTGAGACATGATTGCTCAATACATATACTTACACTAGAACTCCATGTATGCACATGTCCCACGTGTGTTAGTCGTCAGACGTGTATACACGTCCAAAGGACCTCTATGACAGATTTGTGCTAGTGTTGCGAGAATCACCTTGAAAATGACCCACTGGTGACTGGCACAAGGGCCTGCTCTGAGTGCTGAAGGGGTTAAACGTTCTGCCGTCTCCTCATGGTTTTATATTAGGTTTGCATTGTACTTGCTCACATGGGTGGCTTGTATGGCATTACCTATTAAGGGCCGCCTGATGAAAGCCAGCCTCTATACTGTAGCTGCTCTTGGGATTGCAGTCCTCGGTCATAGACGGAGTCAAAACCAGGGCCAGTTCTGCACTGTATATGGAAGTCTCCTTCGAGAATCCATCATGCTCTGCCGCAAGCGAATAGGATAGAGCTTATGTGACAATATAATATATTATTTACCTCATGCTTTGTGTCTGTTAACTGCTCTTTTTATGCTGCCAATTTTGTTCTTAGAATGGAGGTTTCTTTAAAGAAAAAAAGAAAAAAGCCAATGTTGCGATATCATTGGTTGGTTATATCTTATTAGCTGGCACCGTGCATGATTGTAATGTAAGAAGTACCATATAGTGAATGGGTCTTTTATATCTGTATAAACCAAAGTTACCATATAAACAGTTGGTTACAACTTATTGGCTGGCACCGTGCATGACTGCAATGTAAGAATTACCATATAATGAATGTATCTTATAAAACAAAGTGAATTAAAGCCTGTTGCAGTGTGTATCTGATGTACAAATATTGCAACACACATGCTTTGTGCAGCACATTGACAACCCCAGGCTTAGTTATTTTCCTGTGCCGTTGCAGGCTCCTCCTCCTGTTAGTTTCATGCCTGTAAATCTTGTTTGCCCGGCTAAGAGCACGTGAATTGGAAGCTAAGCTGTGCCTACAGCATCCCTGCATGATTAGTAAATGTGTTACAAGGGTCACACCACTGTTTGCTTTGTTCCATGTACATGTGGGTTTGGATGGCTCACACATTCAGTTTAGGGAGAGATTGCCTCGTTCTTGCCGACTTGGAAGAGGCGCATGGAGGAAATGAGAGGGGCTAGTAGTTCCTGAAGTCTGACCTCCCACTAGAAAACACAAACTCGTTCATGGGACAACTTGTCTACACTCACACAATAGTTTTAATGTGTTCTACATCCACAAATTATTGCCCAAATATGAACATAAGAAAATAGTATTGGTTTTATATTTCCAGGTATTTGCTAACCATTGTGTACTGTAACCTAGGGTTGTGGATACTAACATCCGCACTATGCAACTCCTCTAGCTGCAGCTTTGCAAGCACCAGGGGCCTAAAAAGGAACTAACCCACTAACTGCGAATGGTCAGCTTACATGTGGATGGGCATAATTTGCACATAAGTGTTTCGAAATAATATATAAATAGCCAATCCACAACACACTGGATTTTAAATTACCATTTTTATTAACAAAATGAGAGGCTAACCAAATACTGTTTGATAAAGACGTTAAAGGTATGTAGAAGGTTTCTGAATTTTACTTGGTATATATAAACTCTGTTTTTACTGCCCAAACATAAAGCAGACAGACTCTGATATACTTGCTGTGCATTGTCTCATACTAACCAATCATGCTTATTCTGGATCTCTTCATTGTAGTGGTGAAGGGGCTTGTGTACCTCAGTGAAGCTGTGAGCTATACCATGTCACCCAAGATGGGCAGGTCATAGCAGAAAGGTCAGACAAATTACAGTCCACTGACAAAAGAACTGGCAACCCACTATGGATCCGCACAACCAGAAGCACAGATAGATATGTCTGGGTGCTGCGGACCATATGGTCATAGAGCAGCGATTCTCAACCCTTCTAGTGCCTCAACCCTTTGATAACATTTCCCAAGTTGTGGCGACCCCTAACAGTAAAATTAAGATAGGAGACATATCTATGAGGCTAAATATAACAGTTTCTTATTTTTTGATGCAGTGTGTGTATATAGGTATACGAATACTGACAGGGATGAAATGGTTAATATATTAATTGATTCTTACTTTGACTAGCCTTTATATGCTGGTGTAAAGCATAGAAGTTGAATTGAACAGACGAAACGCGCGTCAGGCACTACACTAGACAGCACAGCTGCACTATGATGTCGTCAGACGCTGCTGATCAGTAAGCATTGCGACAGAGCGAGAGACACCTCTGGTGGCTTCAGCTTGCGGAGGGGTTGGCAACAGATCTGAGTCCCGTCCCGTCAAGATCCCACAGACGGGGTCGCAAATCACAGCTTGAGAACCGCTGTCATAGAGAGTTGGACGTGACTGAAGGACTATAACAACCAATCGTGACCATCTCTCTGCAACATGCTGCTGAGATATGGTCACTGATTGGCTAACGCTGCACTTTAGAGTCTGTGTCTGTGAGCTGCAAAGGGCAGACCCAACAGGTACAATTGGTTTAGACAGAAAAAGCAGACCTTTTAAATACAACTTAATACAATAAAGTACATACAAGTAAATCTATACACAGATATATTATTACTCCTGAAGATCTGTAAACATAAAAACTAGTAATGCCTATTTCATACTGATGGAAAAACTATAAGGGGCAAATATGTACAAAAATAAGGAGCCGGGCAGAAGCTTAGGAGCCAGTGATGATTTGCTTCATGGATATATGCTAAAACATCTTAAAAATATTCAGGCCAGAAAAAACATTGTTGGAGACCTGGGAGTTTCCTGCCGGAGTGTGACTGTACAGAGGCTATTTGTAATGATTATGTCTCGTCTAACTATGAACAAATTGAAGCTTTCTGATTTCCTGCCTGTACGGGTAGGACTTCCAAAGCAGCCTGTGATTCAGCTTCTTTAACAATGACAGCGTTGTGGGAGTAACTGGAAAGAGAAAAGGGTTGTGTAAAAGCAGAGGAGTCAGAGGAGCATGGAAAAAGCGTTTAGAGGTAACCAAAGAAGTTGAACTCTGACTGGGTCACACCCATTTAACTGTAATTAAAAAAACAAAAAAGGTGCAGTCTGTGTCAGTTCATGTACAGAAAGAGCACTGCTGACATCTGTAATATTGCTATTAAAACTAGGCACAGCTTGCCTAAAACTTCTCAGTGCCAGAGAGGCTTGCCTTGTAGACTAATCTGGCATTAAGTACAGTAGGTTTGTGCCAGGAATTTCTACGTCTTGCTACTGTAAGATATTCCTCTATTCATTATAATAGGACTATTAAAGGACCACTTTGGTCAGATTTTCTTCTTTTTGTAATTTAAACTTTGTAATGGGCACAATGTTAACTTTTTGAATATGGCTACTATTTAGGTATGTTCTATTAAACTAGTGAGCTTTTTATTATGCTATTGAAGTCACTGACAGTTTTACCGGTCACATTTCCATTGTGTAGTCAGGAGTCTTCTCCCACTTCATTAAGTTGATCAGCAGAAAATCTAAGATTTCTTTGCAGCATAATTCCACGTAAAAGCTAATACATTAACTGTCATTTTCTTACAAAAAAAACATTCTGCATGTTTTTCAAGTTCTTGAAAACAGTATATTTTATAAAAAAAGACTAGGTTGGTTCTTTAAAAAGACACAGAAAATGTGCCTTTCTTAAAATGGTTCTTATAAACAACTAATAGATAATAAATATCATTAGAAAATAACAGTATGTACATTTAGCAGTGGGGCTTGTGAGTGCAAGATTTGCAAGTCATACAACTTATTTGCTGTTGTGTGACATCGATATGTGTATATTACAGTAAGGCTTGACTATTCTAGGGAGCCATGGCTCCTAAAAATGTTACTGCTGGCTCCTAACTTTATTTTAAATGTGTTTTTACTCATCTATATACATGCATTATTCCCTGTCTCTTAAGGAAAGTTCTTTGTTGGCTCCTCAGCCATCTGACACACTTTGTAGTACATGTCTTATTTAGGTTGTTTTTTTGTTTGTTTTTTTATCAAGCAGTTGATATTTTTTAAAAGCCTGAATATAGTGCACTCTTGTGAGTGTGTACACCATTCACTCCTGAGGACTCGGCTATGACTGATGGCTACAGACAAGGATCCCATCTTGCAGAGATTTAGAGCACTTCCCACAGTGTTATAAATTTAAGAGACCAGGCCAAAACAGGAGATAGGAATGCAGGCTTACACAGGATGTCAGTTCCTGTATACAGAAAGCTGCTGAAACAAACTTTAAAGTGATGATGTCATACCAGTAACATACTGCAAAGATGGATGTGTATCTATTATTCTTAAGAATTGGTGACATAGTAGATTGAGTTAACTAAAGCAACATATTTCCTTTTCATATACTGTGCTTGCCATCTCTGTCTTAACATGTACTGTATCAATGCAAGTAGAATTTCACTTAAGCCCTGACAAAGCTACATAGTTACATAGTATTTAAGGTTGAAAAAAGACTTTCAGTCCATCAAGTTCAACCTTTTAAGATCTCCTCTGATCTGCAATATGCGGATTAACTATTAATTAGTTGTGTGTGTGTATATATATATATATATATATTAAAAAAAAATCAATTCCCTCCTGATCCCAGACACCGGCGACCAGACTTCTCCCTGGATCAATACTGCCTCTCTAATTATCCATGATAACCCTGAATTCCCTTTTTAATTAAAAATAAATCCAGACCCCTTTTAAAGTTATCTATCGAATCCGTTGTCACCACCTCCTCTGGTAGAGAATTCCACAGATTAACCACCCTTACTGTGAAGAACCCTTTTCTTTCTTTAAGGTGGAATCGTTTTACTTCTAACCTCAAGGGATGTCCTCTTGTCAGTTGAAAACCTCTTGGCACAAAACGCTCCCTTGACAAATCTTTGTACTGGCCCTGGATGTATTTATATAAGATAATCATATCTCCTCTTAGACGCCTTTTTTCTAGAGAAAATAAGTTTAATTTGGTTAGTCTTTCTTCATAACTTAGCCCCTCCATTCCCCTTATTAGTTTTGTTGCCCTCCTCTGTACCTTTTCCAGCTCTAACATGTCCTTTTTATGAAGTGGTGCCCAAAATTGTACTCCATATTCCAAATGAGGGCGTACTAGAGATTTGTATAGTGGCAGAATTATATTGATTTCCCTGGCTTCTATACCCTTCTTAATACATGCTAATATTTTATTTGCCTTTGCAGCTGCTGCTTGGCTTTGATCACTGTTACCTAGGTGGTTGTCCACAAGCACTCCCAAATCCCTTTCAATATCCGATACCCTTAGATTTGCTCCATTAAGATTATAAATTGCATGGCTATTTTTCCTTCCCAGATGCATAACTTTACATTTATTCGTATTAAATCTCATCTGCCATTTAGATGCCCATTTCTCAATTTTATGTAAATCCCTTTGGAGGGAACGCACATCACTATCTGATTTAATTACCTTGCACAACTTCGTGTCATCAGCGAAAATGGAGACACCACACTCCAATCCTACCTCTAAGTCATTAATAAATATGTTAAAAAGGAGAGGACCTAAAACTGAACCCTGAGGAACCCCTCTTACTACATTAGTCCAATTGGAGTATGTTCCATTTACAACAACCCTTTGCTTCCTGTCTTTTAGCCAGCTCTCAATCCATGAGCAGATATTTACTGCAACTCCTGTATCTCTTAGTTTGCACAATAGTCTCCCATGTGGCACTGTATCAAAAGTCTTTGCAAAATCCAAAAAGACTACATCCACTGAGTTGCCTTGATCCAGGTTCCTACTAACCTCCTCATAGAAACTAATTAGATTTGTTTGACATGACTTACCTTTGTGTATACATTGTTAAGAGTAAATGCTACCTGTGAAGCCCTGCTCTACCTGAGATTACATGGCTCCTGGGAGTTTACAGAAACTGCTACTTATTCTCGGAAGGCTCTGCTAGTGCTCATAGTGAGCCAAATGTTATGTGTAAACCTCCTGCAAGAACAGCTAAACTTTTATAAGACACTTAAAATGCGACAAGTGCCCCAATAAAAAAAACATAGCCAAAAGAAGCATTTTGCAGAACCGTAATAAAATAAAAATGAAGTCTACACAACATAAAACACAAGAAAAGCCTTTCTAATGGTGAACCCAGCCCACAAAAATAAATGCTAATCAACAATCAACGAAAACCCTAGGTCAAATAGATACCTGCTCACATTCTTAACAATAACACCAAACTAATGCTAAGTTCCCACCTGTTTAATGCAGAGCCCCAGGGGTTAACACAAGCCCACCTCACCTACAAATACATTTATAACCCTTCTCAGGAATAATTCTACCTTAGCTTATGCAGCTTCACGCAGTCCACATTTGTGTGGGAGGCACATATTTTTATAGGCTCCATGTAGCAATAGGTACTGAACTTTTTTACCTTGGCTGTGTGTTGCTATGGGGGCTAATTTGTTTGTTGGATCTGACTCTGCAACGTACTTGTAGAGATGCTTACATAACACGGAGAGAGGGTTGCGAGTCTCATAAGCTATTTTTCCTAATGTACAGACCCTCTTGTCATGAGTACATAATGTCCTATGTGAGCTGGCCTGCATGGACAACATGATGAGCTAGTAAATTATTTTGTAAGCCCTATTGTAGACCAGAGTCAGCCTTACGTAAGAAGCTACAGGAGCCAAGTAATTGAACCCTCAGTGTCTCAAACCTTCTTTTCTCTAAAAGAATATTAATAAAGTGGAAATATTTAAAAGATGGGAGTCTAAATTGGTTCATGGTTTAAAAGATGGACATCATGACCGTGGTTCAGGGGTTGATAAATTTATCTGAAACTTAGGAGCCAATCAATGGATTATATATAGAAATATGTGTTAATGATATTAAAGTGTATAACCAGCCTTAATACAATTGTCTACATTGTTCTGGATTACTGAATATACAATTCTCAAGATGATTACTTCACAAAATACTAATTTACCATTTGCTTTAAGAATTGAGGGCTCATTAATTAAATTACAATGTTTAGATCACTGTGAGCTTTGTCTTACACATTCCAATATGTCTGGATGCCTAAAGATGTGATGGCTATTAACACATAGAAAGAATAGTGTCATAAACATGTCCAGGCCAGTAACAAGAGTGGAGAGAAATATCCCATCATAGACATAGGATATTTGTATGTGTCAAATACAAACCAGGAACAGTTCTAGTATATACATTACAATTTCAATAATCACTACTTGCCTCTAAACAAGTTTTTTCTTTTTGAAGAGAGTCTCAAAAGATGCTTAAAGAAACAGCAGAGCAATTAATTATTACAAAGTTGTTTAACTATAATCCTAATTTCTGGATCCTTCTTTTATGCAGGTTGTCTTCATAGAGGAAAGCTAGCCCCAAATAATCTAGATAATTAAATAAAAATAAAAAAAGGAACAAGTGTGGGGATCAGCAATGGCTGTTGTCTGAGCTTGTGTTTTTTTTTTATTTGTGCAGTTGTAATCGGTATGGCTAGGACACATTAACACTGCATATGATGACTTTTTTTTGTTGTAAATTCACCTTTATATTGGGCCTGTGCTAGATACCTTCTTCTACTCTATTGCTTATTTTTAGACATTCAACATGTTTTCTGTTTTTTTATGGGTTTCTTTTTTTATCTACAGTCTCAAAAACCTAAACAATCTAGGATTAGTGTTTACCAAAATAGTTCAGCCATGGACCCTAAATGCTCGCCAAACCCTTGACCCCCAAACAAATAAGTAATCTAGAACACCCAAATTGAGGATTTCCACACATACCAACGTCTTCCTTGGTCATTGATTTCCACGGATCACGATTAGAAGCATTTTTGAGTATTTTTCTTGTTGAACCACTGGTCACACCAGATTGAGCCTCAGGGTTTTATGTGTTTTGGTTTCTGCCAGTAGGGTTAGTAGCTCAACCGTTACAGTGCCCACAAACCCTAATCCAACTCAAATTTGAGGTTCTGACTTTTCATTCCTAGAAGCATTTTATGTTTAGGTTTTATAGTGTACCTATTAATCACACCACCTCGGTTTATGTACCTTTTTTAAGATACTTTCTTTCCTAATATATGCCCAATTTCAATGCAGTCACAATTCTTTTTAACATGACTTTGAAAATAGAGCATATGTTGAAATTGCGTTTAGTTTATTTCCTTATCTGTCATCACACCACACTCAATTTCTCATTGGATCACACACTCTGTACTCTCTTCAGTACTGCTGGCTCATGTAAACGTTTGCCTACTGAGCCTTCCAGAAATATGCTGCTGGCTCTGGTTTCTGGACTGCTGCAGCTTTGTTCGTTTTCCAGTAATACTACAGTGATTACTGCTCTGACTTTTTTTGTGTGTGTATGTTTTGTTTTTGTTTTTTTTGTCTCTGTTTTAAACCGTCAAAGCCTGCATAAAATACAGGTGTCCTGTGACTCTGCTATGTACTCTTTCTGCCCTGATCACGTGTGTCCATGTGAGGCTAGTGAAATTGATGCAGGTAACAACAAATCCTTTTGGCATATAACTGTTCTGTAATGGGACCTGAGGGTAGAACAGTTTGTTGAGTGTGACCGTCCTTTTTACTACGTACTGAGCAGCTGCTCACGTGATGACAACCATACAATACATATTCGACTTGGAGACCGGAATCCAACAACAAAACACCTTGTGAATAATAGATATTTGTTTGCAAAGGAATTAATTAAACGTATTTTAAAGACACCCAAATTTGGTTTCATATCCAAGAGCATTTCAAACTAGCTATATACACTGCATTGGTCATTTTTTTTGGGCGATTATCCCATTGAACTCTTTGCATATCTGCAGGAAGACAAAAATAGAGCTGACCAAAACTATAGATTGATAGATAGATGATATACTTAATGCTCCCATATATCCTTACACTCAGAAGACTGCAAACAAATAAACAGCTAAATATTTAACTAAATTCTAACATTTTGTGGTAAAGATATCCAGTATAATCCCCATGCAATAGTAGTACATCCTTGATTTGCCAGCTCTGTCAGGATCCATTCTTGGACTTAGACTTAGAAACAGTGACAGATGACAAAGTGAGGCTGTGTACAAAGCACGATTAATACAACACACAAAGGTAGACAAAATAGATAAAGCTAAGGATCCAATATAGATACTTTAATAATAATTTGGATCTATTTCTGTGCTTTACTTAATGTTTGTAGGAGACTGAGATAACTTTTTGTAACCCGGGAATGAGTAGATACGTTTCATTTAGAGAACAGATTTAGGAGTTCGGAGTAAATTGTTTAGGACTTTTATTTTAGATTTTTTTTTTTTTTTGTCCTTGGATGGACACGAGAGTCTTTAGTTAATACCGCTATCTTAAGATCATGTTTGTCAACTGTTTATTGCCCTATTTCCTTTGACTGCTATTCTACTATCTGAGGAAGGCTGTATAGTAGTAAATGTTCAGTGTGAAGCAGATAATGGATAACAAAATCAGTATACCAGGTAAACTGAGAGTTGTTGTTTTTTTTTATTTTTATATATATACGTTGTTTTTTTTTTGTAAGTTTTTTTTTATACAAGTTTTATATTTGCTTTGTTTATAAGAGTTTATAGTAGTGACTAGCAATAAACTTGTACTGTGATGATCCAGGGGTAGAGGCTACTGCCCAGGGCCACCTGCTATAGACTACAGGCTAACTTCCAACAAAGAACGTTTGGATTCTTGGAAATCTCGGCACCAGCACCCTGATATCTGGCTTCTGTATCGGTCAGAGTTTCTCCATCAGTAATCAGCACTTCCAGGAGTCTCAGTAACCTTCCTGTGGTAGTAACCAGGACAAGTTACTTGCAGGGTGCAGATAGGATCAGTATCACAGCCACCAGGAGCAAATAAGAGAACACACCATTTCTATATGTCTCATCAGTAAACTATTTTATTTTTGGAAAGTCAACAATATTTATAGGCTTTAGCTACGGGTCGGGGGGGGGTTGTATACAACGCAACAATGACAGGGAGTGGCAGACAAACACAGGAGATTGACTCCACATGGGGTCTAATAGTCTGGCATCCTGTCTGGCACCTGTAAAAAAGACAACCTCCAAATACACATAATGCTGTATCCATGTCTAGTGGTCCAGACCTCAAACAGAGTCCATTAACTTTTAACAACAGGACAAATAGAGTACAATACAATGGAGGTGTTTATACATATAGTCCAATGGCTGGAGGCAAGCAGTCTGTCCTTTTTTATGGTGGCTCTATGGGTTAAGATCTAGGAACAGGTAATAATGGAAGAATAGATAATAGTATTTAGGAATACAATTTGGTAATTTTTGTTTGTTAGAGCGGTATAATATAATTGTTGAAGACGTTCAGGTCTTCCCTCTCTGGAGAAGAGGCTGAAGGTGCATGAGAAGTACCTAAGGGCCATCTGTTGCCCATCCCTGAGCTATAACCTTCTTTCAGAGGAAACCTCAGCAATGCTGGTTGCTTCGTGTTTACTCTGATAGATCTTGTATGGATGATGAAGTTATACATCAATATGTAAGTCACAAAACTAGACCCACGGAGCCATTGTGGAAAAGCACACATCTAGATCAAGTATACTTTTCAAGTGTGTTGTCATATTTGTAGGTTCATGAAGAATAGTGCTAAGTCTGGTAGCATACTCCAATATGCTTCATGGGTGGTGAGTAGGGAGTGACCAGCACACACAGCGTGAATGAGAAGCTGGAAGCCTTCGCAGATAGCACACACTTGGATCTGGCATCAATTATCAACCGGTATTACAGTATCTGAGGATGACACACACCCCTCACATTGTTCTCTTGAATAGTAAAACGTGTTTTTCCACACAGTACCATCTTTACAGTCTTTAAGCTGTTCTTCCACCTTCTCACACCATGAATGTGAACCCCTTTTTGCTGTATATAATTCTGTTTGTGACAAGTCTGATATGATATAGTGTCAGGAGGACTATCTGCTGTTAATATTCCAGGATCCCGCTCTGCGGTTCATTCAGTATGCAATTCTTGTAACTGTGATTTGTTTAGCAAAACAGATTCCTATACCATGAAATCATTTATGAAGAAGTAAGCCGCAATGCTGAATACCATTTGTTTCCCCCTGTAGAAATCCAATCTGATATGTACAAACCTCTAATAACGAGGTACCTACTCAATAGACAATATATCACCTTATACAAAAGGGAACTATTTTGTCTAATTTTTAAGATTCTTGAATTTCTCTGCTTAGAGTGAGCTAAATTTTCATATTAAACTTTTTTTTTTATATACCTAAAGAGCTCCATTCACAGAGCAAGGGTGAGGCTTTTTATCACATGCAGATAGTGTTTTGGATGCTGAATACAACCGTTTTACAAATCTGCTAATAAAAATACAGACTTAATTATTAATACCCGGAAGCTCTTCCCCATAATGAAAAGCCTTCTCTATAGATGGACCACTTTCAGTAGCCAAGAAATAACAACCTTTCTTAAAGGACCATTGTAATGCCCTAACATAAGCTATATTTTTTCAATATTACATGATCTTCAACAAAATCCATATTCAATGATTTTAGAAAAGCAATATTCAGTAGTAACCTTATTTTCGAACAGCACTGTGTAAATCTTCAGTTGAGCTGCTTATCTTCTTATAACTACAAAGCCCTCAACAATAATGCTCCCCCTTTCATCTCTGCTCTCCTCTCCAAATACTGCCCCACCCGCCCTCTTCGTTCTGCTAATGACCTTCTTCTTTCTACAACTCTTGTAACCTCCTCTCACTCCCTCCTCCAGGACTTTTCATGTGCTGCCCTTAGTTTCTGGAACTCCTTGCCTCGCTCCACCAGATTATCCACTTGCCTCAAAACATTTAAAAACTCATTTAAAAATCATCTCTTTAAAGAAGTGTATTACCTTCCACCCTAACACACTTATCACCTCTCTCTCCCTCTTTTACCACTCACTATACCTTAGGATAGAAACTCGCAACTTACAACCTAAGTACTTTGGGAATTCACCAGGGACATTGAATTCCTAGCTCAAAGACAGGGCCCTCCTTCCTTTGCTAAATGTTATTCTGTATTTATTTTTGTCTGAACTTAATTTATGTACATCGCTACTGAATATCAGCTTAATAAATTGCGATTCGGCCAATTGAATAGGGCTCTATATAAGCACAGAGCATATTTTTTTTCACAGAAGTTTTTAGTTAGTGAAGACCTTGCTTTTGGATAGAAGTTCACTAACTAAAACCTTCTGTAAAAAAAATATGCTCTGTGCTTATATAGAGCCTTATGCGATTGGCCGAATAGCAATTTAATAAGGCTGTATGTCGGCGCAATATAAATGAATAATAATAATTATAAGCTCATAAGAAGTGAACATTATTATTAGGAGGTGCTGGAGGAATTCTGACTGTGAGACTATCCTAAATAGTCCATTACAGTTATGAGCCTGTTGTTCAATATATACAGTATATATACCGTACAGAATACAGACAAGAAATACATATGTAAGCTCATCTGCATGGCTAAAAGGTGGATCCAAAGAGTAAGGTACATTGTCTTCTCATTTGCATGTCCCTGCCTTTTAGACATGCAGATGAGCATATAAATGTATTTTCTCTATCTATCTAATTTATATTTATATATATATATATATATATATATATATATATATATATATATATATATATATATATATATATATATATACATACATACATACATACATACATACATACATACATACATACATACATACATTTTTTCACCACCTCCTTAGAGTCTAGAACATGTCAGTGAAGATGGTATGGTTGGAGCGAGAAAGGAGGGTTAAGGAAGATTTGTTAGATAATTGGATTTTTTTGTAGTTTACACCAACCCCCTCACATATTTAGAAGCAGACACGCCTGCATCAGATGCAAGAAACGCAAATATACCCCTCAGACATTATTTAATCAAAGTATTGTGGAATCTTCCAGTGTCTAGCAGAGCCATCACATTTATTTGTTTTTGTCTGCTTTCAACCATTTTTTTGTTGCATTATTCAGTGGCCCACTGAAATTTGTATTTATCTAATGAATAATATGCAGCTATTTTTTTATCAAAGCTTTTGTTTTAATATTCATCCTACATAATGAAGCGTAAGTGACATATATAGGTATGTGTATACCTTCTACCTTACGGTACTTCCCACCTTATTTGTGCTGTTTGATGTCTTCCTGTACTTAGCACCTGGACATTATGACATCACAGTTCTCTGAACTCCGCTGCACTCCATGTTCCTTTAGTTCATCTTAATGTTGCCTCAGGTAAATAGGCTGTGTCTTGTAACTCAACTCAGACACAAGGCGGCTTGGATAATTTACTGTTGGCTGCAGCTTTGATACCTGACATCCTTTATTGGGATCTGCTGCCAGCTGCCCTGAAGCTTTGATTACATTATCTGGGCAGGTCTCTTTATTTTGTATCATAATATATCTGTTTAAAAGGGGTGGGAAAAACCCCGACAGAATAGTAATCGGCAATGATACTTCTGTCCCATTATATATGTACTAGGTGCTTTTTAGGCTGTTTTTGTCATCCGTGTCTCTTCTCTCCATGTCCTTCTTAAAGCAGGTGGAAGCACATACACACTTATGTTATGTTCCTGCGCTTCTTGTAGATTGCTCACTCTCCCTCTAGCTATCTTCTTTCCATGTATGTACTGTACATGCCACTCCTTGCATTTAACTGCTATTTCCTGAACTTCTTTTCTTTTTTTTTTTCTTTGCCAGTGAGTGAGTTTTACGCATACAACTTTCCTCCGCTGAGTAATAATTGCAGATGACTAACTGAGAAAGCCTTTTTTTTTATAGTTGGTGCATGAGAAAACAATGACTTATCTGAACTTCACTACCTGCAAAATGTTGTACGCCTTTCTTTTTGAGATCTTGAAAAATAAACAGATGGTAAATATATGTAAATCCTGTATCTAACACAGATTTGCCCTGTGATTTACACATTGCAAAAAATAGAATATAACCAAGTAAAAATGCTAAGTAATCTCAATTAACTTCCTACAGCTTAAAAAAATTGATGTTTGAAAATTTTTCTAAAATTGCAAAAATACCTTTTGAATTATTTATCAAAAGGAGTTAAGTACTACCTACAGTAGTCCATATTAGCCCAACCTTACTTTGTTTACATTTTGCCATACTAAGAACGTTTTGAATGTTACCAACATATATGCTTTTCCCAAAGCCATGACTATACAAGTACCAGAAGACAGAGACAACATATCATAACTTTTTTTTTTGTATTGTATTGTATAGCTATGAACATACACACTTCCCTGGATCCTAATGAATTCTTCTTGATGTAATTTTATCCACTGCTGCCAAAAGCTTTTGCCTTTTAATGTCCCTCAGTTGTGCTTGCAGAGTAGGTACGAAGATAAGTTTGAGGGGCGAGAACTGAGATGCTGTTTGTGGTCCATGTTAATTTATTTTTTGACCATGACTTAATTGTCTTACAGTGTCTGTAACAAGGGACAGATACATTCCTGACACAGGTGCATGATATTCTTAGTGTTGAGATCACCAAAGAAAAAGCCAACAGGGTCTTAAATCGTATTGGATCAAAGTATATATTGCAGTCAACTTCAACTTTTTGGATGCTTAGCACAGCTGGCGTGTTCCAGTAGCAATTTATGTTGAATTGATCCAGCTTTCTCCTGGGGGAAAAGCGATTTGGTCAGTTAACTTGAAACAAACTTCAATTAGGTTGGACTTTTGAACTTTGGTCTTCTCCGTACTGAGCCTCCTTTTTTAAAATGTGAATGAAGTAGCTTGTGTCACAAAGTTGATTTTGCTCAAGTAAATTGACTTTTCAATTGCCCCAAAATGAAGCGCTTGCAAAGTAGTGTGTATTAGACACTGTTAAAATTGATGTGTGTTACCCTTAGTGAATTAATAGTGTGTAAGACGTGGAGCTAGGAAATGTTGTGGCACTGTGTGTGCATTCCACTTACTTGGCATACAGGTAGATGGAAAATTGATATTGAGTAGAAACAAAGTGAAATTATACACAGCACATTTGTGCTGTAGAAGGAGCTGTGCACATTATATTCAGATACATTCCCTTATATGAAAGGTTGTTTCCCTCAACCTAATTACACTCCGAATATGTAAAAAAAAAAAAAAAAAAGCAAAACAATTGTACAATATGAACTAATGCATGGCATAATCTCTAAATCGGTGTATTTAATTTTAGTATATCACTTGCAATAAAGTATTTTTACTGCATTGCTGTTTTGTGTAGTTCATGTTTACTATATTGCTACTAAAATTTATATATTCTACTTTTTACATTGATTTAATCTAGTAGGTGAGAGCAGTCAGACTATATTTTAGTGATAAAGTCACTTTATGTAATTATTGCACTTGCCCAGTATAAGTTCTATGCAGATGGTGGAATAATACTTTATACAGTGCCTTGCAAAAGTATTCACCCCCCCCTTGACTTTTTACCTATTTTGTTACATTACAGCCTTAAATTCAATGTTTTGTTAATCTGAATTCTATGTGATGGATCAGAACACAATAGTCTAAGTTGGTGAAGTGAAATGAGAAAAATATATACATAAAACTATTTTTTTGAAATAGAAAACACTAATTTGTCATGTGCATATGTATTCACCCCCTTTTGTTATGAAGTCCATAAAAAGCTCTGGTGCAACCAATTAATCTAAATCTCACATGATCTGTCATTACATATACACACCTTTTTTGAAAGGCCCCAGAGGCTGCAACACCTAAGAGGCACCACTAACCAAACACTGCCATGAAGACCAAGGAACTCTCCAAACAAGTAAGGGACAATGTTGTTGAGAAGTACAATTCAGGGTTAGGTTATAAAAAAAATATCCATATCGTTGATGATCCCCAGGAGCACCATTAAATCTATCATAATCAAATGGAAAGAACATGGCACAACAGCAAACCTGCCAAGAGACGGGCGCCCACCAAAACTCACGGACCGGGCAAGGAGGGCATTAATCAGAGAGGCAGCACAGAGACCTAAGGTAAGCCTGGAGGAGCTGCAGAGTTCCACAGCAGAGACTGGAGTATCTGTACATAGGACGACAATAAGCCGTACACTCCATAGAGTTGGGCTTTATGGCAGAGAGGCCAGAAGAAAGCCATTACTTTCAGCAAAAAACAAAATGGCACGTTTTGAGTTTGCGAAAAGGCATGTGGGAGACTGCCAAAATGTATGGAGGAAGGTGCTCTGGTCTGATGAGACTAAAATTGAACTTTGCAACCATCAAAGAAAAAACGCTATGTCTGGCGCAAACCCAACCCAACACATCACATCACCCAAAGAACACCATCCCCACAGTGGAATATGGTGGTGGCAGCATCATGCTGTGGGGATGTTTTTCAGCAGCCGGGACTGGGAAACTGGTCAGAGTTGAGGAAAAGATGGATGGTGCTAAATACAGGGATATTCTTGAGCAAAACCTGTACAACTCTGTGGGTGATTTGAGGCTAGGACAGAGGTTCACCTTCCACCAGGCCAATGACCCCAAACACATTGCTAAAGCAACACTTGAGTGGTTTAAGGGGAAACATGTAAATGTGTTGGAATGACCTAGTCAAAGCCCAGACCTTAATCCAATAGGAAATCTGTGGTCAGACTTAAAGATTGCTGTTCACAAGCACAAACCATCCAACTTGAAGGAGGTGGAGCAGTTTTGCAAGGAGGAGTGGGCAAAAATCCCAGTGGTAAGATGTGGCAAGCTCATAGAGACTTATCCAAAGCGACTTGGAGCTGTGATTGCCGCAAAAGGTGGCTCTACAAAGTATTGACTTTAGGGGGGTGAATAGTTATGCACATTGACTTTTTTGGTTTTATTTTGTCCTATTAGTTATTTTCTTCACAATAAAAAAAAAAAACCTTCAAAGTTGTGGGCATGTTCTGTAAATTAAATGATGCAAATCCTCAAACAGTCCATGTTTAATTCAAGCTTAAACCCTGTGCACGGTTTACAGTTGTTCCCACCCAAATATCATATTAGTTAGTCACTTTCCTCAGAGAAAGGGAGTGTTATACAGGAGCAATTACAATGGACTCACACTTTCTCCTCTACATATCAACCCTCCAAAAAAAATATATTTTTACTTACCTGATTTCATTTTAAATCTAAGGTAGCAAATAAGTTTCTCAAGTTCAGTTGAGTTTAATGCTGCATCCAGGTGCTGAGTGTCGGTTTTACATGATAAAGGAGCAGTAAGAAGCATGGGTGCTATATTTAGTACCTTGTGCTACTCCTGTCTTTAAAGTGCCTGATAAATAGTTGTAACCTCCTTGCTGTCTTGCAACAAGTTGAAGCCTCTGAGGGTTGCACGTTGCCCTCATGCTTCTAGAAACTGTTTATGCTTTTGACTGACAACAGAGGGTGTGGAGATAATTTTTTTTTTTTTTGGAGGGGGAGTTGAAGATGGGTAGCTGTTAGATATATTCCCTGATGTCCCACCCCCATGCGATTATGTTATTTATGGTGCTGTAGTTGAATGCCTTTGCATGGAAATAGAGCAGCTGCACAAGTCTTGCAACCAGTAAGAACCGGTGAGTGACTTCTAGTCTGCTTTTTCAGTTTTCTCAAGAAGAGGCCTGACGTTTTAAGTGAAAAGGGAGAGTCCTGCACTAATATAGGTAACTTTTGTTTTGTTTCATGTATTGGAAGAAAGAAAACTAACTCAAGTACAAGATTAAGTGATAGTTGTTTTTTTTTGTTTGTTTTTTTATAAAGCTTTTCTTTCTTTTTTACTTTCTGAAAACATGCATATTTGTCTATTTTTTTTTTGTTAGTTGTATGGTGCAGTAATTTCGAATATTTGAATCCCTCAACTATAGTTGGTTAACTTTAATTTGTCCCCCAGGTGTCACGTAGAAGCTTCCTTCTGTATCTACTTTAAATTGTCTTAATGGTCTAACTTTCCTGCTGCAAATAATGTGTATATACTACTTTTTTAGGCTATTTGTTCTGCAACTGATTTCTTTAAACTTAGTACAATGCAAAAGGATAATCACTGCATTATCTCAAAGGCGAGCAAGAGAGTTAGTCATGGCCTTAGTATTTGCTTAGTTTATCTTTTTTAAGCATTTTTTACATTTGTATTCACTATTCTTTATCTTTATTATAGGAAATAAACATTTGCATTGGTCAGTTCTTGTACAGATAGCCTGCTTTGTGTAGCATGCAATGATTAAAATATTTTTTTTAGCAGGTAGATTAAATATGGTCTGCTTTTTAAAAGCTATTCTTGATTGAAGGGAAGCAAAGGGTGAAAGTGCATGCGTAGGCAGTGATGTACCAATTGATAAAGATTCCTAAATGCGTTTTTTTTTTTTTGTGTGTGTAGTAGAATTGCAAAGAAATATTTCCACAGCTTAACAACTAGACCGAACATGTACATTAAACAAAACAAACCTTTTCAAAGTAATTTAATGTAAGCCACTTGAATGAAATTGTGAAGCTTTTCTAGAATACATTTAAATGAATTTCTGTGGATAAATGCAAAAGGCCTCTATTGTTAAAAGTATAATGTTTGGTCTACTAAGTCCCACATTTACATTTGTGGTCAAAGACAATGTTTCTTTCCTGACAGGATATAAGCCTAATTTGGGCACAATTTTGTAAAAAAAAAAAAAAAAAAAAAAAAAAAAAGAAATAGGCCTTGTTTACCTGATCTATCTATGTTTACTGTTTTTAGTTAATGTGAGAAAGTAAAATAGAATCAGTTTTATAATTTATGGGTTTTTAAGGCCACTTTACCTTTGTAAATAATCTGAGCTAAGATAATTATTGTTTTTTTTTGTTTGTTTTTTTTAATCATATTTGAATTATCAAAATGCAGTAACAGATTAAATAGTTGTGTGTCAAATTGTAAAATAACTTTTAATTGTGCAACTTACATTTTTTGTTTATCTTTATTCTCAGAATACCTTATTGTTAAAATAAGTAAGAACTTTCCTTCTTTTTGGCCAACAACAAATTAATATCCACTTTTTGAATTAGTGTTACTTGCAATCTCCTCGGCGAGCAGGTGGCAAGTGCGTATAAATAAATCTATACCAGATTTTTAAGTTATACTATGTGTTTTAAAAGTAAAAAAAAAAAAAAAGCCTCAGATGAATCACAGGTCTTATGTTTTTTTTTTTTTTTTTTAACAAGTTCTCTTGGTAACAATTTTGAGAAATGTAAGGGGGTGGAGTGCTTTGCTCTTATTTTCCAGATGATATCACTTTGCACACTTCTGCAAAAGTGCTTGTAGTTTTCACAGACCTTACTGTAATGGTATTGGACAGTAACAGTAAGTTTGTCTGGACAGTGTAGTGTAGACCACGTCAGACTGAATGTAATGGTGGGAGTGTTGGTCTTGGGCTGATGACCATGTGACCATGAGAGTTTGCTTATCATAGAAAATGAATTGAGAAGTGTAGCATTAATCTTATTAATGTAGATAATCTTATATGTCTGAGCAAAAGTATGACAAATATTTGCACAACATAAGATGCTAACTTTATTATATTAGAGTATCTGTAAACGTTACTAAAGGTATTGCATTATTTTATTGATCAGCTGCTGCTCATTTAGGAGGCCCATGAAGGCCGAATATCAAGTCTTTTGTTTAGAGGAGCTTTGAATGGTGTTTTAGGCCAACACTGCCACTGTACTTGTGGCAGTTTTGGACTTGTGTTGCAGGTTATTTGAAAATGTATTTTTAATGCATCAGCAATATAATTCTGCCACTATACAAATCTTTAGTATGCCCTCATTTGGAATATGGAGTACAATTTTGGGCACCACTTCATAAAAAGGACATGTTAGAACAGGAAAAGGGTACAGAGAAGGGCAAGAAAACTAATAAGGGCTAAGTTATGAAGAAAGACTAATAGTCCAAATTAATCTTATATTCTCTAGAAAAAAAAAGGGTCTAAGAGGGGATAGGATTACCCTATATAATTAATTCCAGGTTCAGTATAAAGATTTGTCAAGTGAGTTTTTTGTGCCAAGAGGTTTTCAGCTGACACGAGGACATCCTTTGAGGTAAGAAGTAAAAAGAGTCCACCCTAAATAAAGAAAAGGGTCCTTCACAGTAAGGGGGGAATTCTCTACCAAAGGAGGTGGTGACAGCGGATTCAGTAGATCCCTTTAAAAAGGGATTGCATGTATTTTTAAATAAAAAGGCCATTTAGGGTTATCCTGGTTAATTAGAGAGTATTGATCAAGGGAGGAATCAGATTGCCAGTATCTGGGGTCAGAATTTTTTATCCCCCCCCCCCCTTTGAGACAATTGGCAAAGTTTCACTTGGGTTGTTTTCTGTTTGCTTTCCTCTGGATCAATTAACAACTAATCTGCATATTGCAGCTCAGAGGAGATGTTAAAAGGTTAAACTTGATGGACTGAAAGTCTTTTTTCAACATGAATTACTATTTATGTAACTACGTAGCAAGTGATTATTTTGAGTTCAACCAAAATTAAAATTTGTGTCAATACTGTACATGCAGATTTCTCACCTTTTTTAACAATTAGGATTTTCAAGTTGTGAATCATATAAAGGGTCTCAACATAACAAAAGTAATTGACTTGAGTGATAGATTAAAGTTTAATATATATTATAAAAGACGTTGAATTAAAACAAGAGATATCCAGAACTCTCCAAACCTTTAGTTTGGCCAGGCATGCAAATTCACACTGCCATTTATATTGCCAGACAAGACAATAAGAAACTAAACTATTCAAATCACATGACTCAATTCCAACAGTCCAGGACACCAAGCTACATTTATTTTGCTTGTAATAGTAAGAACACTATCTGTAGATGCACTTATCCATTTTAGAAAAGGTTCAATGTGGCTTTTTTCCTTTCAGAAATTAATACTAAAGGAGCTTGGTAAAATGGAGATGTTTACTGTATGTTGATTCTTAACCAAAGCTTCAGTGTAATACCGTTCCTTTTTTCAGAGCTTGGAAGAGTCTTGAAACAGATCTGTCAGATATCCATCTATATCTTATTAATAAAAGTAATAAACAGTTAATGCCAGTATCTGTGATAGAGGATGAAAGCTTGATTTGGATTCAACAAAAACTATTGACCGCACAATGATATTCAATGTTCATTCTTTACAAATTGGGACATATATCCTGATTCAAGGTGAAAACGTCAAATAATGTATACATATACAGTTTATATGAAAGCCTGGTCATTTTCACCAAATGTTTACTTTCTTTACTGGCCTGAAGATTACAGTAAACCTTAATTATTATTTTTTTGTAGTGCTCTGAGTTGTCATTTATATGTTGGTTCAAGGTTATTTCTATTAATAAATCAGAAGAGAACGTGTCCATTTAGATGGCTATAACACCTGCTATACTGGTAGGAGACCTATGTTCATGTGGTAAATTCTAAGAGTTTGTTGGTGAAAACAATACAAAGATGGAAAGTGCCAAGGAGTCTTTGAGCTCTTAAAGTTTGTACTTCCATTTCCTAAACAATTTTCCAAATTATAATGTATTTCTAGGAAAGCCTTCCTTCCAGGCTCATATAAAATATTCCTGGCTCATACGTGTTGAGATTTTTTGCCACCTCTGCATTAATACGTAAAATAGTTTATGATCTATGCACTCATCACAGTATGTTAATTGGAAAAATTGGTCAATACAATGTGTAGATAGTTTTTTTTTTTTTTTATAATTTGTCAAATAAAACCATAGTCTAAACTTTGTGATTCCTTTCTCTGGAGATATTAGAACATTCCTTTATCTTACAACATTTTTCATCTGTAAGGTGCGGTGCATTTAAATGGCAAAAAATGTAAAGTTTCACAAAACTCCACTGTCAAGCTAAAATAAATAAAACTCACACTCATTTTGTTTTTTCCGGTTCATTTTTAAAATATGACACTAAACTAATAAAGCTACATTTATGTGCAATAAATGAAGAACCAAGACTAGTGTGAATTTAAGCAGTGCCTTAAATGTTATTGCAATTTATATAAATCTCTGATCTCATATTCCTGTCTGGATATTGTCAGGTAGAATACCTCCAGTAAAAAAAAACCATCATCAAAAGTAAAAAGATTTAAAAAATGAGTATTTGCAAAATGATCCCTTTCTTAGTGAGTGTTGTTCACAGTATCACTGCTACTGCAGGCGAGATATTAATCATGAAAATAATTATAGTTGTGTGGAAAGTAGTTTCCATCCTACTGAAATGGAACAGTTTGAAACCAGACTCCATCTAGCCACAAAGCATCTTGGTGCATTTCACCAGTTACCATCACAATTAGCACCTGGTCTACTGTTTGAAGCCGAAACACAATGTTTTCTAGGAAAAGAAAAATCTCTTAACCACCTGCTTATCTTTTTAAGTATATTTAATATAGTAACATATATTTTTCTTTTTGTCAACTCCGTTATCAAGCTCTCTTAAAGGAAAATTATACACACATTATACAACATGCTAATAGTGTGAATAATAAAGCATATCATTTTATTTTTTATCAATTGACTTGAATCTATCATATGCGTTTTATTTGTAAATTAGAAAGCACTAGCAAAAGTTGTAACTCCTGTGATTTTGGCTGTTCTTGAAACCAGTAAGGATTCTTATTTGTTGTTTGGAACAGCAACACAAGTTGCATAGGCTGATCTGTCTTCACTATAGCTTAAGTCTTAAATCAGAAACAACATTTCAGGGAAGCAAAATCTATGGTAGATCTTGTATATTATCTTACAATAAAATACATGTGTTCCTGTAAGTATAGTGCAGCTGCCAAAAACATTTATACTTTATACAGCTAGTAGAAAGTCACCACCCCCCATTTCAATTGTTGACCATTTGTTGCTATAAAACGCAAAAATACATTTTTCTATTTACAAATTGTATCAAAGTGAGAAAGATAGCAACGTTTAAAGATTATTACTTGGTAGAAGAACCTTTTGCTTGAGTTAGCGTTTTGAGTCCTTCTGGATCTATCTCTACAAACTTTGCACACCTAGAATCATATATATATATATATATATATATATATATATATATATATATATATATATATATATATATATATATATATATATATATATATATATATATATAAATAAATAATTTGGTCATTCCTCCTTACAGGATTGTTCCAGCTCAGCCAAAATGTGTGTTGACCATTGATAGACTGCGCTCTTCCAGTCATTCAAAGATTTTTGAAGTAATTTATGCTCCAGACTCTGACCAGGCCACTCCTGCCCTTCAGTCACCGCCAAGTTGTTTTGGTGTGTGCTTTTGGTAACCAATGTTTCCAACTTAAACTTCCTGGATGAGTGCTGTATGTTTTCTTCAATAATGTGACTATATTTGCACCATCCATCTTCCCTTCTATCCCGACAAATGCCCTATCTTCAGATGAAGAGAAACACTCCAAAAGCAGGACTCTTCCACAACTATGCTTTACTATACAAATGCTATCTGAATGCAGCACCTTTTGATATTCGCCACAGAATCTTTAAAGGGATATGGATTTTTTCCTGTTTAGATATACAAACAGTTATTTATTTTAATATTAAAAACATAATTTTATTAACAAGTACTTGAAAGCTCTGTTTTCACTTACTCGAACCTTCAAAACAGTCACTGCAAAGGTCTGCCCCTCAGCACATGCATACAATATTTATATTGGTATGAGATGTACTAGCAACTTACAGACTGTTGCTTAACCCCATTTTTTTAAATCTGTTCTGCATTCACAAGCTAGGCTCATATGTTTGTTTGGCCATAGACTATTAAAAACAGTATGCAATTTAAAATAAATAATTAAGTATTTTTTTCTTACTTATGACTGTCGGTTTCAAGGGGATAAAAAAAAAAAAGTCAAACCACATTCATAGGCTAAAGTTGTTCTCTGTAAACTGAACAGCTGTGACCAGGATGTCACATAATAGTTCAGCATGGGCAGCCTCCATTTCCAATTTCGGCAAGGTGACACCTTTTGTCATACTTCAAATATTTACTCTGAAATCAACACAGTGCTTGTAGAAGTGTTACACAATGTATTCCCTTTTTAAGATTTGCTAATACAGTCATTATTTTTTTCATTATCTCTATTTATTCATTTCACAGCTGAGAATTGGATGTCCATCTCCTTGTAGTCTCTTGATAACGGCAGGTGTATATATAGATCTTATCTTGTCATGTATTTCCTTCACCTCAGATTGTTGCCTGAACAACTAACTCTATTGCTGACAAAGCCAAAGTAATTTCATTTGGAGGCAAGTAAAAGGGATCAGGGTGACCTGAACACTATTTAGGCAATCGATATTTCAGCACTTATTAACTACTTTTTCCTTTGAGTGATGTAACGGTTATTTCAGGCCTCCATGCACCAATTAGATAAAGTATAGACTTGTGTGCACATTTATATTTGTTTGATGAAGACTTCTCATTTGTGCCGTGACAACCAAGGTCAGTTACGCACTTTAGTGAAAGGACTGTGAACAAATACTGAGAAATGTTTAAATCTTTCCTCTGTGAAAATAATGAAGCTGGAGAGAAGTATTAATTTAGTTGTCCCTCTAAAAATTAGTTTTTACCATGCTTCAAGTTAATCCTTGTAAGTTGACCACATTTGTGGACTGCAGTTGACTTAGACTGACCCCTGGAGTTAAAGACATATCCAAGTTCCCTGGATTAATACATTTCTACTCCTTATATGCAGCACATTTCATAAAACGTTTTATTTTTATTAATATCTAAAAATCCCTCTAAATAATGATGTTGATACCTCCAGGGGTATCTACTCTACACAGGCACTTGCATGAATCATTGTTGACCAATTGTATCCCATTATTCACCTGCTGTGTCCTCCTCAGCCAATAGGCTGATGTCCGCCCCAAAGTCACAGCTAGGATGTGACCCGCTCGGCTGCTTCCTGTGTCTGCTGTGTCCCGCCCCCCACCAGAGATCAGCACAGAAAGAGCTGCTATGTCTGAGACCTGCAGCTGTCACCAGTGAGTGAGAGAGGGGAGTGAGTGAGCGAGAAAACATGCAGCAATAGTTGTAGCAGGGAATGGACAACATGCAGGGGTGCTAATGACACAAATAGGCTCAGCTGGGCTTAGCTCTGCCAAACAGAGAGAGGAAGGAAAAAAGCAACAGCAATTGATGCAGGGAATGGACAACCTGCAGGGGTGGTAATAAAGTGTGAATGCTCTACATGGAGAGACTCTTATATGAAAATACATACCACCTTCTAACATGGTTCCACACTACATATCCCAGGCTGCTTTAAAGCACAAACAGGAATCCCAGAGTTTGATACAAATGTTTCAGCCTTTGTTTCCTCCTCATTGGCCAAAGCGAATTACAAGTTTTATACTAATTTAACCTGGGTTTGGAGTTGGTGTTTACTCTATTTTTTTAATTGTCAGAAATTACAAGACATTTTGCTAACTTCAAGGTAAGTTTTTAAATGTTTATTTTGGTATTTTCTCCATGCAAAAAAAAAAAGTTTTCATACATTTCTGGTTCTCTGTATTCGTAGTCCAGGAAACTTAAATATGCCTTTAAGGTGCGCCTACTTCTTTCTTGGGCATGTGTATATATGTACTAAGACTTACCATCTCTTTAATATATGTCATTACTATTCTGTAAAATTCACTAAGGCTTTTAATTTGTCTGTATATTTTATATGAAGCTGTAATTACTACCAAGGTTTGAGCACTATACTGGGAGTCTATAAATAAATTATAACAATAATAATTTCTCCTTGCCTCGCTTGTCATACCTAGGGATAACGCATCTATTTTTTATTACTGTTGAGTAGCTGACATATAAGATGAGCATCACAATAAATAAAGTGCAAACCGATATATCTATTTTGACAAATTGTGCCGTTTACAGCTTGTGGATTCATGGAGTGGACAGATTAATTCCTTATAGGTGGCTGTTGCCCAAATACTTTTTATGCAAATACTTGATGCAAATGAAAGTGTTAGACAAAGGTCTTATAAAATGCAAGACAAATTGAATAGTCCTATATGTGGTAATATACCTTTCATTATAATTTCTTACTTACATAAGCTCCAATTGCACAGAGTTTTTTAAAAAGACGTTAAAGCCAAAAATCGATATTTTATAGAAGCATGTTTTAAAGATTTACAGATATATTTTATATTTGCCTGAAAATCAAAACAAGTTAACTAAATACTTTAAAAACTCTGTAAATGCAGATTTTTAACAAAATCAGAACCTCCTTTTTATAACCTCTAATTTGGGTATGTAAGACCCTGACTGAATTATGCAGCTCTATAGAGAAATTGGTTACTTCCTTGAGTTGTGATTGGCAAACTTCACTGCTTAGAAGACAAGTATTTTGGAAAAGTTTTGGGATGCAGTTGGACAAGCCCTCTGTATATTAACTGACTGCACTTCTAACGTAAGCTTTATTAAAGCTAGGGCTCATATTGCAAAAGTACTTTGAACATTCATTTTAGCAATATTTTTTTTTTTAACAACCGCAGAACTTTTTTTCCCTGCAAATTAAAAAGTATGTAATAATTAGAACCTGCTCTTACAGGATACAAAACTTGCTGATTGAAAGAATCATGGAAAACATTTTTTATTATTTGTAGCTTCTGAAAGAGGGCATATTATAATATTTCACAGTATTTATTTATTTATTTGTTTTGAAAATGAAACTCCTGGAGCAAGTTTTATTATTTGTTGCAAGTTTTACTAAAGGTTTTGTATTTAGATAGTTGTAGAATAACAGCCAGTATAGTTAAACAACTCCACTTTTATATTACAAATGTTAACTCCAATGTATACTTCCCTTTCGATAAATAAGTATTGATGTCCCACCAGATATGTCTCTATACTCTATTTCCATAAGTGCCTTTTAATACTCTTATGATACTAGTATATTTAAGGTATTTACCTTGGATAGAACGTTAATCATACTTTCAGGAATGGGGCGTGTGCTATTGTTTATATACCTCACATGTGAACTCAGACGATAATACTTTCTTATAATAATATGACTCATTTATAACAGCGCTCAGGTTTCAAAAATCACTGAATATTAACAGCCCAGCCCCAAAGGCTAAAGTTTTGTCTTGGGAAAGTCTGTTTCAGATCTTCATTGTATGCACAGCCCCATGGATCTTCTGGACATGTGGTATTGTATATTTTTTTGTGTGTATGTTTTGGCTCTGGCCTGTTTATGATCTGTAGTTAAAGTAGAACTTCACAAGCTCAGAAAAAAATATTGGGACTGTTCACAAAGCTTGGCTAAATTTGTGACCTTTTGCCTAAATTAATAAAAAGCAGCCAGTGCAACTGGTACCATTCAGAACAAGAAATCGGTCTGGGATCGCCGGAAACTGCAACCTGCTGGTCTCCAAAGCTTTTCTAGGTTATCATAAGTTCAGCATCTTAAATACTTTGTCCAAGTACAAAAGAGTTCTTTATTGTGTATGTTATAATTGTGCTTGGCAAGAAAGAGAGCCATCTAGTGAAATGTATTAGGCTTGGACACATTCCAGGGCTTGGGTTATCCTCAAATTCTTAGTAGGAAATGTTATGTGGTAATTTTCAAGGCCTCTGAAGAGATGAATATATTCTGTTTTGAATTCCATATTCTGTAAATGCATAATTGTAAGGTTTAGTTTTTCCAGAAGCAATAAAGACAAACATGAATCCTGTCAGGGAAATCACAAAGGTGTAACACCGACAGAGCCCTCAATATTGTAAAAAATAGGTGTGTATAGATATAAAGTTAAAAGACAAATATATCTCATTGGGATCAAACTGTCAATAGTGTTTTCAAAAGTTTATACTGTTTACCAATATACAAAAAGATGGAAAGAACAATCAAGCCAACAATCATAGCTGTAGGTAGTCCCACAAAGTTTGATATTATAAACTAAAATATAATTTCCCACAGTAGGAACTGGGACAACAAAAACGGGCTGTACTCACAGGTATCTCTGCAGTCCCAAATATAAAATTCCCTAAAAAAAAAAAAGGGGGGGGGGGTGATGAGGAGTAGTAAGTATCTGGCTGAATACAACCTCAGTGATGATCATCTCTACTTGTCCAGACTGAGATCAAGTCCTTTAGAGGTAATAATTAGGGTCCTTGTGATCGTGGATACTCCTGGTTCATGGACTGTAACCTAGATCTGCAGCTTCTTCTATTGAAGCACTGTTCACTAGTGCTCATAAACATAAAAAAAACAAGAGGGTATTGGGGGGAGAGAGAAGCGCAAAGATCCAATAGTGCAGGTAATTGCATCCAAAAACTATCACATATATAGTTGTGTGCATACGAGTTGTTGCTAATGCTTGCAGGCTCGCGTAGCGAAGCGAGGGTCGCAGTTGCTGGCAAGGAGCGCCGCAGTAAAATAGATCCATACATGCAAGGCAGGTGTTGCATGGCTTTCTAGAGGCTTTCAAACCTTATATTGTAAAGCTAGTCTCACTATCTGAGTATCTATGGGCCACAGCCCGTATTGGTTGTCCCGAACTGTAGAGTTTTTAAATGAATCGCCTACGCTCTAAAGGTTGGTGGACCTTGATAGTGTGGAGTACAAACACTCATCAGCACAGAGGTGGTAATGAGCAACTGGGACTAAGGGAGAGCAACAGAAATGATATGTCAAAAATAGTAATGTCTCTATTATCTTAATAGGAGCAGGGAGACTTCACATACAGTACTGTAGCTGCTAATAAAGTGCAATATCTACCCACAATGGTAGTCCATATCTGGTCTATCAATGATTACTGAATCTGGAAGAGCACAAATAAATCCCAATATATCTACAATGCAGATTAATATAAAGTGTAATGCTCTCACCTTTAGTAGAAATACCTTACTGGATTAATATTCAGCTACACTGTGAATTACTATAATATATATATATTTTAAATTAAAGCTTGTTAAACAATGGGAGGTACCAAAATATACATACATTCCAAGACCGGATTTATAAAAAAAAAATAGTTGTTGAACTAAACAAGTCTCGTCTACACTTCATGTTGGGGAAAGTTTCAGTATGGTTGAGGGTGGGGCTGGCTTGCCACCTGAAAAGATATGGGTAACTCCCAAGCTAAACTATGGAGGTTTCCAAGCTATACTAAAGGTTTCCAAACAGTGGTCAATGAACCACCAGTGGTCTATGAGCTTGATTTAAAAACTAATTAACCAACCTAAATAAAACTGGGAAAGATGTGTTCAGATAGATATGGATCAGCTTTTTGCCATATTAATATCTTGCAGAAAGTAATCATTAGTTATAATGCACCAACCGATTCCATTGCGCTAGGTAGAGGTGTGTGTGTGTATAGTGCGTACATACGACAAACATGATAAACTGGTACAGATGGTGTTAAGGACATGCTCTTGTAAGATCTTACAATCAAAGATGTTATAGTTCAGTGACGGTTTGGAAATCTTTGTTAGGAAAAACAGACGCATTTATGAATTAACCAATTCTAATCAATTTAATAATGTGTTTAAAAAAAAAAAAATTTTATCTTTGCACATACAAAAGGAAAATGGCTGTAGAAAAGTATTTGTAAGAGTAAAACATGATTCCAAAATGCATTCTTTTCACTTCAATCTAAATTAAAAATTGCAAGTCTGTAAGATAAAGAACGGGATTGCAGCCATCATTCAGAAACGTTTGGCAACTCAATTCATTTTAATCAGACCTTTTTTAATTTCATTCCTCTTTTATTTATAACGATTTTACAGCTTGGGCACAGACCGTTGTAGCTTAACATGTCTTCTGTTTTGAGTGTAAAAATAATAACTGGCTGCTGCCAATTCTAGAGGATACTATTTCTATCTTGTAATTAAAATCTGAGTTGCAATGCCTGCTGCCAGCACGTGCACCTCCACACTATTACTAAAGGGAAGTATAGATTTCTTAGAAATTAGTGGTATTACTATTTTTATATGAGCTAGAAATGAAGTCGGGTTTAAATTCGACTAACACAGCATGAGCAGGTTGCAGGTGCATATTGAGAGGGCAGGTGTTTATGGAGATAAGACTGGATTATAAGGTTGGCAAAAGGATCTGCCTTGCAATATTTCATTATTTGAATCCGCTCGCTGAATGTTAGATAGGCCAAATACGCACAATACGTACATGTCTATATATTGTTCATGCTCAGGGGGAAGACTCGCTAATCCTTCCATTGCTTGACCGTTTGGGCTCCATTGTTTTACTCATTGGCTAAGTATTTAAATAAATTCATCTTTTACTCTTGCCTTATTTAACACAGATCTGGATTTTTATGATGACAAAATTATGATAATAATAAAAGCAGTTTTAGAGAAAATGTTATATTTAGATGATTGTGTCAAGGAGGATCCCATTTTAGTCTGTGTGTAACTTGTCTGGGAGACATATCCCATCGGACCTTACTCTGCAATTGGTTTCTGTTGTCAAGAGCTTAATTTTTAACAGAAGTGAACACAGATCTTATCTGAAACTGTTCGTCCCACCCAGATTAATAGTTATTTTTCAAACAAAGAAATAATTTGTAAAATTGAATGCAGTAGTTAAAATCCAAGACAATTTTTTTTTTTAAATATATAGAAAGATTTTGTGCATTAGCAATTCAAGTTGTTCAATATAGCATACAATAATACTTCAGTGGTCCTTTTAACAGTTTACTTTATCTTACAGTTTTATCATTGATTTCTTAATTTTCTATTCCCCCGTCTCTCTTATTTGTAAAGGACATTAGCGTTTCACCAGTCTCCACATGCCTGTTCATTCTTCTACCTTCATGTTTTTAATTGTTTACATGTTTTTACCGGACAGACATTACAGTGTGTGTGTTAGGTACAGAGATTTTCCTGTGTAGGACCACTTTAAACAAGTAAAACAGTACCTTGATATCTGACATTACAATCCAAATATGATGAGTCTGATGAACCTTTCAGATTCCAATCTTTGCTGACGTCTCATGGAGCATGCTATCCAAAAAGTCCATCCAAATAATAATAATTTGTTTGCACCATTTAGATTCCAAGGAAACTGCCAAATTAGATTTGTTGAAAACAAATATTGAAAGGTACACCATTAATTTTTTGTTGGATCAATGTATTACTTTTACATTTGTTTCCAACAGATAGGTGAGGATATCCGTTTCCAACAATGTTTTTGCTCGTAGAGAGTTATTAAAGATAAACTATCTAATCAGCATGAGTCATTGCCTTGTGAGCACCGTCCATGGGCTCAATTACATAGCTTCTGTAGGAAATATTACGAGTCCAAAGGGCATATAAGGCCTAACTTAGCTATTACATGCTATCTGTTCCAAACTAGTGCATGTAAACTATTACAAGTGATCACTACATGCCAATTGTTGCTTGTTGTTGTTCAGTCTTTATTCGCGTCTGACTCTCGATGACCATATGGACCACAACTCACCAGACACATTTGTGTGCGGTTGTGCTCATCCATATGATTTTCTTGGCAAAGATACTGGAGTGGGTTGGCAGGTCCTTCTCCAGTGGATCGCAATTTGACTCTCTCTGCTATGACCTGCCCATCCTGGATGACCCTAAATGCTATAACTCACAGTTTCAGTAAGGTACACAAGCCCCTTCACCAGCGATCCAGAAGGGGTGAACTATTGCTTACTCTTCTCTTAATAATGCTTCTAGTCAATGTACATTCCCCTTTAATTTGGCTTTATGCTGTACTTTTAGTAATTCCTACTACTAAAGTTAATATATCTATTATTTATAATGTTACCAACAATGTGTTCATAATATCAGTGGATTATTCTAAAAAAAAAAAAAGCTCAGTAATACTAAAGGTTATATCACCAGTTAACCTTTTTACCTCTTTATTTCTACAAGTTTCTCTTTAATGTTTTTTTATATACAATCTAATTGCCCTTTCTTTTCACTTTGTATTTTCAGCCAATAAGCTTTGTATTACAAATGTAGTTATGTAAGAAAGATTAGCTCTAACAATAATCTTATTTCTTTTATGGTTGAAATGTCACATGCTCGAGCTAAGATCCCATTAGTGGATTTATTTTTCTGTTTTTCTAAAAGAACAAACTGTTACTCCCTCCCAGAAAATAATTTTATTTATTTCCTTTCCATTCTCTTACAGGACAGAAGATTTTTGGATTTACTCATTTGGGAGCAAAATATGGAATGTGTTTTACTGTTGACTGAACATAACCAATGGACCTTTATTGACAGTACTTTGAAAATCCTCAGTTAGCAGTTTGTCAGTTCTGTTGTAGTAACTAGCAAAAGCACTTTCCAGAAAGAGAGCTCTGCTCGATAGGTTTTCATACCTTCAAGCCCAGCTCTTTTCACTGCCCTCCTTATTTTTATTTTACATTTTTCTCCGCTTCTGATTGGAAGAAAAATCAGCCAAAATGGTCCTGGATGAGTATTTGTGGATGGTCATTGTCGGCTTCATCATAGCTTTCATCTTGGCATTTTCAGTAGGCGCAAATGATGTGGCCAATTCGTTTGGCACTGCTGTCGGGTCAGGAGTTGTGACCTTACGGCAGGCCTGCATTTTGGCTTCCATTTTCGAAACAACTGGCTCTGTATTGCTGGGGGCAAAAGTTGGCGAAACGATCCGTAAAGGTATAATTGACGTAAACCTCTACAACGATACAGTGCCGCTACTGATGGCTGGAGAAGTCAGCGCGATGGTTGGTAAGTAACCTATTGCTTCAGCCTTTATTATTATTACTATTATTATTACTATTATTATTAATATTATTACTATTATATGGCTTTATTTTGTGTTTGCTAGATATACCAGAGATAATTTTGTGCTTGCAAAATGCCAAAAATAAGTTTTAATTAAAAAAAAACAATGTTTTTGAGTCTATTTGGTCTCTATGATTGTGTATGACAGAGACCTAGTAGTATTGGAAGCTTGTATTGTTATTCAGCTTAAAAATAAAGGTATCATTTCTTACCTCATTCTATATTTAGATAACACAAAATATTGTATTAAAGGCTGGTGATTTAGCCATCTACTAAAAGAACCAGGTTTTAAAAATGACCTTTATTGAGAACAATTTCTAAAATATTGTTTGTGTTTTGAGTTTGGATCTCTGTGTTCTTTTTTCCATATCATATTATTATGAATAACTAAAATTGATTGGCAAAATGCTATTAGATAGCAAGAAAATAAACACATTCTTTCAACAACAACAAAAATTACTTCATATTTGTATTATTTTTCCAAGGTTGCATCTTGCAGCTTCTGTCTCAGTTTGTGCAGTTAGATGTTTCTGCTCCTCATTATTATTATTATCATTTATTTGTATCGCACCAACATATTCCGTAGCGCTGTACAGGGGAGGAGAACAAGGAAATATACAACATACAATATTGACAACAGCATGGATGGCCCTGTTTTGAGCTTCAAATCTTGTAAAAGTGCTTTTTCTCAAAGCACCCCACAGGATTAGACACTCGCCACTTACAGTCCTCATTCTAAGTCTCCTCCCATCTCAGGAAGTAGATCACTGGATTCTAACATGGTAGATTGCACAGCATTATAATTGCATGTAAAAGTAACGAATTTTTCGTTTGTATAGTAATTTTTTTTTATTTTTATTCTAAAACATGTTGCCTTTTTTTCAAATGTTGTTCCTCATGGGAGAATATTTGACATTTAACTACAGTGGTCCTTAGAGTTGAAATATCAGGTCCAGTTTCTTTTTTAAAATTAAATTTTTTACAGGGGGTGTGGAATATGCATTTAAAAGAACACCCTTTAAAAATTATCAGAATTGTTTGGCATGAAAAATATTAAGTAAAACCTGTTTAAAGTTCTATGAAACTATCCAGAAGTGCACAGAGCATACATAATCTGTATTTTTAATTGGCAGACAAGTATGACTCCTATTTGATGACTAGATTACTGCTTATTGGTTGACAGGGACAAGCCCCAAATCGGTTAAATTGAACTAATCTGCTTTGAGATCTTCATTGGAAAAAAGAAAACACGCAGTGGTTCATTATCTAATATCCACTTTCAGATGCAACAAAGAAAAAATGCTTTCAGTGTCCCTTTTTTAAGACATTATCTGCACTCTTTCACCTTGTATTTCAGGTTGTGGTTGAACCATACCTTGAGTTATGAAATTAATTCTTGAATACAAAACGGATGATGATTATTTATGTAACATCCAGTATTTTGTTTGTAGATAGTGCCACCATATTGCAGTTCATGTGGATTTGCATTCTGTCCTCATGTATTTAATTTGTAAAATGCAAAACTTGTTATTACGTATCAGTCTCCCTGTATCTTAGGGGACTGTGATTGGGACAAGGTGTCTTATTCACATATTTCCTTCTCCATGATACTTAATTTACTGTATATACTAGAGTATAAGCCGAGTTTTCCAGCACATTTTTTAATGCTGAAAAGGCCCCCTCAGCTCATACTCTAGTCACCCTGCTCCTGCTGCTCTCTGCGCGTCTTCTGGCTGTGTCGGGACCCCCCTCATATGCTAATGACGTGATTTGCCGTCACGTCATTAGCATATGCCGGACCCCGACACAGCCGGAAGACGCACAGAGAGCAGCAGGAGCAGATGATGGTAGAGGGGAAAGGGAGAGGGGGGAAGGGATGAGGAGGTAGGATAAGGGGAAAGGGTGGGGGAGGGAAATAGACATGAGGGAGAGGGGAGGAGAGACACAGGGGAGTGAGAGGAGGGGTAAGAGACATCTTTATAGAGGGGGAACACAAGAGGGGGACACAGGGCACAAAAGGTACACAGGGGGCAGCCCATTTCCCACCCTCGGCTTATACTATAAGTGTACCCAGTATTTTGTGGTAAAATAGATGCCTCGGCTTATACTTGGGTCGGCTTATACTCGAGTATATATAAATTCTAATGGGACACTGTGCAGTATTCAATAACTTATATGGGATACTGGAGTCCCACATATTCTGAAATTTATTTTAAAATATTACAAAATTGTTTGGCTTTTTTATGAACAATGAGAGACCAGAAGTTATGATAATTTACATTAAAATGACACAAATATGGTGCAGAGGAAAGTGTTTGCTTCTCTTCTAGGCTGCCCTGTTAATTTCATGTGCATTGCAATTGCATCCAAATGCTTTCTCCCAAGGTCAGAGAGCTTTGATTTTAAACTGCAAATACAGCTAATTGATATTATGATCTCTTTGTGCGGGCATACTTACAATTCATTCAGTTTAATAAGTTCTGCTAAGGGGACTCTTCTTTCTTTAGCAATATACTGTGAGTTTTTTTTTTTTTTTAACGAGATATCTCCCCCTTTTCCATGCCCCAGTGCACTAGTGTGAGTGCTTCATTTAATGTTTAGACTTTTGGACAGTATCAGCAGTCTTATTAAATTGCGATTCAGCAAATTGAAAAGGGCTCTATTTAAGCACAGAGCATATTTTTTTACAGAAGGTTTTAGTTTGTGAACTTCTATCCAAAAGCAAGGTCTTCACTAACTAACAATTTGCTCTGTGCTTAAATAGAGCCCTTTTCAATTTGCCAAATCGCAATTTATTAAGGGTGTATGTGCCATACATGTTAACCTGTTGGCAGTTACCTATTTAGTAAAATATCTTCCCTGTTTCCACTCGCTAAACATAAAAATTTTGCCTCTACATAAGTCACGAGCTGGTTTCTGAATTTTTGTGCCACAATGACATTACAATGTCACAGAAGCTGGGTATAAAGTGAACATCCTCTGAAATGAACAGAACAAGGCATGTAGGAATTACTTTAAAGTGATGTGGAAATATTATTTTTTTTTTTCTTGTTTGCGTCCAAAAAAGGATATTTCTTGTCACTGTGTGATTTCATTTTCTAAATGGCAATCTGAGTGCAGCAAACGGATTCAAATGTTTAAAACAGGGGTGCACAAGTTTAGTCAATGCACAGGCCTGGATTTAAGGATATCCCTGCTGCATACAGGGGAGTCGATCGCTTTTTTTAGTCACCCTGATTGAGTCATCTGCGCACAAAGGAAGTTCTCAAATCCAGGTTTGTGTGCGGCTTTCTGCACTTAATGTAATGCAGTTAAAAGTAAACCTTTTATATGCATATTTGTTGGCAGACTGTTGAAACAGTATAGGTATTATGTTTTCATACTTATTTTTTTCCCTTCCTAAGCAGGGCTGATTTTCTCCACCTTCCTGTGCTTTATCAGGGGGCGTGGCCAACCTTGCCTTGGGGCTTTACTATCATGGAGCTTGGAAGCAGGCAGGGTATGATGTCATTGGCTCTGCCCCTGCTGCCCACACATTTTCTGAAGATAAACCCTACTTGCAGCTGCCCCATTGGCCACACATAATGACATCACTGAAGCTAGGCCAGGAACTACACACATTATCATAACCCCAACCCCTTTTTCTAAGCATGTTCAATCTGAACCAGAGCCTAGACTGGTTAGATGTCTTATTTTTTAGTCCAAACCGCAGGTAAAGATGACACCGCCAAGATAGGCTCCGGTAGTTGAGAGAAGCGGCTCTGGCTGAAGGGAAAATAATAATTTCAAAAGTAAGAAAAAAATATGAACTTTTTTATTTTTAAACTATATGCTGTTTTTAATAGCCTCCGCCAAACAAACAATATATGTTTCCAAGAACACTTTTTAAAGGTATATGTAAGGTTTATGGATTTTACTATACAATATACCTGTATATCTATATTTTTTTTCTACTTTGTTTTTTATTAAGAAGGTTATAAAAGGGCTTACATATACAGAATATGTTGGTGCATTACAAATAATAGTAATAAAAGCTCTGGTTTTATTTCCTAAAATCAAACAAATATTGCCAATTTGGGTCGGCCCTCTCCATCTCAAGAAAACACTCTATAGTACTTACTGTGCAGTGTCTAATACAAACCAATCGGTGACCATCTCTCAGCAACATGCTGCTGAGACGTGGTCCTTGATTGGCTATGACACTATAATGCACATCCAGGCCTACATAGTCTGCATACGCAGCAGTGGGCAGAACCATACAGTGATTATTTCCACAAGTCTAAACACAGCTTAAAGAGCACCTCTTAATACAATAAAGTACATAAATATAAAAGGATACACAGGTGTATTATATACCTAGTAAATTCTAGAGAACTTCCATCTCTCTATAAGGCGCACACAGGACAGGATATAAAAGTTGAGGAAATCACATTTGGCTTAATTCAGCCTTGGGATATCCATATGCTTATTCTAGGCATACTTCACTTCCTTAACTATATTTGACCCTACCTCTGGATAATCAGTCATCCACCACTGGAAGGCTGTTCCACTTATATATTACTCACAATACTCCCTCCCCCGTGTTGTTCTGCTGCCCTTCTTCTGATGCCAACTGACTACTATTCGCTCTCTTCATTATTTCCATCTCACCCTTTCCAAGTACATTACATTTATCACCACATTGAATTCTCCGTCAGTTTAACGGGCCACCGTTGTCATATTTTGAAAATATATTAATTTAAAGAACTGCACTTAAATTTGTAATACTTTTAGAATGGAAAATAAAATTTTACAGAGTGTATTACATTGCTTCTTTTTGCAATTGTGCATCTGGGGAATTTAACATTTTGGTTTCTAGTAACCAACTTCCTGAAATGGGAGGAGAAACTAATTGCATGGGATGTTCTGTATGCAGAATGGGAATGTGTCATCTACAAGTTACATATCTTCAGTAGCCGTAATAAAAAGTACATAACTTTTCTAAAGACTCCCCTTTTTAAAATTCAAAAGGCCATATAGAGAGTGTTTGTCCACAGTGGACCTTTTAGTACAGGTCACCCATTTCTACTGCCTTTTGGTATGTATGTTCTTGTCCTCACACTCTCTCATCGCCTGCACTGCCCCTCATCTCTCACCTCACTATTTTTAGTTTCTTTCCCTCTCACTCTTTTTTGCTTCCCTGCCAATCTCTGGATCTCTTCAGTCCTTATGGATAACAGTTCCCAGAACTCCTCCTCTAAATGATATGCAGCAAGAGATGATTTCCCTCTATTCCTCCCAGCATTATACCGTCTTAACAGAGCAGTGAGTGGGATATCGGACTACAGCTACAAATTTACAAGAGTTCATGTTTTGTGCTTCATGAGCCAAACCATCTCCTATCTTCCCTTTTACTTCTTTTCTTCTAACATGCTACCCACTTTTTCCGCTCTTTCTTTCTTCTTGTCATCATTTGAAATTGTTATTATTACTCTAAATATAAAGTGCCAGCATTTTCCATAGTGCTGTTTACAAATTAGAATAAGTAAATAGGTGAGAACAGGGGTGGCCAAAGTATCGAACACTTAGGAGGCAGGAAGATTTTATAGAAGCTAGACAGGCTGTTTAAATGAGCCTAGAAGTTACCACCCCTTGTGAGATATGATGATAAAAAAAAAAATCTGTATAGGTGCATGCAAAGGAGTCTCAAAACATGTCACCTCTTATAAGGAAGACATTCATCTTTCAAGTGTATAGAGGGGAGAGGTGATACATTTTAGAGAGTGATTTGCAGGTCACTACCCAGAACTTAGTATACAGTGCTTCTGTTTTTCCCATATAGTCTTAGCTGTAATCTGTCTTCTCTCCAGCTTGAGACATGTGCAAAATGGCTTTTCTTTACTTCAAAAATCCCTTGACTGGTAATATGAGATCACCCTTTGACCCATAAAAGCAGATTTTGTATCTGTCTGAAAGGAAGAAGGGCAGGGATTCTAAACCTTTTTTGGTCTAGTAATCTACTGGTTACCTTTCAGTGGTCCTAGGGACTGGCTGTTAAATCCAGAACAGGATACTTCAGGTAAAATGCAATACCTAGGTTTCATCTAGATTTGCACTGACTACACTTAAGTTGCATTATTATATGACTAGTAGTGATAGTATGTATACATTGTATTGCTCTTTCCATCCCTGAAGACCAGTAGATTCGTTTTCAGGGACCGGCACTGGGTCTAGGACCAGCTGTGGAGAACTACTACTACTACTACTACTACTACTACTACTACTCTAGGGCATTGATTCTTGGCACGCTCTTAAAGGACCATCAGACAATCTTTAGGTCTAACACTGTGAATCCAGGTAATGCAATTAGACTGCACAGGCTGTTAATTACTAATTGACTCTCTCTGTGTTCACACACAGTGTTAAACCTAAATCATGATACTTGTGGGGGGTCAGTGCTCTAGAGTGTTAAGTTTGGTCATTTTGCTTTTCCTCCACTTGAGCCTTAGTCCACTCCATCATACTTATTTTTTTCTTCTTTCCATTTTATTCATCCATCTACTGACAGATCTGTAATTCTACTTCACATTTATTCTCTCAGTTTAAAATGTATCCTAAACCTTCTACTGCTGTCGAGGTCAAAAAAAGTAATACAGTATGCTGCCTTTATAAGTTTGGTGTATGAAGGCTAATCCATCATCCACTACCGGCCTAGGGATAAAGCCCAGAATAGTGTAGGCTCACAAATGTGTGTGTGTGTATATACAAACGACCATTATTTCACTAGCTTCAACAAACCTCTTTGCTTTTCCTTTTTTACTTTACTAATATTATATAGATGAAAACTTATTTGGGACACAGACCGGTTCCTCTTATGCTTAGGTATGCTTAAGAATCAGAAAGTAAGAAACTCTATCTGACTAAAGTAATTTCTGTATTATTTATGCACCCTGAAGACGTTTTTTCCGAGTGTCCTTTGGCTGATGACAGGAATTGCTTTTTGAAGGATTAGTAACAGGTGATAACTGGGTGTCCTGCAACCTGTCAGCCTGGGGTCGCCCAGTGCAGTAATTTCATACTCTCTTAAGTAGGCTGTGTACTTTCATACCTAGTAAGTGTCTGAAACAAACTGGAAGTGTTATATTAACAGTACTGCCAGAAGGTAGTATGCTGCATTTACCCCACTACAAATAATAATCAATTGCCTTAGATACTAAAATGTTCAAGGGGCAGTGGAGGCATAATATTCTTAAATTAAAAGAACATGTTTACAACTTTAGAAAAACAAGTGATCTTGCATGAGAAAATGTATCTCCTGCAATATAAGTTGCATTTCTAAATGTATACAGTGGATATAAAAAGTCTACACACCCCTGTTAAAATGTCAGGTTTCTGTGCTGTAAAAAAATTAGACAAAATTAGAATAAATCATTTTTGAACTTTTTCCACCTTTAATGTGACCTATAAACTGTTCAACTCAAAAAATTGAAAAACAAACTGAAATATTTTAGGTGGAGGGAAGAAAAATAATGTGGTTGCATAAGTCTGCACACACTCTTATAACTGGGGATGTAGCTGTGTTCAGAATTAAGCAATCACATTCCAAATCGTGTTAAATAGGAGTCAGCACATACCTGCCATCATTTAAAGTGCCTCTGATTAACCCCAAATAAAGTTCAGCTGCTCTAGATGGTCTTTCCTGAAATTTTCTTAGTTGCATCCCACAGCAAAAGCCATGGTCCACAGAGAGCTTCCAAAGCAACAGAGGGATCTCATTGTTAAAAGGTATCAGTCAGGAGAAGGGTACAAAGAATTTCCAAGGCATTAGATATACCATGGAACACCGTGAAGACCGTCGTCATCAAGTGGAGAAAATATGGCACAACAGTGACATTACCAAGAACTGGAGCTCACTCCAAAAATGTATGAAAAGATGAGAAGAAAACTGGTCTGGGAGGCTACCAAGAGGCCTACAGCAACATTAAAGGAGCTGCAGGAATATCTGGCAAGTACTGGCTGTGTGGTACATGTGACAACAATCTCCCGAATTCTTCATATGTCTGGGCTATGGGGTAGAGTGGCAAGACGAAAGCCTTTTCTTACGAAGAAAAACATCCAAGCCAGGCTACATTTTGCAAAAACACATCTGAAGTCTCCCAAAAGCATGTGGGAAAAGGTGTTATGGTTTGATGAAACCAAGGTTGAACTTTTTGGCCATAATTCCAAAAGATATGTTTGGCGCAAAAACAACACTGCACATCACCAAAAGAACACCATACCCACAGTGAAGCATGGTGGTGGCAGCATCATGCTTTGGGGCTGTTTTTCTTCAGCTGGAACTGGGGCCTTAGTTAAGAGAGAGGGAATTATGAACAGTTCCAAATACCAGTCAATATTGGCATGAAACCTTCAGGCTTCTTCTAGAAAGCTGAACATGAAGAGGAACTTCATCTTTCAGCATGACAACGACTCAAAGCATATATCCAAATCAACAAAGGAATGGCTTCACCAGAAGAAGATCAAAGTTTTGGAATGGCCCAGCCAGAGCCCAGACCTGAAACAGATTGAAAATCTGTGGGGTGATCTGAAGAAGGCTGTGCACAGGAGATGCCCTCGCAATCTGACAGATTTGGAGTGTTTTTGCAAAGAAGAGTGGGCAAATCTTGCCAAGTCAAAATGTGCCATGCTGATAGACTCATACCCAAAAAGACTGAGTGCTGTAATAAAAATCAAAAGGTGCTTAAACAAAGGATTAGTTTAAGGGTGTGCATACTTATGCAACCATATTATTTTATTTTTTATTTTTCTTCCCTCCATTTAAAAGATTTCAGTTTGTTTTTCAATTGAGTTGTACAGTTTATTGGTCACATTAAAGGTGGAAAAAGTTCTGAAATTATTTATCTTTGTCTAATTTTTTTACAGCACAGAAACCTGACATTTTAACAGGGGTGTGTAGACTTTTTATATCCACTGTATACGTTATTTTATTTTTTATCCATCAATACAGTGCCAGTTTCCCTCAGCTTCTTCTTCTACATTGCTACCTTGTCATGGTTAAGGGGCTTGTGTATTTCAGTGAAGCTGTGAGCTATATGTAGGGTCACCCAAGATGGACAGGTCATAGCAGAGAGCTCAGACAAATTGTGCATATCCATAAAGTTATCTTAGCAAAGTTACTGGAATGGCTTGCCAGTTCCTTCTCCTCCTATGGACCAGAAACAGACAGTTTAGCTTGGCATGCTGCATCCATGTGGTCATAGAGATTCGGACACGACTAAACAACAATAGGTGTCGGCTAAATAGTGTTCAGACCGTAAGAAACTGCTATTCTTTTGCTTGGTCAAATATCTTATATCTGTATATGCTTTTTATACACCTATAACTGGGATAGTAGATAGACCATGTCCATTTTTAAAGACTGTAGGACCCGGAAGGGGTATAATTTCCTGCTCTACAATAATATACCTTTTTATTTATTGTAGGACATAAGAATAATAGACTTCATTTCACTAATTTTATCCTGTAGCAAAACCCTTCTTTGATGTTAAAATGCAAAATTATGTGCTGTATTATATTTTTTATGTATAGACCAAATATACCAGGGGAGACAGTCTGGATGTTGTTAGGTCCAAGAGCAGCATTGTTTACATATATGTAATCTGGGAGCATTAAGGGGCACATTACACACACATTCCAGGAAGATGGGTGCCACTGGTATAATGCAAAATGTATAACAAATTTGATTTAACACCCCCAGTGATAAAGAATTCTTTCAAGATGCTTTTCAGCTGATAATTATTTATTTGTTGCAGCAAATGGTAAAATACGTGTGGTACATTTAAAAAATATATATATATTATGCAGGCTCTGTTTGATTATTTGTCTTCTTTTTTTGTTTTTTTGCAGGTTCTGCCGTTTGGCAGCTGATTGCATCTTTCTTAAAGCTCCCCATCTCTGGAACCCATTGCATTGTTGGATCAACAATTGGTTTCTCACTTGTTGCAATTGGTACACACGGTGTGCAGTGGATGCAGCTTGTCAAGATTGGTAATTGACATTTCCTTTTATAAGTGAGGGTATGTGGAAAATGTTCGTAGACATATCTAGTCAATGTTCATTATTATTCATACCTACTGGATATATATATATATATATATATATATATATATATATATATATATATATATATATATATATATATATATATATATATATATATATATATATGGGAAGTGCTAAGTCCCACAATTAAAATGGCAGTTTAAAGTTTATTGTACACATACATCTCAATGTATATAGTGCTAAAAAAAAAAAAAAAACGTTTGAAAAGCACCACATCGTGAAGAATGTGAAAATAAGATTGTTGTAACATTTTAAAAAAAAATCTATCAACAAGATATGAGGATTTTTGTCACATTCAGGATATGTCCAATCTGCTATGCTTTCTTTCTGGGGGCATACGCTAAGAAAGGATTATCACTGTATAAAAAAAAGAGTTTTAAATATTTTGGTCCATTCCTTCTAAGACAACAGTCCCATGGAGAGAGGGATATACATGTTATCTAAAATAAATAACAATATAGAGTCAAAAAAGCCATAAACCCAAAAAACTGGAAACGTTTGTGGCTGAGCTGCCTGGTCACCTATGACCACCACTGATGTACTCCCACACTTTTTGAATACTCTTCCTATATTATCTACTTTCGGGGCTTTATTACTAGTGAGGTGAAATATGTATGCTTCTCAACCTTCTTTATTATTGTATTTCTTATATGGAGTCTGTTCTACAACCACATAGTCAATAGGACCACTGCTCCTATCTTATGGACCTTCACTCTATTATACTATGAATTATATGCTGTCCTGAAACTGCCATGGCCTTAAATAAATTGTTAAATGGTGACTCTTTTTCTCCCACCATACATAAACATCCTTCCTTTGCCCTTGTGAAAGTCATAATATTTAAAATGCGAAAATGCGTTTGTGATTCTGGAAGTTTACTTAATTTTCACAGATACACGTGGACCTTTCTGAGTTTTGTAAAAACTACTTGATTACCAGTGCTGTAGTGTGTGAAATATTCTCTCCTTGAAATTGAGACTAAAAAAAACAGGGTATTGTTCTCCCGTTAACATTGAGAAAGCTCTCACAACAGTATTACACATCCATGCAGTTTGTTCTGTATGTTTGGGGGTTTGACAAACAAGAAAATGTATCCTTTAAAAAAAAAAAGAGCAAATATTTTTCTTGTACTGTGTAGAAGTACATATTATTATCTTATATTTATAACTCGCCAACATATTCCATAGTGCCATATATAAGACAAACACAAGTTAAAACAATATCAGTACTTATTCTTAAGCATCCTATATGATTATATATTTCACTGAAGTGTCTGTAAACTATTTTCTGCTTACTTGCTTTGTTTTGCCCTTCATCCTGCTTGGTAAAAGAGTTGCCTTTTTACCTCTTACATTCTCGCTCACGGTTATATTCCTCCATCTTGCTTTGCAGTCGAATATGCACAAACAATGTCACTTGGGAGTGAAGCCATCCACACAGCTGGGCAGGCCCCACTCAAAAATGACAGGGAGAACCATTCTACAGTCAGCTGTGACCCCCCCACCGCCCCCCCCCCCCCCCCCCCCCCACACACACCCCACACACACACAATTTATTACATATTTTGTTTAATAAATTGCTGCTTTCCTGCTAGGGGGATTAATTACACAAACCGCTCCCCATGTTCTGTTGTAAGTGGAGTCTGCCCAGCTGTGTGAATGGCTCCTTCCCCAACAGTGACATCTTTCATCTAAATAAAATGGAGGATGTGAGAGGCAAAATGGCAGCTCATATCCTTAACAAGAGGCAAAATACAGCAACAAAAAAAATCCAGAGTTTAATGGTCTGTTAAGAATTGAGGATTCATGATATTACAAAAAAGAAAATTCCTGTTTGTCATTATTCAAGAGAAAGTCATGTTTAAAAAGAACTAAACAAGAATAAAATGTAAAGGAATCTAAATTTAGAAGTTTGTGTGGAATAGTGCCTTTCTCTTTTAAATAAGTGCTATTTTTCCACTGAATGTTTAATTTCTGTTATTTTTTCAGCCTTGAGAGATTTTCACAGAAATTGTTCTTAAACTACAGTTTTTCCTGACCTACTTTTTCAACACCTCGTGTAACTAACCAATATATTTTCTCTAACAGCTCTAAATATAATTGTAAACTAATAGGACAGTTTGTTACCTGCAGAGCTTCTGACATTTTAACACCGAACACAGCTGATTACTGAAAACTGACAACTAAAAAAATATATGGCTGTTCTACAAAATAAAGACAGGGAATAAAAAAAAAATGAAACTGGATTTCTGTCTTGCACAGTGTGAAGTATTCTGTTGTAAACATACGAAGTAAGCTGTTCTGAAAATGTCAAACTTACCATATCTTCATGTTGATATTAAAGGACCACTAAAGGGCCATATTTATAGTATGATCTTATGAATAACCTGACTTGATAATGGATAAAATGTTTTAGACAAAAATTTTAAATAAATCCAACAATTGATTTAGTTTTGATCAGGGGATAACCTTGTTACACAGGTTTTTATTTTGGTATTATTATGGTGAGGGTGCATTGCATGCAGAGTGCTAAAAACTCAATTACGTGGCTTCCCAATGAAATCTTATGAGTGAACTTTCCATGTATGGAACCACATAGCTATTACAATAAATCCTTTTATGTAAACTTTTTAATGTGAAAGCCATTTATGATCTCTTCCCTGCTTTAAAGGGCTATTGCATGCTTCTGTAAGAGCTCCTGAAACGTCCTACGTTCTTGTAAGGCTTGGAGAGTGTGCAAAGTAAGACAAATTCTTACGTATAAACTCCACTTAACGCAAATATAGAGAACACTATTACGAGAACACTTGTGAAACACTTAAGTAGCTAAAAGTACAGTATAAAAATAATACCCTAAAAAAAATTCACAACTTAAATGAAATAAAGTTGAAGTCTACACATCCTAAAGCACAAAAGAAGCCTTTCTAATGGTTAACATAGCCGTATACAACAATACTAAAGAACAGTGAACTGAATCACAAGGTCAATGACAAATACACATTATTAAACACTGACACTTCATTAATACAGACCCCGGGGGTTAACAGAAGCTCACCTAACCCACAAATACATTTGCAACCCCCCTCAATAATAATCCTGTGAGAATACCAAGTAATAAGTGTGAGATTTAATATATAATTTGATATGTTCAAACTCAGATGTTCATGTGCAATAATAGGAAACCTCAATGTGTTGTCAGCATTTCAGTGGGTAACGCGTAGCTATGTTGCAGTCTTTAATGATATTATTTAACTTTAATGGGGTTGCTACTGTCTCTTACTCACACCTTCGTAGTCACAGCTCCTTAAGTTAATACCAATGGACCCTTGCAAACTCTCAGAAACTATTTCCCTTGTGTATATAAAAAAAAAAAAAAACCCTGGCTAGGTATAGAAATAGACTGAAAAAGCCATATAATAGTTACAAAAGCTGTTATTCGTGAGTTTATATAGCAAAGTATGAGCCTCCATGTAATCAAGCTAATTTTCTGTATTGTCAATAATATTTAACATAAAAAGTGACTCCATGAAAACATTTAAAAAAAATGTAAGGAGTGGAATTGACATTACTTGTAATTGTTGTTTGCTCGATTTTTCAGTTTTTTGTTCCAAATACTGTTCCACCTTCTCAATCTACTATACATAACACGTGGGACACAGATTTTACAAATGCAACAAATACATACAGGGATACCCAGCTGAGCGCTGATTTGCTATAACGCTGTTTGCGCTAAATCTCGCAATAGCTCTTTAAATCACATTGCAGGCATTTCAATCCCTGCTTATTGCTCTTGTTTTCGAATAGCGCTGTTCAGCAATGCTGTAACAAGTTCCTTGAAAAGTGCTATATAATATAGATATTATAATAATAATATGAGGAGCTAGCACTTTTAAATATGAGTTTATCATCAATATAATGTTTATTTAGTGATCTATAACAGATATTCAATAATAAGCCTAGTGTCAGCCAGAGGTGTCAGCTGAAAAGCTCTTTGACAAGGGGAAACTACTAAAGCACACGTCTCCAGCCTGTGGAGAGCATGGTGTTTATACAGCCTTGTGTCTGAAGGTTTAGCATTTGGCAAAACAGAAACTCCTCCACCATTGACCTTATTGTAAGTGGATACCAGCAGCTTTGGAAGTAAGATTAATACTAAATATTGCTTTTTTTTTTTTTTTTTTTTTTACAATTAATTATCAATGCTTTTTAATGACCAATACATAAAATGTCCATCTCGTGTTGTTTACAGCATTACAGCAACCTTTAATTGTTTTTCTAGGTGACACAGCATTTTTAATTCAGTGCTGTACACCTTAGATAGCGGGTAAATGTAGATTACTAGCGTGCAGAGAATCCAAAAATGGTGAAGTACATTCAAGCTACTTTTATTTGGCAATAAAAATAATATATGCACTCACATAATTATCCATTGAATTAGGAATCGCACTGTATTCCTATAGATGTTCAAAGATGTGTCCACAATAGATAGAATAGTTTTACTGCTTGTAATAATTTTAGTTTCAAACAGAGAATAAGGAACATACATTAAAAAGAGAAGGATATTGAAACGTATATCCCCATTGCTAGAATAGTACATTAGACTTTGGGAAATTATGTAAAATTGATGCCTTTTCTCTTAAAAATAATAATCTAAATGCAGGGAAAAAGCAGCGCCTCTAGAATATAAGAACACTGATGCTGCTTTCCTCACCAGCACGTTCCATTAAAAAACTTCCTCAGGGTGGAGGATCCTTAGGTAACTTAGATTTAAATACCTCCTGTTGCATATGTTATTAATCCAATTAAAAACCGAACACATTCTGTAATGTTTGGTGCATTCTGGTTATTGCATTGCTATAATACCCTTCTACTTGGATATTGATGGATTTTGCCCTCATCTTTTGTTTATTTTGTATGAATGATTTTTTTTATATATTATTATTCTACTTGCCCCACTGTGATTTGTAGCCCCATTTAATATGTTACTTACCCCTTATTCATACATAACACTCAACGCCGGTGTGTCCTGTGCCCGGGAAGTTTGAGCTTCCTGGCTGCTCTGTAAATCTCTCGTGACTTGAGTGAGTCTTCTCAGTTTCCTGGAGCTCTTTGTTTTTTATATTACTGCACTGTGTAGAAATAACTTGCAGCATCATTATGAGGAATTAATAAAAGTGAATTCAGCAACTATTTTAAAGAATGAATGTAATGATTATTTTGTCATTTTAATTTGAATTAATAGAAGTACGTAAACAAAGTCCTTCTGCTTTTCTGTAACAAAATGTATTTCTTTTAATTCTGCACTTTAGTTGCCTCCTGGTTCATTTCCCCGTTGCTGTCCGGTCTGATGTCTGGTGTACTGTTCATGCTGATTAAGTACTTCATCTTGAATAAGGTAAAGCACATTTTTTACTTTTTTTTAATGGTTTTCATATTTGGTGATGTTGCTGTAAATGAAGCCTTGGTAGAGATGTGAGTAATGAGAATAGATTTTCACCTGTGTTCATCTGCTTTGATTGTTCCTCTCTTGCTCCTTTTATATAACACAATATCCTATACCAAGTAAATGACACTAGTTTTCCATCTGAATATATCTACATAATAAAACCAAGGTCACACTTTCAGTTGAACTGTGGGATTTTCCAGATTGCCAGATAGTATCTTAGATTTCTGAAAGGCCAAAGTTTACAATTTATTTTATTTATGTACATTTTATTTAGCTATTTTGCATCAAATCACTTTAAAAGCTTATCAAAGCAGGACAATCATATATTGGGAAATCAGAAACTTTTTCAGAAAAAAGAAAGTAGTATACAATTTGTATTGTTTTTTGAAGTATTGCAAATGAGAAGATCCAGGAAGTGCTAAGCCGATGTATAATAGCTGTTTTGGGCACTCATGATGTGTGTATTGATGTAAATATATTAAAAAGGGAGGAAATTGGGTATAGAAATGTCCAGTTGTTTTGTTGGAATGTATGTAGAAGTAATATTGGTACAGGATAATACAAAAAGCAATTCTTACAAATAGAGTTAATTTGATTTAAGACGTTAGTCAATGGTTTACTTTATATGCAATCTGGCACCAATCTACTAATATTCACAAAGCAATTTTGCTGGAGGTCTGGCTGTCATCTATCACCAGCCTTGCGCATGCTCTTCATTTTGTATTGTATTTAGAGGAGGGGGTCAAAAATATCTGGCACTTAGCAGCAGGGGTGTAATTTTCCTGCGAGCCAGAAATCCTAAAATTTGTTTTCCAGGCTCTTAATTATTTTTTCCAATATATAATATATTTCTTTGGAGGGCTATTGGCCAGGCTTCTAGAAACAGGCTTTTTTCAAAGTTGAAGTTTGCGTTCAATGTGAACATCTAACAAAATATGATAGGGATCACATAATGGGGGAATTTATAAAACCTCATAAATGGCTGAGATGAGAAGGACTGTGAGCTCAATTTCCCCCACTGGATATAGTGCATGGTAAGTATAAAAATGCACATCTGTCACTTGAGAGGTTTAGTAAATTCCCGCAAGTATTTGACAAAATATTATTAGATGTATTGTTGCTGTTCTAATAGAAGCCATATACCATTCTACAGTTGTAAAATAATAAAGAAAATAACCACTTTTTTTTTCATCTTATTTTTCAGGAGGATCCAGTGCCCAGCGGATTAAGGGCACTTCCCATATTTTATGCTGCTACAATAGGAATTAATGTATTTTCCATATTATATACAGGTGCCCCTTGTAAGTAATGCCATAGTATTTAACACTAACATTTGCTCAGTCCTTATAGGCTATATTTGCAAACAATATATTGGTATTTATCCTGCACACATTTGTATTTTTAGGCATGAACAGTATGAAGCATTGACATGTATATGTTACTACATATCTTTGTGATTGCGGCACTCACATTGGCTTTTCGGTGGTGTTCTAAATATTTTCTAAAATAGTTGGTGTTCAAACAATTGAGAAGAAACATTTATTAAGTGCACATAAGTGGAATTATGTTTAATATTACTTCCTTTTTTCCCCATTTTTATCTTTTCAGTACTGGGCCTTCAGACCTTTCCTGTGTGGGCTACTGTCCTCATTTCAATAGGCGTTGCCCTTTTGTTTGCTTTAATAGTGTGGTTTTTTGTCTGCCCATGGCTGAAAAAGAAAATAGCAAGTAAGTTTTTTTTTTTTTTTTTTTTTAATTTAAACACTGTAATTCTGATAATATTTTTTTACGCACAAATGGCATTTGTTTAGCGTTTGAAATGCTCAGGGAATTATAGCTTTATAAAATAATATTCAGGTGACCAAAACGGGTCTAGAAGATCTTTTGTACTCCATTCTGAGACAAATTTGTTATTTATTTAAATTCTATCTATCCATCCACCCATCTGTCTGTCTATCTGTCACACATACTGAGGAACATCCTGTAAGGCCTGTAACCTGCAAAAAAAGCTACAGTACTAATTAGAAAGCCTGTTTCTTGCAATGGCTGAACACTTTTAGAGTCTTATTCTCTCCAATTTTAAGGGTGCGGCTTATGTTTGAGTACTATTTTTGTTTTCCCTTGAATTTTACGGGTGCGGCTTATATTCGGGCCAATACGATAATAGTGCAGACAAGTATTTTCATTGTACAGTGAAAGGTTAGCAATCTTTTGTCTCAATTCATTTGTGCATTTGACCTTCCCCATATTAATAGATAACTAAGGGCCTTATTCAATTGAGATTTGACTAATTGAATAGGGCTCTATATAAGCACAGAGCATAGTTTTTTACAGAAGTTTTTAGTTCGTGAAGACCTTGCTTTTGGATAGAAGGTCACTAAAAACTTCTGTAAAAATATATGCTCTGTGCATATAGAGCCCAATTCAACTGGCCAAATTGCAATTGACTGAGGGCCTAAGGATCTTTGGCCTGTTTATCACCTCATACTGATTTATACCCCAGTAAAACAGGAAGTCATAGATGATCACTTAAGAGTTCATAAAAGGTGTGATTAAAAAAAGGTAAAATATGAATGGGAATATGTCAGATTTTGTTCAAAAGAAAATAGTGACAAGTGTTTCTGAGAAAAGAATACATGTTTTGTTTTTTTTCCTGCTGAAAGGTTACATTTCTCTCCTATTCAGTGTAAGCTGATAAAGAAATGTTTTACATCTTTATCAAGGATGCCAATACTTCTAGAGGTCACTATATGATGATACACTGATTATATGATAATATGTTGAAGCCTAATCAAAGAGGTATCTGCTGTACGTCTTTAATTCCTTTTCTTTCTAATACAGACTTATAGTTTCTGAAGATGAAATGAGAAAATATTTAAACAAATTTCATATATCAAGTACACTATTTATATATCAAGTACAATCCCCAAATAATCCTACCTTGAGAAGACCTCCCGGTTTCATCGCTAGATTGTTTCCATGATTTCCTTTTTAAGTAGTGCTTCTCTGTATGATGTTGAACAATTTTAATGACTGTTTCTTCCACAATTAGCAAACTTCCAATATCCATTTTTGTCTCAGACCCCACTCTGTGCCAGTTATTCTTTTTTTCCAGACTTGGCCATGACTGCATAAAAGGAATCTCATAATAAAAGGTCTTTAGGTTTTGTTAAATAATCTCACTGTTCCTGGCAGTGTGTTCCAAGAAAGCTGTGAAAAGCCGATCTGAAATGTGTAAGAACTGTATAATAAGGCAATCTACTCCGTGGGTTAGAATATATTGTGTTGTGTATGTTCAATTTATTATCTCCCTGTATTGTAATAATACACTATAACATACCCAGGGTGATGAAATATTTACCCCATTACTTAATATTATCAATATTTTATAGTACCACCTGTACACAACCAATGTATAGATTATTTTTAATCTAAATTTTCCTTGTCCTAAGCTTGTTGAGTGGTGTGATTTTGATTACCTATCTATCTGTGAAACTTATCCATGTTTGTAGTTGTCTGACTGCTGCTAGCTGGAAACGTATCAGCCAGCTGTAATATCTCCATGTTCTAGCCCTGTGAAGCTTTAAAGAAGCATTTCCACACTAATAAATGTTATTATGTTTTATTTTAAGAGCACCAGCAGATTCATTAGTGCTAGGAGAAAAATGCGCACATGGATAGACAATTACATACATTAGAAGGCAGAAAATACAAGATGACACATTTGTGCATACCCAGTGTTACATGAGGAGGTGAGGGTCCTGCTCTTGGGGAGCTTTCAATCTAAGCCAATAACAAGTTTATTTTTTACTGTGCTTTAAAATGAAACAATCTATACAAATACTAGCCGTTTTTCTTTACAGCAAATCATTTGTGATATATTCAGCATTGTTTTTGTGACTGTTATGCTAATTAACTGCATAACATTGGTATATTTATTTTTGGCACCACATAAGCAAACAAGTAGACTATGGTCCCTAATAAATTGTCCAAATTCTAGTTACTGTTGCCCTTGATGTAGTACGCAAAAGTTACTGCTGTTAAATTGGCCTCCTTTTTTTTAGCTGCCCACAATCCATCTGCAGGTTACAGGCTGAAGATCAACTGCGGTTGTCAAAATCGTAACTCTGACCCAGCTACCTGGGTAATCGCTAAAATCGCTATTAAATTGCTACAATTCCTCAAGCCCGCAATTCACACCCGTAAATCACAAATGTAGCTAAAAATCCTACAAGTACTAGAGAGGACTTGCAAGGGGGTTAAACACCACCTATTCGGAACACTATAAAAGCAAATACATTTCCCCCCCATCCCCCCCCCACGCTTTTTATTTCTGTGCTCTATTGATCCCAGCACTCAATGGGTTAATACATATCATGGAACCCGCATGCACTAGACTAGTAGATTTATTGATTTTTATACATTTCAGCATTTCTGGATTGCGAGTCCGATCGCAAATCGGACCTCTAAACACTAATTGATTAACATTTAAACACCATGAAGTCTCTGCCCAACAAACAATTATATGAGCTTTACTTGTAAGTGCACTACAGTGGTCCTTTAAGAGGAGCTTAAAAATACTAATATTTGAGGGACAGAGTTTCTTTAACTCTGTTTACTAGAAGTTTAGTAATACAGCAACACTGAATGTATGTATACATGTCAAATTTTACATTACATTTTTACATGTAAAGGAAAAAAAAACCGTAAATGACCACTGTACAGTGTAAAAATATGCATGTTGAAAAACTTTCACTCTCATTAAGGATAATTAAGCTGGGAAAAAGTCATAAACATTGATGTCTTTGTTGGACACTCTTGACATCTGTGTTACTTTGTTGAAGAGGGGTGTTTACATTCCCGGAGAGCAACACTTTCATCTATTAATGGAAGTTTGTTTGCTTCAAAGCATGAGCTAGGTGTCAGATTCAGTGAGATCCAGTTATCTAGCAAATTCTCTTCATCTCTTCCCTTTTCCTCTGTTTTACCACTGACAACTGGACCGTAAGATGTGTGGTCAGTGGAGGGAGGGATAAACTACAAGTGAAAAATGGTTCTATGCAAGGAAAATACACCATCCTCTTGTAAAATTACACTGTGATCTCAAGGCTTCTTTCTGATGTTTGCACAGGTCGCTTAAAGAAAGAAGGAGTATTATCGCGCATATCTGAGGAAAGCCTTGATAAAATTGAAGATGAAGACACTCCGGTGTTCAAAGAGCTGCCTGGTGCTAAGGGAACTGATGAAAGTGCGGTACCTCTCACTAGCGCATCTACTGAAGCTGCTGTTGGATCTGATACTGTAGTCAATGGAAACACCAGAATACCATACGGTATGATACTTCTTTGAGGAATCATTGGTTTAGGGCTTTGATTATCCGCTCATAGAGCATTTGTATTATATATGAGAACAAAATACTGTTCCTGCTCTTGCTCCTCAAAATTTTAGTTTGTTATTTTTTTTGTGGAGGGTTGCCACCAATTAGTGATGGCATTTCAAGTTTGAATATAATTTACATTTATTAAAAGATGTAATGGCATTTTATATTAAAGTATTGCAGTTGGATGAATAATTGCTCATGTTGCCACTGCTTAACATTTAGAAAGGTCCACCCATCATCGTTTTATCTGCACTAAATAGATGCTCAGGACAAGTTATTTTTTCTGTGTATGCAATAGTTGTGTGCTACTTGTCCACATTACACAACCTGTGCTTTTTATATCTGTATTTATGTTCATTGTAGATTGTGATGCCATTTAGTGAACCAATTTATCAGTTATGGTGTATGGTTGCCTATGCTTTTAAAGGCAGCAGCTTGTTCACAATCCCACTGTTCTCATTTATCTATAAAAATCCCAAAAAATTAATTCAAATATGTTATAGTGGAAATATTATAATTAAAAGAGAAACAGGTATGCACACAGTGGACAAAATATATATTACCTAGGAGCCAGACAAGATGTTTCTAGTAGGCAGTGAGAGAGACGTTTCATCGAGATGCTTATTATAAACATTTTAAAAGCCCAGACTCCAGGAATTTACGATCAGATTTACCAACCTAAACAATGCTGTTGTCCTAGGTTAGTATGACTTTTGATTGTAACGTGGATGTCTTGATAATTAAATAACCATAGATTATTAGTCTGTTAACCCTATCTTTATGTTTCATCAAATTATTGATCCTAGTCACACAGAGCTCTTCCTAGGTTCTGCTAACCCTGGGAACTGGTGTGTCCTCACAAGGAAGCCAGGCATTTCTCAACATCATTTTTAAGCTGAAGGGAAAAAATAAGTGTTAAATACTATGTGTGTGTTTGTTATGTTTCTATAATTTGCTGGCTACTGAAATGTTAAATTCTACATCAAAAGCTCTGTGTAAACTAAGCTCCATTTGCCTTTGCTTTTTCTTTTTATTAGGAAGAGCAGCTTCTATGACAAATGGTTCAATCAGATCCCCAATTTCCAATGGTACATTTAATTTTGATGGTCACACTGTGAAAAGTGATGCTCACGTCTATCACACTGTGCACAAGGATTCAGGACTGTACAAGGATTTGCTGCATAAAATCCATAATGACAGAGTGATAGATGACCGTCCCACTCACGAAAACAACTATAGGGTACTTAGGCGCAACAACAGCTACACTTGTTACACAGCTGCAATCTGCGGGATGCCGGTGCATTCCACCTTCAAAGCGTTAGAGACCCCCACTGCAGAGGACAGCGAGAAGCTGGTTGGAGACACTGTGTCTTACTCTAAAAAACGCATCCGTTACGATAGCTATTCCAGTTACTGCAATGCAGTTGCGGAAGCAGAAATTGAGGCAGAGGAAGGAGGTGTTGAGATGAAGCTTGCTACAGAGCTGGCTGACCAGAATCCACCTCAAGATGACTTGCTGGAAGAGGACAAGGAGGAGAAAGACAAGTCACAAGTCCACCTCCTCTTCCACTTCCTGCAGATTTTAACAGCCTGCTTTGGATCATTTGCTCATGGTGGTAATGATGTTAGGTAAGAAATATATCCCTTATTTTTTATGTACAGCAATATAAATTTCCATTTTGTAGCTGTGGGGCCACATAGTAAATAATTTGCCCAATGTGTCTGTGGAATAACATGTCAGTAAAGCAATGATTCATTTTACTGACAATCTACTTAAAGGTTAGAATCCTTTAGCATTTGCAGAAAGATGGGCTGTACTATAAAAATGTCAGTTTAAAATTAAAGTTCATGCATAAGTACTGTACATTGGATGTATAATGTTTAAACTTTGTAATGTCGGTAGTTTTACTTTAAAGCTGTTACTTTTATAGGTTTCTGCCTGACATGCTTTGTGCTCCGGTGTCTGACTGGTGTAGAACTGAAGCCTGATCTACACTATTCAGACACCAGAGCAAACGGCAGTGCCACAGCACATCCGACATAAACCTATAAAAGTAAGAGCTTTTAAGTATAACCAACATTACAAAGTTTAAACCTTAAACATCTAGGGCCCGATTCAATTGCCCAATTCGTAAATTTACACACCCTCCTAATATTGCTGCATATATGCCAAATATTACTTATTGGCATTAATGAATTCTTAACTCAATAGAATGCTTATAAATATTTTATTTAAAAAAAAAAAACACTCTAAGCCAAATTTATGAGTTCAAGGCATTTGCAAGTAGCTAATTGAATAAGGCTACTAGTATACTTATGCATGTTCTTTCATTTTAACAGCCATTATTTTTATTTTGCAGTGGTTCTGTAATGCTTTATTAAAATATAAATCATGGCTAGATTGTTATGTATGTGAGAAAAAGAAGTAAGCACATCAATGATACAACTTTAATGTGTTCTCTAAACTGCTCCAGGGTTTATTCTTGCTAAATTCCACACCCACACTAGGAGAAAACAACTTGAATCAGTATTTTCTACAATCTTGTTTAGATAGCAATGGTCATTTGTTGTATGATCACATAATTGTGACTTACTACCATCCTTTTGAATTCACATTAAAGTATTCAGTCGTACCTAGCATAAAATATGTTTTAGTTTTAAAATAAATTTATGTCTTTTTTAATTCAACAGCAATGCAATTGGGCCATTGGTTGCTCTATGGTTGATTTACCAGCAGGGTGGGGTAATGCAAGAAGCTGCAACTCCTGTGTGGTTGCTGTTGTATGGAGGAGTTGGTATCTGCGCTGGCCTCTGGGTGTGGGGTCGGCGAGTAATCCAGACAATGGGCAAAGACCTCACCCCAATAACACCATCTAGGTAAGCAAACTCTCTGTGTTTATTCAGTATCTGTAAAGCAGCCAGGTACAGAGTTTGACCTTTCAAACAAAGTACTTGCTGCAGGATGGAATCACATGGTTGGGTGGGGTCTAAGCTTGCAACTGAATCTGAGCACAAGGATAGAAAGAGAGCTATACTACATATACCAGGCTGCTTTGCAACACAGGAACCCCAGAATGTAATACAAATTCATCAGCTAACCCCTGCTTTCTCCTGATTGGCCAAAACAAATTATGAATTCTATGCTAATATTAGCAGGGAATTTCAGGGATGTCAAATAACAAAAGCTGCAGCTTGCAAACTGAAGGAATTTAGCACACATCAGGGTGAGTTTGTAAATATTTGGTATTTTTTCATGCAAAAAAATGTTTTTCATACACTACGGATTCTCCTATATCAGATGCATTCATAATCCAGAAAATTTAGATATGCCTTTAATTTATAATCAAAAAAATAGATTTACCTCATGTAGAAGCAGCTTTTTATTATATCCGATAGGAATTGATAATGACTTTTAATTTCAAAGACATTATCTGTACTACAAAATCACTTTAGAAATAATAATTTACCTTTGTGTATTAACAGATACATAACCAAAGGATAATAAAAGCCTTCATGACAAATGCTAGGTTTTTACATTAAAATTGTATAGAGGTTTATTTACATTTTAAATATACTTATCCACGAAATAGCATTCAGTCTGCTACAGTACCTTAGACAACCAATTGTTGAATGCTTGTTGTAGATTAGTTTCATTGTCAATTTTTTTTTTTTTAAAGTAATCTGAGCTCTGCAGGGCACCTATGTCCTAGTTACTGATTATTTCAATTAAAAGCTTGACTGAAGATTTTCAGTATACATGTATTGTATGATATCACATGTTGTTATTGAATATTACATTGCAGATAAATATTTTGAAATGTATGCCAAAGTATATTAAACAGACACTGAAATGGACCCAGTTAGACATGTGAAATGCAGGTCAGAATAGGATTTGTTTCAGTTAATGTTATTTAAAAAGATTTGGTGGCATAAAATTTTAGTGTAATGTAGGATTTCAGATACTGTAATTGACTTCACATATCCTAACCCTCAGCCTCTCTGTGTTCTCTCTCCTTACTAATTGCTCTCAATCAGTGGTAGGTTTCACATGCTCATATCCTCAGTAGTACTCAGCTGGCTAGAAGACAGACAGTATACTGTTGCCACTGAGAATCTGAGCATTTGCTGCCATCTGACTGAGCTCAATTAGCAGAAAGAGATAATGTACATACACCATTTCTCATTGATTAACCTGTTTTTATTGTACATTTAGCACTGCAGAATATGTTGACAAATAAAAGATGCTAATCATACCTAAATATGAAAAATTATTGCATCCATCACATTAAAAATAGAAGATTGGTTCCCAATATACTGAATCCTGACTTTTTTTAATTGTATCTAGTGCTGTTTTACAATCACAGTTGAACCTTGTTCCTAGCCAACTGAACAAGTTTACTTGAGCAACTTCTCCAAGACTGTAGCCCAAGCCAATATGTATCTTATATTTTAAGAATTTCCTCCCATGAAGCAGTTAATGATATATAGTCTGCACAGCTCCGAGAAGCAGACATTTAGAAGGATTTTCCGGTAAGAGTTTGTCACGCTGCTGTGCAGGGTGACATTGATGTAAAACAAAATGTGACTGTAAAGTGTTTTCTTATGCTCCCTGCAGTGGATTCACAATTGAGCTGGCTTCAGCGTTCACAGTTGTGGTAGCTTCCAATATTGGACTCCCTATCAGTACCACACACTGCAAGGTATGCCTTTGCCAATAGACTGCCACCGGTGTGGTTTGGACTATTGGTTTCCTTTTTCTGCTGTTCAGATCAATTTCTAGTGGCATAAGTTAGAGATCCTATAAGTGCAACTTACATATATGAATAGTGTTGACTTGGTTATAACCTCATACAATTTTAAATAAAGGCAAAATGTAGCTTGTGCATATGTGAGACCCAAACTGAAAAACGTTACATTGCATAGCTTGTAAATCATAACTCAATCACAATTGTTTAGTTCTTTCTAGGTTCAGTTGGTTAGCTCAAATTGACCAATTTATTTTGATAATTACAGTTATTTTTGTTTGTCTAATGCTCTTTTTCAGCAATAGTTCTTGGGACACTCAATGGTCTAGGGTTTAAGATATATATTTTTTTATACAAGAAAGGGAATCCGTCAATTCATTATGCTCATCTGTAATCTAGCAGAGAGAAATGAGCAGCGTCTGATACCTAAATGTGAATTTGCATCAAATACTGTATATACTCGAGTATAAGCCGACCCAAGTATAAGCCGAGGCACCTATTTTACCACAAAATACTGGGAGAGTATAAGTTGAGGGTGGGAAATTTGCTTCCCTCTGTGTCCCCCTCTTGTGTCCCCCCTCCCTCTCTCCCCTATGTCTCTTTCCCCTCCTCTCCCTCCCCTATGTCTCTTTCCCCCTCTCTCTCTCCCTTATGTCTCTTTCCCCCCCTCTCTCCCTTATGTCTCTTTCCCCCCCTCTCTCTCCCTTATGTCTCTTCCCCCTCCCCTCTCTCCCTTATGTCTCTTCCCCCTCCCCTCTCTCCCTTATGTCTCTTCCCCCTCCCCTCTCTCCCTTATGTCTCTCCCCCCCCCCCTCTCCCCTATGTCTCTTTTCCCCCCCCCTCTCTCCCTTATGTCTCTTCCCCCCCCCCCTCTCTCCCCTATGTCTCTTCCCCCCCCCCCCTCTCTCCCCTATGTCTCTCCCCCCCCCCCCCCCTCTCCCCTGTGTCTCTTCCCCCCCCCCCCCCCTCTCCCCTATGTCTCTTTCCCCTCCTCTCCCTACCCTGTGTCTCATGAAATAGGGCAGATTTGATGCAAAATAAAGCTAAACACGTTCAGTAAGCCTTTACTTAAGGCCCTAATTTTGTGTCCTGAGAACAATATCTGAGAAATGCTGGTGTAAGGCAAAATGTCTCTCTGGGTCCTGATCATGCCACCAAATTGATCTGAAGCAGTCCAACATTCAAGGCTGCAACCTGTCCCACCATCCACCATTCATGTGTCTTGATGCATGCACAGCATGTGGTTTTTCTGTCTCTACTTTCACCTTCAAACTGTCTATTTCTTATGTTATTTGTCTTCACAGTGGATTTTGCATTGAAGTAATGAGTGCGCTATCTGTTCTAGTAGCCTCTAATGTGGGTATACCCATAAGCTCCACTCATTGCAAGGTATTCGGTTTGCAGTGGTAATTATAGAGTCATTCAAGTCATGCTGCAGACTGTAAATCATACAAATGCTGATTATTGCAGTTGCCTTCAATATAGTTGTACTTTTAGGTTTTTTGAACATGTGTTTTCAGAAATGTAATACAAATTCCTGTAGTTGCAACCTCTGTATTAGATTTTTGAATCAACACTGTATGCTATACTTTTGTTTTCTCACATTTTTTTTGCACTCTTATTTAAAATATGAATGCTATGCATTTTGTAACTTTTTATTTTATTTTTTTATAGCAGTTTTGTTAAGACTATTTTTAAAATAAGAGAAACCTTTCCAACTCCTAAGTTGGAAACTTTTTAAAATTGTTTACTTATCGCCCTAGAACTGGAGAATTCTCCCATTCCATTGAACTTCTACAATCCAAAATATAGTGCTGTTACTTTTACAAAGGAAAATTTTAAAAAATGAAAAAATGTTGCTATTCTTTTTGAGAAACATAGGAATATATTTGAAGGCAATATGCACACATCACTAGTTTAATATAAACTATTGCATTGAAATTAATTCTAATATGCTTTAATTTTTATAACTACTTCCCTTCCTTTCAATTACTAATAACTAACACCCCAAGCAAATTTCCATGTATTTGCAATATAGTTCATTTAGCTAAGATTCTACCTCTAGTAATTACTACAAAACTGAGTTTTAGTTATCTTGCAATCATTAGTGTATTACTTAAAATACATTTTAGTAATATAATTTTTAATTTTCACCAACATATCCTATTGTGTTTTTAACAATTGGACAACTGGCTGATACCTTTAACTCATAGCATTAAAGTGGACCTGATCCATTTGGAGTTATGTGTTCTTTTTAAAGAGCATTTCAAACTGACTTTACACTGAACTAGCCATTTTTTCCTAGGCTAAATATTTTGTGCGATATACACTCTATATTCTGTTGCTACAATACACAAAGTAGTAGCATTGTATGTTTAATTACCATACTGTCCCAATAATCTATGAATACAAGATTCTAAATTGAATTTATATTATGAAAATATGTAGTACAAGAACAAAACATAAAATTTGACAGTTTCATTATGGGAGAAAATTAGAGAGAGGAAAATACTTAGGAGCCAGAAGGATACAATTTAGGAGCCCTGGCTACCAGATAGACAATACTTCTGGAATAGTCTTACTAAATTTCGTTGGAGGTGTCAGCTAAGTTTGTCTCCATTTTTTATATTGATGAAGTATCTCACTATTTTTATTCCTGTTTCTTGTGTACACCTATAAAGGTCGGATCTGTGGTGTCAGTGGGCTGGATCCGCTCACGGAAAGCTGTGGATTGGCGCTTGTTCCGTAACATTTTCCTGGCCTGGTTTGTGACCGTTCCAGTGGCGGGATTATTCAGTGCTGCAATCATGGCGCTGTTTCAATATGGCATTCTCCCATACGTTTGACTGTGCTCCTCCTGACTACTAGAGCAAAAGCCTTTTTCCAATCTTATTGCATACTGGAAATCACCTATGCTATAGCAATATTTCAGGCTGCTTGCTTCACTGCCCGACAGGGGTTAAAAAAAGAAAAAAAAAAGTCCTACGTATCAAAGCATCATCTTGTTGATGTAACTACTATCTGCTGTACATAATGTATGTCAAATTGGTGACATGGTAAGAAGTGGCTCATTACTTATATTTAAATAAATATATATATGCGTATAGTAGGTAACACTACCAGAGTATTATAATTTGGGATGGGAGTAATTGCATAGACTTTTCTTTCTAGATAAAAAACTGTACATAATGTATTATTTTTGTGAGTTTTTTTTTTTTTTTTTTTTAATCATAAATAAGTTTGAATTAGATCAGCCCATGTCTATATGATATACTGTAAGCGAGGTACTGAAAGTATCCTTCATGATCTTTTGTAAAGTTATATTTAGGTCTGTAATGGTCTATATGCTACTAAATAGAATACTGGAACAAGCAAAAAAATGCTTTAAAAAAAAATAATAATGGTTCACATCCTAAAACTAGATTTTTATGTATTATATTGTAATTTCTAATTGTAAATATGTATAAGCATATTTTTATTGTTGCATTTCCCTTCAACATTTTGAATAAGAAAGTATAGGAAGTACCAAAGACAGTGTGGGGTTTGCTTGCCAGTATTTAATTTGTCAGCTGAGACGTCTGATCGAACATGTCTGTGTCAAAGCTTCACTAATCTGCCGCCAGTCAGAACCTGCTGTCCCTAACGCTGTAATGAAGCAAAATTCATGTGTGGAACAGCATTTCATATGACAGTGTCAGGTAACATTGGAAGACCACGTACAAATAATGTGTGGGGATTAAAACATATCTTACATTTTTTATTCATTTGAAATCTATTACGGTGCTTTAAAGATTGTATTGATAGTATTCTCTTGTGAAGAACTTGACTTGCTGAAGTGCAAACTGTTTAAAATAAATATACAACCTTTTTCATATTGTATTCACTTTTGATTTTTAATGGAAGCAGATATTTTAGCTTTGTTCAGAAGGATTACTTGAGAGCAGTTGGTGGGGCAGTGGGTTCAGAGAACATCTCTATGTAGGTCTAGAGTTAGTGATCTGTTCAGTTCTGTTGAAGGACTAAGACCCAGTAGTATCACTATCCCACTAAGGCCACAAGAAAACTACCAATCCAAGATGATACATTTCCTTAATTTTAAGATTTTCTTTAAAAATGTGTTTTTTATGCTTGTGACCAGCATAACAACCAATTCTGTTTATCTACTATGCAAATATGTTAATTGGTCCTTCAACTTAATTATATATGACAAGCTCACAAGATGTGATCTCTTGCAAGGTTATATAATTTAATCAGAGGAGAACCGTATATAAGGTTACCGAGTGCTCTTAGAAAAAGCATTAGGCAAAGGGAGCATTGATCTACTGCCGAATACATCACTATTTGCTGTTCCTTCTTTAAAGAAACATGGAGGGCTCCCTGTTTTTATATATTTAAAAAAGCTCTGTTTTTACTAACTGAAAACTTTCAAACAGTCCCCTCAAAGGTCTGCCCTGTAGCTCATTCTAGTGCAATGTTTCTAAAGTACTAGATGCACTAGCCAATCACAGACTGTGTCTCAGCAGCATGCTGTGGCGACAGTCTTTCATTGGCTAGAACTATAGAAACATTGTATGCATGAGCTACAGCAGGATTTGCGGTGTCAGGAGTTGATCAAACAGTTATGTTATTTTTACAAAGCACATATCAAATTGTAAAGGAATGGAAGCTGTTATTTGTACATGGTCTTACAATTTCATCTTCAGTGTCTTTTTTTAATCCAAACATACATAAACTATATACCCCCTGCAATTCATATTTTTTTTAATGTTTTGAATTGAATGGTTTCTCACAAATATAAAAATGATAGAATCACCAGAGAGCTACAGCAATACCGTATTGTTATTATTTATTTGATGGAGATAAGTCATGCCATTTCAAGTTACAGTAGCCATTTTGGATCTGGAGTATAAGTATTAGACTGAGCAGGCCATTATTCGAGTTCAACATGGATGCCATTGTCTACTGAACTTTCCATCTTCACTAGTTCCTTATTCAAGTCATTGTAATGTATTTTGTGATCTGTACATTTTGAAAAGTAATCAATGCAGAACCATAAAGATAGGCCGCTAAAAGTTTCTTTAAACTTCAATGAATGTACTGTAGTTAGGATTATATTGAAGCCTCAGGACATCCCATGCTCCAGGCAATAAAATAATTTCATTTATATTCTCAAAATGGAAAACATGTTCAAGCATGTACTACAATTTATGTAGTACAAAAAACTTAGTAAATAGTATTTTCAAGAAATCTAGATTTACTATTATATAGAGACATGAAAATAACTCAATAAAAAGGAGAGACAACTTTTAATTAGTTGCAATAATGTCACTTTTATTTTTTGTAGAAAAACTATTTTTAGAAGACAAAAAGGGAGGGTAAAACAGTAGCAACAGACAGGATAACTTGGCAAAATGAATAAACAGTCAGGGCCCAGAACACATAAGAATCTACAACATATCGAGGAAGGCATCTCTCTTTTGGAAAAAAATATGAAGTGGCAAATAAGTGAATGGTAGCCTTGTTCTGTGTATTAATGAATTCAAATATTTTTAGCTGTGGGTGAATGCTCTATTTTTGGGAATTCCCAAAGTTTGGTCCCAGGACTACCATAATCTTCATTCAGTGGTCCACAAGATTACAAATTGCATAAGTAATGCAGAAGCGACTAATTACTAGATTACATTATTTGAGTGCACAGCCTACACTACATTGTAGCATAGTACTTTACAATTGTTAAGTAGCAGTCATAAAAACCACAAAGTGGTGCCCAAGACCCTGAGCAATTTTGAAGAAGTCCTTTGAAGAAAAGAAAATGGGAACCACTGCTGTATGCCTAGCTTGGACTGAGGAAAAATGGTTAATAATGCTGCCATCTTGTTTTACGTGTGGGCTGTCTTCCATTTTGAGATTGATCTTGAGAACCCAATGTTAATGTTGAAATGCTGCTAATTTTTATTTTCAAGATAAAACCTTTCGTTGGTACATATTGAATTTTGTGTTTTTATTTTTCTTCTTTTGCTTTTCTTTTTATCATCTTATCAAAAATGATTGTACTGTTAGATCAGTCAGAATAAATGTCCTTCGTTAATGTTTGCTTACCATTAGTGTGGCCATTGTACACGCTATCCACTAATATTTTTGTTTTCATTCTTATACAGTTCCTCTTTAGATGAGTTGTAATAATATTAAAGGACCACTGCACAATGAAAAAAATATTTGTTTCAAAACATTGTCTAAGAGCATGAGTAATCCGAAAAAAAATCATACATATTAGAGAAAAAATAAATCTTTTGATGCCTCTGCAGGATCCTGGAGGGCTCCATGATGCATTGATGAAAGTTGTGTGTATGAGAGGGGGGGGGAGAGTTGTCATGAGGAGGGGACAAGGTACACCCCAAACCCTCCTTTGTACAGGAACACCACTTGGATTGTGATAAATTGGATATATCAGTGCTCAGCCAGCTTAGTGAGGCCAGGGACAGCAGTGATCAGGATGTAAACACGCAGGAGCAGATATTGGTCCCTTTAGATAGGACCGACAGGAACACAGGATACAAACAAGCTTGGTGCATATAAATAAAAGCCTCCCCCTCTAAAATGACTCCTACACCATGATTATGTATAGTCAAACAGAGCACAGTTTATTAACAGACCTCACATAACAGTTACTGTTTTCAAATCTGGAACCAACTGTCAGTTTAACCCTTTGTGTGCTGGTTATGTCGGAAGATAAAACACGAAAGTCCGAGGTGCTCAATCAGAGAATGAACTAACCTTAATAGGTTAGTTCTATTGATATGATAACCCACTCTGAGAGCAACCTCTTTTACCTCACTTGTCCCCTTCACAGGGAGAAAAATCCTGTAGCATACCAGTCTGGTCTCACTCACTAGAGTAATCCAGCCACCCGAAATACCAAGCAATTCTACCCTGAACAGGAGAAACAGCAAACTCCAGATGTACGTTTCGACCTTCATTGGGCCTCATCAGTGAGGTGCAGCTGATAACTTCCTAAGGCACAATGACACCAGACTAGAAGCCTCATTCAATTAAGGCATCATAAGTTAGTTAATGTTGAACTTATGTTTGCGGGCCTGCTGCATGCCCAAGTTAAAGTACTATTCAATTGGTCGGGCCTGCAAGTTAGGGCAGATTTCGAAAATCGAAAACCATTGCCGTCGGAAGTAGCATTTGCGGGCTTGGGTAGCAAACCCGTAACTCCCGATGCAGAAACAGCCAATGGAAACCGAGGTCATCATCATGACCAACCTCCAAGCCTGTAACTCGTATGTGAAGCCCGTAGGACTTCACATTGATTGCTGTGCTCGATCTAACACAGAAATTAAACCTAAAATAAAGTATTGGAGAATGTTGTGCTATTAATGGTAAGACCATTCCGATTTGTCATTAAGCCCTTTGTGAGACCTCCTTGGTACCAGTAACATGTGGTTAGATATTTGACATTTGCGGGCTTGACGGACTGGTTAGTGAGGGGGAATCGGAGCAATTGAATAGCGATTTTTAGCGTGGACTCTTGTGGCCGTGAAGTATCAAAGGCTTGGAGGGCATTCATTTGTGACTTTACAAATCGCAATGGATCACAGCACGTAACTTGATCGAGCCCGCAAACAGAAGGCAATTGAATAGGAAAATAACTTGTGACCTCCACTTGCGAGCCCAGATCTCAAAATCGGAGCAATTGAATGAGGCTCTAATATACTACAGGATATTTCTCCCTATGAAGGGCACAAGTGAGCTAAAAGAGGCTGTTCTGTGAGTAGGTAACCAGACCTATAGAGAACCTACTTAGGTGTTCATTCTCAGATGAGCACCTCTACTCTTTTTGTTTATGCCAGAAGACCTAGCATATACAGAATATGGGAACATAACAAGAATTCTCTAACATACTAAAATAAACGGAACACAGACTTAACACCTACATAGATAAAAGACATAATTGTTTTTAAACATTTTTTTTAACTTAAATTTTCCAGTTACAAAATAAATGGACTAACCAAAAACTAAATGGGTTAACCATTCTAAAGTCCAGTGTTCCCCCTGACATACCTGTAATCTTTTGTATTAAGACAGTATGAAATAGTAAAGTCCCAATTGAATTGAGCCCTGTCTGAGAGGGCTTTTGACCGAGCATGGCTGATTAACAAAAGTGTTCCCCCTTGACCCCAAGAGTCTAGTTGTAACAGGGGTGCTTACATTTCTGGAGAGTTATGGTTGAATTGATGCAGTGTATCTGTGCCAGTGAAGGGGAAGATGTGTGGTGTCTATTTCAATATCCCTTCTCTCATAACTACAAACACAGACCATCAATCAGCTCTCAGCATGTGATGTAACAAACGCAAAATGGATTCCTGTACTTATAAACAGATTCTTCAAAATTTCAGGTTTTCCAAAAAAGTGTTTTATGTTCGCTGCTTACACGGCTTCTAATATTATTAGTTTGGTCCATTCTCGACAATCAAGTGTTCTATTTTGTTTTTAACTGGTCCTTTAATACACAACAAAAATCGGCTCTCGCTATGCTTTATAATCTTACTTCTGATCATTTTAGTTGCTGATCCAATATCCTTGTGTGTGATCCTGTATGTAGTGGTAACATTATGTGACATATAAAGCAGCAGTCCATCTTACAAAAGTATAAAAAATGACATTTAAAGGTGCTGTTCTAACAATACATTTTTATTTAAATTTTATAATTTGAGACATCAAAACCATTACATTTATAGTTCGTCATAATTTATTTTACTGGATATTTTGCTCAATCACATTTCTTTATATGCATTTATTTCTGTTGAAGGGCTGCCACAGAAAAGTAATTTACTAATATGTGCAATTTTAGAAGGTTCCCCATTGCTTTGCTTGTTAACCTGATTTGTCACAAATGACCTTCATCATTGGACGCAGGAAATAGCTCCCGTTACTCCTTTTGTAAAGTGCTATTCTTTAATGCCAGCACTCTCATTAAAACGAAACCCCTTCTCTACATTCATTGTCTCCTGAAAATTGCAGAAGCCGATCACAATTGCATACCCACTACTGAATTATTGTAATCTACTTTTTCTTTCTAATCAATTTTTTGTCAATTAAGTTAATCTCTTCAAATATGCATATTGTAAATATACTGATCATTTAATGAGTGCATAATCTCTTCAGATATGCATATTGTAAATATACTGATCATTTAATGAGTGCATATCACAAATTTTATTTAATTTTATAGGGAATCATATTTATTTTTACCCAAAAAGTCTGTGGATATATCCTGAAATTCAAAGACTTTTTAGCTAAAATATATTTATAATCTATTTTTATCTTTAACTTGTTCTTAAATAAGAACTGAGAATTAAACATATTGAATTGTGCCGTAAAGCAGGTTATGCTGTTTCTATATCAGCAGAAGATGTGAAATCAAGTCAGGAAAAGCCTGCGCAACAGAGCTGCTTTATTAATCATTGGTACATAGGTATGTTCCCTACTTAAAGAGCCATTTGCCTCACTATAAGTGCTCTTCATGGTGCGAAAGCACAAGATTCTATTGTTTTTATTAATTCCACTAATAGCTAAAAAACTACAGTTTTAGGTCTGTTTACAAACGCACTTGACTTCCATGATTAACAACACCTGCAGACACAGAGCAGTGACGATTTATAGTTTTTCACTGGACTTCAGGAATGTGTCATGAGATGTTAACTCCTAACTCTCATTTTTAGCTGATTCCAGCAGTCCTTTCCCTTCACAAATGAATTCTGCTTATGCTCTCTGCACAAAGCTGTTTTGGGTCTATCTGTGGGCAGCCAGTGACTCATGTAAACAGACATTTCATTTATAAATTTCTCTGTGAAAAAAAGAATGTATTTCAACATGGTTTTATGAGAACTTTACAGTGGTGTGCTGAATTAACTGGCCTTTTAAGGGACTGTGTCATTTATTTTCTATCCATGAATCCGTGCCAATATTCACAAAACTAGGAGAACAAAAGGGATACATCGCTATTGCTTTTAAGATGTTGTAAAATCCCCAAAAAGCAGCCAAGCAAGGGCAATATACATGCTCCCCCCTGCGTGCTTTTCCTAACTTGGAAGTGAATGGGATTTGTTAGTCAAACTTGTACACTTTTATCCTAAGATTATTTTTTTTTCTTCTTTTCGTCATAGGGTGGCATTATTTGAAACTTACTTTCTTGTGGGGCAACTTTTGGGTGAGATCACCATAGTTAAAAAATTTTTTATTTTGTAAGCAATTCCCTCCTTATTTAAATGCTTTTGCAAATTCCATAAAGAGAAAAAAAATTGTCATTTTAACATGGACTGTTGCTTTTAATTTCAGTATAAAGTTCCCCAGCCTCAACTCTGTTCTGCATATCTACTCTGTTATATCTATTTAACTTTGCAGGTAAAATGAAGCAAAAATAGTTTTGACAACTGCTTTAAATGTAATAACGCACAATTTATATTATTCCACATGACAGCAAATAGAAAACCAGCAGAATAAAATATACAAATACCAATTGCTTTGTGTTTCTTTCAGATCTGAGGGTGGAAATGGAGCTTGATGAGAATCTTGAAACTCTAATGGTTTGTTTAAAAAAAATAAAAAACTTGTGTTAAGCGGTTTTCTATATTATACTAAATATATAAATAGATTTTGACACAAATTTAAAATATATGTATGATGTAAAATAATTAGGAATTACATTCTATTAAACATTTCAAATAATAGTATTAAGATTATTTGTTTTTAATACATTTCTTAAAAAAAGAAACAGACTGCAATAAAAAATATCCTTTTTTAGACCTCTCACTCTCTCTTTCCTACCCATCATCCTCTCTCTCTCCTACCCCTCATCCTCTCTCTCTCTCTCTCTCCCCCCTACCCCTCATCCTCTCTCTCCCCTACCCCTCATCCTCTCTCTCCCCTACCCCTCCTCCTCTCTCTCTCCCCTACCCCTCCTACTCTTTCTCTCTCTCTCCCCTACCCCTCATCCTATCTCTCTCTCTCTCTCCCCCTTACCCCTCATCCTCTCTCTCTCCCCCCTACCCCTCATCCTCTTTCTCTCTCTCCCCTCCCCCTCATCCTATCTCTCTCTCCCCCCTACCCCTCATCCTATCTCTCTCTCTCTCTCCCCCTACCCCTCATCCTCTCTCTCTCCCCCCTAACCCTCCTCCCCTCTCTCTCTCCCCTACCCCTCATCCTCTTTCTCTCTCTCTCCCCTACCCCTCATCCTCTTTCTCTCTCTCTCTCCTACCCCTCATCCTATCTCTCTCTCTCCCCCCTACCCCTCATCCTATCTCTCTCCCTCCTACCCCTCATCCTCTCTCCCCTACCCCTCACCCTCTTTCTCTCTTTCATACCCCTCATCCTCTCTCTCTCCTACCCCTCATCCTCTCTCTCTCCTACCCCTCATCCTCTCTCTCTCCTACCCCTCATCCTCTCTCTCTCCTACCCCTCATCCTCTCTCTCTCTCCCCCCTACCCCTCATCCTCTCTCTGGCCTACCCCTCCTCCTCTTTCTCTCTCTCCCCCCTACCCCTCATCCTCTCTCTCTCTCCCCCCTAACCCTCCTCCTCTCTCTCTCCCCCCCCTAACCCTCCTCCTCTCTCTCTCTCCCCTACCCCTCATCCTCTCTCTCTCTCCTACCCCTCATCCTCTCTCTCTCTCCTACCCCTCATCCTCTCTCTCTCTCCTACCCCTCATCCTCTCTCTCTCCTACCCCTCATCCTCTCTCTCTCTCCCCCCTACCCCTCATCCTCTCTCCCCCCTACCCCTCCTCCTCTTTCTCTCTCTCCCCCCTACCCCTCACCCCCTCTCTCTCTCTCTCTCCTACCCCTCATCCTCTCTCTCTCTCCTACCCCTCATCCTCTCTCTTTCTCTTACCCCTCATCCTCTCTCTCTTACCCCTCATCCTCTCTCTCTCTTACCCCTCATCCTCTCTCTCTCCTACCCCTCATCCTCCCCCCTACCCATCATCCTCTCTCTCTCTCCCCCCTACCCCTCATCCTCTCTCTCCCCTACCCCTCATCCTCTCTCTCCCCTACCCCTCACCCTCTTTCTCCCCTACCCCTCACCCTATCTCTCTCTCTCCCCTACCCCTCATCCTCACCCTCTCTCTCTCCTACCCATCACCCTCTCTCTCTCTCCTACCCATCACCCTCTCTCTCTCTCCTACCCCTCACCCTCTCTCTCTCCTACCCCTCATCCTCTCTCTCTCTGACCCCTCATCCTCTCTCTCTCTGACCCCTCATCCTCTCTCTCTCGCTCTCTTACCCCTCATTTTCTCTCTCTCTCCTACTCCTCATTTTCTCTCTCTCTCCTACTCCTCGTCCTCTCTCTCTCTCCCACCCCTCATCCTCTCTCTCCTACCCCTCATCCTCTCTCTCTCTCCTACTCCTCATCCTCTCTCCTACCCCTCATTCTCTCTCTCTCTACTACCCCTCATCCTCTCTCTCTCTTACCCCTCATTTTCTCTCTCTCTCTTACCCCTCATTTTCTCTCTCTCCTACTCCTCGTCCTCTCTCTCCTACCCCTCATCCTCTCTCTCTCCTACTCATCCTCTCTCCTACCCCTCATCCTCTCTCCTACCCCTCATCCTCTCTCTCTCTCCTACCCCTCATCCTCTCTCTCTCCCCCCTACCCCTCATCCTCTCTCTGGCCTACCCCTCCTCCTCTTTCTCTCTCTCTCCCCCCTACCCCTCACCCCCTCTCTCTCTCTCCTACCCCTCATCCTCTCTCTCCTACCCCTCATCCTCTCTCTCTCTCCTACCCCTCATCCTCTCTCTTTCTCTTACCCCTCATCCTCTCTCTCTTACCCCTCATCCTCTCTCCTACCCCTCATCCTCTCTCCCCCCTACCCATCATCCTCTCTCTCTCTCCCCCCTACCCCTCATCCTCTCTCTCTCTCCTACCCCTCATCCTCTCTCTCTCCCCCCCTACCCCTCATCCTCTCTCTGGCCTACCCCTCCTCCTCTTTCTCTCTCTCTCCCCCCTACCCCTCACCCCCTCTCTCTCTCTCCTACCCCTCATCCTCTCTCTCCTACCCCTCATCCTCTCTCTCTCTCCTACCCCTCATCCTCTCTCTCTCTCCTACCCCTCATCCTCTCTCTCTCTCTCTCTCCCCTACCCCTCATCCTTTCTCTCCCCTACCCCTCACCCTCTTTCTCTCTCCCCTACCCCTCACCCTATCTCTCTCTCTCCCCTACCCCTCATCCTCACCCTCTCTCTCTCCTACCCATCACCCTCTCTCTCTCTCCTACCCCTCACCCTCTCTCTCTCCTACCCCTCATCCTCTCTCTCTCTCTGACCCCTCATCCTCTCTCTCTCGCTCTCTTACCCCTCATTTTCTCTCTCCTACTCCTCGTCCTCTCTCTCTCTCCCACCCCTCATCCTCTCTCTCCTACCCCTCATCCTCTCTCTCTCTCCTACTCCTCATCCTCTCTCCTACCCCTCATTCTCTCTCTCTCTACTACCCCTCATCCTCTCTCTCTCTACTACCCCTCATCCTCTCTCTCTCTCTCTTACCCCTCATTTTCTCTCTCTCTCTTACCCCTCATTTTCTCTCTCTCTCCTACTCCTCGTCCTCTCTCTCTCCTACCCCTCATCCTCTCTCTCTCCTACCCCTCATCCTCTCTCTCTCCTACTCATCCTCTCTCCTACCCCTCATCCTCTCTCTCTCTCCTACCCCTCATCCTCTCTCTCTCTCCTACCCCTCATCCTCTCTCTCTCTCCTACCCCTCATCCTCTCTCTCTCTCTCTCCCCCCTACCCCTCATCCTCTCTCTGGCCTACCCCTCCTCCTCTTTCTCTCTCTCTCCCCCCTACCCCTCTCTCTCTCTCTCTCTCTCCTACCCCTCATCCTCTCTCTCTCTCCTACCCCTCATCCTCTCTCTTTCTCTTACCCCTCATCCTCTCTCTCTTACCCCTCATCCTCTCTCTCTCCTACCCCTCATCCTCTCTCTCTCCTACCCCTCATCCTCTCTCCCCCCTACCCATCATCCTCTCTCTCCCCTACCCCTCACCCTCTTTCTCTCTCCCCTACCCCTCACCCTATCTCTCTCTTTCCCCTACCCCTCATCCTCACCCTCTCTCTCTCCTACCCATCACCCTCTCTCTCTCTCCTACCCCTCACCCTCTCTCTCTCCTACCCCTCATCCTCTCTCTCTCTCTGACCCCTCATCCTCTCTCTCTCGCTCTCTTACCCCTCATTTTCTCTCTCCTACTCCTCGTCCTCTCTCTCTCTCTCCCACCCCTCATCCTCTCTCTCCTACCCCTCATCCTCTCTCTCTCTCCTACTCCTCATCCTCTCTCCTACCCCTCATTCTCTCTCTCTCTACTACCCCTCATCCTCTCTCTCTCTCTCTCTCTTACCCCTCATTTTCTCTCTCTCTCTTACCCCTCATTTTCTCTCTCTCTCCTACTCCTCGTCCTCTCTCTCCTACCCCTCATCCTCTCTCTCTCCTACTCATCCTCTCTCCTACCCCTCATCCTCTCTCTCTCTCCTACCCCTCATCCTCTCTCTCTCTCTCCTACCCCTCATCCTCTCTCTCTCCTACCCCTCATCCTCTCTCTCTCTCCCCCCTACCCCTCATCCTCTCTCTGGCCTACCCCTCCTCCTCTTTCTCTCTCTCTCCCCCCTACCCCTCACCCCCTCTCTCTCTCTCTCTCCTACCCCTCATCCTCTCTCTCTCTCCTACCCCTCATCCTCTCTCATTCTCTTACCCCTCATCCTCTCTCTCTCTTACCCCTCATCCTCTCTCTCTCCTACCCCTCATCCTCTCTCCCCCCTACCCATCATCCTCTCTCTCTCTCCCCCCTACCCCTCATCCTCTCTCTCCCCTACCCCTCATCCTCACCCTCTCTCTCTCCTACCCATCACCCTCTCTCTCTCTCCTACCCATCACCCTCTCTCTCTCTCTCCTACCCCTCACCCTCTCTCTCTCCTACCCCTCATCCTCTCTCTCTCTCTGACCCCTCATCCTCTCTCTCTCGCTCTCTTACCCCTCATTTTCTCTCTCTCTCCTACTCCTCGTCCTCTCTCTCTCTCCTACTCCTCGTCCTCTCTCTCTCTCCCACCCCTCATCCTCTCTCTCCTACCCCTCATCCTCTCTCTCCTACCCCTCATCCTCTCTCTCCTACTCCTCATCCTCTCTCCTACCCCTCATTCTCTCTCTCTCTCTACTACCCCTCATCCTCTCTCTCTCTCTCTTACCCCTCATTTTCTCTCTCTCTCTCTCTTACCCCTCATTTTCTCTCTCTCTCCTACTCCTCGTCCTCTCTCTCTCTCCTACTCCTCGTCCTCTCTCTCCTACCCCTCATCCTCTCTCTCTCCTACTCATCCTCTCTCCTACCCCTCATTCTCTCTCTCTCTACTACCCCTCATCCTCTCTCTCTCCCCTACCCCTCATCCTCTCTCTCTCTCTCCCCCCCCTCATCCTCCCTCTCTCTCTCTCCCCCACCCCCCCCCCCCTCATCCTCTCTCTCTCTCCCCCACCCCCCCCCCCTCATCCTCTCTCTCTCTCTCTCTCCCCTCATCCTCTCTCTCTCTCTCCTGCTTAATTATCAGTTGTCCTATTTCAATTTGCATATAGTAGCTGCAAAGGCCGTCTGTCTTTTCTATAATTCAGCAGGTCAGGACAATAGGAGGTTCTAGTAAAATTTGCACAAGACACTTTAATATAATTTTCTATAATATTAATCACTCATTTTACACGTTTTTTAAAAAAACATGTGGGACTTAAGTGTCCCTTTAAAGGGCCACTGTGATCAAAAATGTAACATCGTTCCTTTTGAAGAACTACACTTGAAAACAAGCCTTGTGTTTTATAATGTAAACAAATTACAATACAGTCTGATGTATTATATTTTTAGTGCAATTATGCTGCAGTCACATCTACCATTTTAGCTCCCAATAAACTAGTTCCTGAGGGGGAGGGTACTTGAAATACTCAGGAAGTTTCTATTAACACAATGAGTGAGTGGCAGATACAACTACTCATTAGCTCAAAAAGCCAGCTTTGGAAAGAAAATGGAAGCCTGAAGTAAATAATGCATGCATATATTTATTTATGTTTCTGATATTTGCACATATAAAAACATAGAAAATGTTTGACCACAATGATCCTTTAAGATAATCTTTATTTTGAGATATACTACCCTTATGTATATAATTTAAAACTGTATATAAACCAAACTAATGAGGAAAAAAAATAAAACAGAAAATAGACAAAATATCATTAGGAGTAATACAATAGATCCTGATATGCATTTTCTGTGAAAAAAAATAATAAATCAACAGATCCATTTAGTTTATCGGTTATATCTACTGGAGACGTTTGGCTTAATGAATCATCAGGATGGCCTTGTTGTAATGTAGTAATTTTGCACATTATTCTTAAATATTCCACCTTAAGATACATGCAAACGGAAAATGTCAACAAATTATTAATTTATTCTTGAAATAGAGATTAGGATCCACATCTATTTTCATGCATTTTAAATAGTGAGTTTTAAATGTTATAACATAATTTTTTCCCATGAGGTATGTGTAAGCTATTGTTTCGAAAATGCCCTTTAAATTTAATTTCCCTCTATTATCCTGGTAAGTGATCCAGTGGCAGTAAGTAGTATTGGGAAAATGTGTCTGTGTACTTAGGCTGTTTGCTTCACTGTTGATAATTCAGCAAATGCTGATCACACAATACACCTCAAGGTATATTTTGTTAGTGTTGTTATAAGCCTAAAAGCATTCATTTCTTCATGTTTTTTGGAAAAAATGGTTAATAAGTTTGTAAATATGGTTTAACATGAGCTAAACTTTTGTATTTAACACAAAGGATCAGTGGGGATAATATCTACTCAAGAGCAGGATGTTTGGGGAACCTGTCAATTCCTATTTTATGCAACAAATTATTAGACACTTATCCCTTAATAGGGGATAAAATATTTTGTTTTCTATAATTGTTTTATCTATTTGGGTTAACTACTGAACTTCATCCTCCTCAATGTAATCACATATATAGTTGTGGATCTTACGAATGTTGGTCACGCAATGAGCATCAAAGGAGCTCATTGCGCACCTCCCGGTGAGGGCAGTAGGCACTCATCGCGAGGCCCGCATGGCTTAGGCTGCAATGAGCGCCATAGTCGCTCATCGCAAGGCCAGCACGACTTGGTGCAACAAATTTTGGCCTTTCAGGGTCCCTCTATGTGTCATCTTTCCCGTCATGCCTGTTATTTGCTGAGGAGGCTCCACCGATAAAGGACGTAAACAGATTGTAGGCGCACATAGCAATGGCCGCGATCGGCGGCGAAGCACGTAGCACTTTGACGCTGATTGCGAGGCACGCAACACTTTTGGTAAATTACAACTTTAACAGCCAAAATTCTTTCAACCACGTAACTTGAAAGACCAACCAAAAAACTCCAAATGATTTTGAAAAATTACTTCAACACTCACACACAGCACAGGGGGTGAGGCACGGAGCATGTGAGTGAGGTTGCAAGCTAATTTTAGGCTTAATTGGCATCATTCGGAGATCGAAAATAGGCGAAGGGAGGAAAAAAATGTTGGCCGAAAAAAAGTACATTTTATCAAACGGGATCAAAACGAGGCCAAGCCAGTAACACTTACCCAAACAACGCCAGGCACGCGGGACTTAGAAAATACGTGACGCAGAAGCCAGTAACAATTACCCAAACAGCACGCAGGACTTTAAAAATAAAAGCAACAGCACTTGGCGCAAGCCACGCTAAACTTGAGCAGAGACACGGAGGAGAAAGACACGGGAGGGAGAGGGGGGCTCACGATGAGCACCGAAGGTACTCAAAGATGGCAGAGACTCACATTGTGTGGCAAACCGTATTGCCAGTATTAAAATGTTATTGCTGTCATTTTTGACAGGCAGGTAGCTAGTTATGATTTAAAATGTACATATCATTACTTTTAAGATGATTCTAGCGTAGAGAGTCTCTCTATCTCTCTAATTTTATGTCACAGTTAATGAATTTGTTAACTTAATTAAAAAATTTACATAAAACTAAAAAAAAATCCACATAATACGGACATAATATCTAAAACTTGGCAACCAGGAAGATTTTTAAGGAGCCAGACTAGCTGTTTTCTAGGAGCCTGGAAGTAACCCCTCCTAGAGATGCATTATATTTAGGAGCCAGCAATACACCTTTTCGGAGCCTTGTGTGGTGGGAACTATCTATGGCCCTCATTCAATTGCAATTTGGCCAATTGAATAGGGGTCAAAATAAGCACATAACATATTCTTTTTAAAGACATTTGTAGTTAGTAAGCATCTATCCAAAAGCAAGGTCTTCACTAACAAAAAACGTATTTAAAAAAAAAAATGCTATGTGCTTATTTTGACCCCTATTCAATTGGCCATGTTGCAATTGAATGAGGGCCTATGTGTCTATCTATCTATCTATTTATCTGTCAAAATGTCAGATATATTTGCTTACAGAAATGATGCATCACGTAGACATTTCTGCTATATGCACACACTATTTTATGACACTGAAAACTTGACAGCCTGCTGCCCCTTGACAATACGCAGCCCTAGGCATGTGCCGCATGAACACCAGTGAGACACGCTCACAAACTGAGGCTTTTTTTTTTTCTTACAAAAGGAGAAAAATAAACTTTTTATTTTGTAAAAAAGCTCTCTCCAGAATAGATGTAATATATCTTGGCATTCATCATGAGAGAATATGGGTTTGTGTTGAAGCAAAATAAAATGGGCCAGATAAAAATAGCACATCTGATAAAATTATCTATGGAAAGCAAGGCATATTTATCCAAATATTTTCATTGTGGCTACAACTCCTTATTTAGCATCAGGAATTTAGAATTGCAGAACTTAGTTCAAAGTTGACATTAGCAGAAAAAAACATACATATATATTATATAGGTTATATATATATATATATATATATATATATATATATATATATATATATATATACGCATGCACGCACCCCCCCCCCCCCCTCCCCCTCCCCCTTGGCTTTACACATGCTCATTCTTGTCAACAACATATTGCATTAGACTGAAAGCAACACACAAAGACTCCCAGTGTGCAATTAACAATAATCGGTCATAAGAAAGGTATAATACTAGGGATGATTAACGGATAAACAAAGTTAACTGAAAGAAAAGGCACTTTGTTTTAATAACATTCAATTGATACATTTATTATGACCTATATTTTTAATCTATACCATATTTGGCACTTTTGTTTTTCTTTGCGATCATACCGACACATTTTTTGCAACTTGTTATATTAATGTGAAGTTGGGGTCTAACAGTATACAATTATTGATAAACATTATCAGTCTTATTAAATTACGATTCGGCCAATTGCATAGGGCTCTATATAAGCACAGAGCATATTTATTTTACAGAAGTTTTTAGTTAGTGAACTTCTATCCAAAAGCAAGGTCTTCACTAACTAAAAACTTTTGTAAAATAAATATGCTCTGTGCTTATATAGAGCCCTATTCAATTGGCCAAATCGCAATTTAATAAGGCTGTTAATTTTAGTGCATCTATATAATAAAGTAGTGTTTAGATGAATGATTCCCATACCATAATGTCAGAATGCTTAAATCTTTGTGACAATTACATTTGAAAAGATGCTTTACAGTGGCAAATTAAATTTTTTTTAATTTTTTTTATGAAAGGCAATTTAAATAGTGAATGATTCATAAATAGTTTCATTAATAAACATATTTTAAATTTGAGCTGTGAAACAAACAGCAACTTAAAAAGGTCAACTAATTTATAAACTATACATAAAAATGGAAAAACTTTATTTGCACTTAAAACACTAATTAAAACCAACAGCCTTATTAAATTGCGATTCGGTCAATTGAATAGGGCTCTATATAAGTACAGAGCATATGTTTTTACAGAATTTTTTAGTTAGTGAAGACCTTGCTTTTGGATAGAAGATCACTAACCAAAAACTTCTGTAAAAAAAAATATGCTGTCGGCTTATATAGAGCCCTATTCAATTGACCAAATCGCAATTTAATAAGGTTGCATGTGTTAAACCTCCTGGCTGTTGGTGGGTTAAAGTGAGCATACTTTTAAATGGGTAAAACCCTTTTAATTATAATTTGGGTGTTATGTTCAGACTTGAAAAGTTTGGTTTGTTAAGTAAGAAAAGATAGAACCCTGTGATGCTCAAAGGATTCCTTCCTCCTGATGGGAAGGCTAAACCTAGATTGACAAAAATATTAAAGATGGCTTAATATGTAAATAATATCATGACTTGAGGCATATATGGTTACCCACACCAAATATAATATATATTGGGGATATTTAAGGATGAATTCAATTCCTCTTACTCACAGTATACTCCATTGTTTTTTTTGTTTTGCATTGCTCAGTCATGTCCGACTCTCCGTGACCTCATGGACCGTAACACACCATGCTGATCAACTTGGTATTCATGGCAGAGATACTGGAGTGAGTTGCCAGTTCCTTTTTTTAGCATATAGCTCCTGGTCTCCCATCAAAGTACTAATTAGGCCCAATCCTGCATGGCTTAAGGATGGTATGACCTCATGGATCCCTGACTGGAATTTAACCCAGGTCACAGTGTTGAAAGCACCAAATCCTAATCACTGGTCCACCAGGGAACCTAGTACTCCTTTAAAAAAATTGTAAGCATTAACACTGTTCTAAAGAGAGGCCAGAGATAATAATGATGTTAAATTACTGGGACGGTCATTTTGCCACATCCAGTAGTTTTGTCAAAGGCAAATCATGTAGTCTATATGAAATTATTTGCTTATTAAGCCACCTTTAATATTTTTGTAAATTTGTTTTTAATCTATTTTTAAATAGACCTTTTTGGCTCTCCGAGATTTGTGGTTTTTCTGAGCTCATGTATTTGTTGGGACAATATGAGATAACCAGCTTTCTGCCTATCGTATACAGTAGGGCTTATTAGACAGAAATTTGGGTATCAACCTAGGTTGAGCCTTCCAGTCGGGGGGATTCCTTAGAGGATCACAGGTACTATCTTTTCTTACCTATTTATTGTAAGAGACAGCAAATAAACAATAAGAATTTGTCAAACAATATAACAAATCTCACTTTAGATGACTAAATAATCTGTAGAACTAATATAAACAGTCACAGAAGGTTTCAAATATGGTTATACACAAAGACAAAGACATATTAGAAGAAGGGGCAGGAACGAGGGAATAGGGAGCCCAGCTGCTAGGTTGGAGGGAGTGACACCCAACTTACTTTGGTCCTCTCAGAGTCCAGATTTTCCAGCAGGAGGCCCATCGTCTGTATCTCCCATCAATTTCGGCACAAAGTGAGCTCATGGCCTGAATAAACCTGATTTTTTGTAGTACCTCATTGTAAGTCAGGGCAGTAAGCTTCCAATGTTTCGCTAAAATACATCTAGAAGCTAAAAAATATCTGATTTGGCAAGAATTGCTCCGCTTTGGAAAGCCCTGTGATTGGTAGGCCTAAGAGAGCTTCTTCCGGCTTCTGCTGTAATGGAATACCCCAAAGCTTTTCCAATGAGTCATATGTTGCCACCCATAAGTGTCTGATTTTAGGACAGTCCCAGAGCATGTGGATTAAGGTACCTGTGTTTGTGCAACCCCTCGAACAAGTATCAGGAAGTGATTGGTTCGAAAGGTGGAGTCTCGATGGCGTGAGGTACCACCGCATTATTGTTTTAAAAATATTTTCCTTTAGCGTAGTATTTAGGGAAGAGTTATTAGTATGTTTGAGAATCTTACCCCATTGACTATCATCTAGTGATATATGCAACTCAGATTCCCATGCCACTTGATAGTGGGGTTTAACCACGCTAAAGAGATCAGAAAGGTGGTTATATATGATGGAAATATTACTCTTACCCCCAGGATGAAATGATGATCCCTATGGGGCTGCCAAAGCGGGGTTAAACCGGAGCCTACATTTTAAAAATTTGGAAAGATATTAAGAGAAGGACAAACCTTTTAATAGTTGTTAATACAGGATGGCAACACGTGTGTTCACAGCTCCTGATTTATGCTAAGACATGAGACAACACCCATCTAAGATTTGTTTCTCAATTTCCACCCAGACAGGTATGGCCTCTTTCTTGAACCAATTTGTGATTTGTGCTAGCCTCGTTGCTTTATAATATTTAATTAGATCAGGGAAAGCCAATCCCCCTTCAGCTTAGGAGCACACATCGTGGCTTTATTGATTCTTGGTTGTTTATTGTTCCAGACAAATTTAAAAAGCGTGTTTTGCATCGATTTAAGGTCTTTTAGGTTGATTGGTGTTGGGATTGTCCTAAATAGGTAAAGAATTTTTGGGATAACATTCATCTTGATGGCATTTAATTTTCCTAGCTACGAAATGCTAAAGGATGACCATCTCTCGATGTCCCCTTTGATTCTACTGAACACTCGAGGAAAATTTGCCTTGTATACTAGACCTATCGTTCTTGGGATATTGATTCCTAGATACGTTGTAAATTTGGGAGCCCATTTGATGGGAAATCTCTTCTCTAGGTTATCTTTCATAACTTGGGGTAACGTAATATTGATGGCTACACTTTTGTTTGTGTTGATTTTAAACCCCGAAACCTGGCCCAAATTTGTGAGCAAGTGGAACAGGTTAGGTAGACTAATTGTTGGCTCGGTTAGTGAAAGCAGAACATCGTCCGCAAAGAGATTAAGTTTGTGTTACCAAATTGTAATTTAAACCCATATACATGTATGCTCACTTTAACCAACCAACATCTAGGAGGTTTACTGTTTGGTTTCATGGGCAAATAAAGTTTTTCCATTTTTTTATGTATAGTTCAATTCGTAGTGTTAAGCACTTGGAAAACAAGTAATCTATTTTCATCATTAATAACGTTAAAGAACCATTCTCTGTCAATTCTTTTTTTTTTTTCTAAGTGGGCTATTAAGTAACTAAAGTCCACAATGGACAGAATGCTTTTATAAAGCAAGAAAAAAAATCAGCTTTTAAATTTCTTACTTTTTTATGCAATTATTGTTTACTGCGCGGTTACATTTCCTGATATGTTTCTGTCTGCTATTTTTTCAGTAGAATGTGTCCTTGTAAACTAAATAGTTTTCATTAGTTCTGTTGAAAGCACTGGAAACTTCTAGCTGCACAAAGACAAAGTCCCACTTAGGAGGGTGTCAAAGGGGTATTTGTGTATTTTGCTAGGGATTCCCATCCTCTGTGCTCAAATAACACTAAAGCTATAGTTGTGTAACTTTCACGTGGGTGTTTGAGGACATCAGTGTTTGGTCACTCCTTTATCCCTTGGGCAGAGCAGAGGATGCAGCATAGTAGTTACAGTTGTATTCTAGGACGGGACAAGGACAGAATAAGGATTCATTGTTTTGGCAGAAATACTGAGGCTGGGAGTGAGAGAGGGAACCTGGGCATATTGCTAGTGCACCTAGGCTGAACCTCACAGCCTTGTTAAATTGTGATTCGGCAAATTGAAAACGGCTCTATTTAACCACAGGCTATATTATTTATTTTCATTCTAAAACATTTTCCTTATTTGCAAGGTAGATCTTCAAGAAAAGTATGTTTTAATTTATAAATGCTGACTGCACAGGAGATGTCAAGGGGGTGGGACGGTCAGGGGATAGAAAAAGGTGAGGAGTAGAAAGGAAGAGGTGCAACAGTCATTACCTCGTGTAGATCAGCTACCCGTCCCTTGATCAATAGTTTCTCACAGATCGTCTCATAAGTTAAAATAATATTTCCTGCTCAGAGTCTCAAAAAATACAGTTATTGCACTCAACTCTGGGAAACTGAGTGGGGACATGTGTATTAGTCTACAATGCATTTTCACTCTTTAATCAAATACCGTTGTCTACATGGCTCCTTTATGAAGACTCACTGGGTTAATGGTAATGATCCTACAGTTGAAAAGAGTGGAGAATGACAACATACAGTTTGCCAAACTACCAGTCCACATCTGCCATTTTGAAGTACCGTAACTATATCTATAAATAAAACACACTGAAAGCCTTTCATTCCTGGTATAGTTTGTTATAGGCACACACACCAACAGTTTCTCTCCTGTGCTTTGCTCGTGACCTGTAGATAATTCTGTCAAAGCCAGGTTAATGATGCTATTGAGAAAAACAGAATTCTAAAAAGTTTAAAGCTTTCATTCTTGAAGTCTGAAATTGGTTTGCAATTTATAGACCTAAAATTGACCCTTTTGGCAACCCCTTTGAATTTTTTTTCAGTACCATTTATTAGACTCAAATATAACAAGAAAACCTAAGAAAAGAACACTTAAAGTCATACAAACCAGAAAAAAAATAAACTATAGCTTTTCAGTGAAAAATGGAAATTGCCAATGAAAATGCCTGAAATCATGTGTTTAAAAGCAAAGTGGGAAATGAATAGTTTTTCAGGACAAACGCAACTCTATTTGTACTTACTTCAAGATTAGCCTTCTTGTTCTTGCCGGCTAATCCTTCCAAGAGCAGACACATTTTCACAATGTCCCTCTTGTCAGTATTTGGCTTGGGTACAGCTTGTGAGGGGAAAGGGAGGGCAATGGCTATTGCAGAATGCAAAACACACACTCAACACTCGAGATCTTCAGCAGCTATATAGTAATCTTGTTTTTTATCCCATATGTTTTATCCTGGTAAAGGTTTAATATGATCCACTGCACAGTTTCTGCCTAACTAGATTAAATATCAAAGGACCACTGAGGGCATTTTTTTAAATAATTAAACTTGATAGCAGGCAAAACTATTTTAGAAAGTAAAAAAATACCTTATTACCTTATTGTTATGACAGAGCTTTGTTTTCTTCTGAACTAAATATGACACTTTCTCTTATAAACTAATGAACTTTCCTTTACTACTGTTTAGATGACACATACCCATTGTGCAGATAGAAACTTTCTGTGCATTCAAACTCCCTTACTACCTCAAGAAATCTATCAACAGAAACCAAAATATAAAAAGTAATAAATTAGAGGACATGTTGTTTTCTTTCTTATCTTAAAAGAATATAGTTATTCAAAATAGTATATATCAAAAAAAATAAGCGATCCTTTAAAACATACATATAAGTATGAGTTTTAAAATGTTAAATCATTCAGATAATTGACATTTTGTAAGCATGATTCAGTTTGGCTTTGATGCAGCAGGAAGACGCGTTTATTTCCTTGCAGTTCGCTCCCTCTGTTTGCAGATAACTTTAAGTCACAGCTGATGCAACAGAGACCTAGCAGCTAACTGGATTGAACACATTTGAAAATATTCAAATTGACTGTCTAGGCATGTTGTATGCTGAATATTTAATTACAAAAATGATTTATGAAAAAGTTTCGGTCCTTTCCCTCCTGAAATTCACCAGCAGGGGCAGCAGCAGGGCCACCCAGCAACCGCCAGTTGGTACTGCCGATTTTCAGTGCCCATACCATAGAGCAGTGCTGCGCCCATAGATGTGGCCAGTCGTGTAAAATTTTGCAGCCCGTGGGATTCAACACAATTTCACAAGGACCTTCCGTGTTATTTCAGCGCCAGCAGCAGACCTGCAACTGGACACTAGATGGCGCTGTGACTTATTCAGTCAGTGTCTAGTTGCAGTTTGGCTGCTTGCGCTGAAATATCACGCAAGTTCCGGGGAAAGTTGTTTCCCATTCTTGTGAGCTGCCCCTTTTTTGCATTTGTTGCATTGCTGGTGATGGCTACCTGTGTGGCCCAGGCTGGGGAAAACTGGGACCATGTGAACTAGCAGAAGCAGAAGCTACCTCCTCCAGGCTCAGTAATAAGCGCAATCAGAGCCTGCTGCACACTCACAATCCGACTGGGGACACATATGCTGCAGGGAAATATGTACATGAATATAAAGCATTTGTGTTCATTGAAACAAGCTCAGGTATCACAGTAACTACTCTTTTTTTTTTACATTATGTTATATGAGTATAATTCCTAAGTTATGTGTATCAAATAAAACATTTGTGCATCCTATTGTGTGTGTATATATATATACTGTATATATGTGTGTGTATATATATATACTGTATATATATATATATATATATATATATATATATATATATATATATATTTACTTTTGGTGTGCCGCAAAATTCTGGGTTTAACTTTGTTGTGCTGTGGGTAAGAAAAGGTTGAGCAGCACTGCCATAGAGTTAGGGTTAGGTAAACTTTCAGGGTTACGGTGAGGGTGAGGGTTAGAAAAACCTTCTAAGGTTTCAGCTTGTGTGAAATATCATCATTGCTGCAAAATATCCACAGCACCATGTATCCGCTACTCTCTGGCACTGCAGCTGTCAGTGCTGGCGAATTTACAACGGGATAGATCCAAAGGTTCCAATAAACCTGGTGCAACAATACATTATCTAAAAACATTACCTTTCTTTAAAGTGTAAATACTTATTAATTGCACAATCCCAACAGGGTAGGGGCCCTCTTCTATTAGCAGTGTGCTGGAGCAAAAGGATATTCTTAGTTCTTTTTTTCTTTCTTTTTTAACAAAGGGGCCTTCAATTAATTAGCTCTGCCCTGCATTGGAATTGTTATGGGTCTCTTTCCTTGTACCTTCTTTTTATTATTATATATACTCTGTTCTAAGGTGAAGCCCACCTGTTGAGTGCAGTGGATCTCAGGCCACCTATATGTAATTAGTGCATGCCAGCATTCTCAATGGCAGAAGCATGTTGTATACTGCTAAAATATAATTTTTCTAAATTAGTTTGACATCATCTTTACTAGATAATTCTCTATACTTTTCACAACATTAAACCTGGACTTACTATTTAGAATCATAAACACTTCCCTTGGAGTGGACCTCTGTGTCAAATGACCATTGAGTGGTTTGATCATTATGGTCATGATTACATGGCTCCAGTAGGAACAGTCATAAGTAACTATAGCAGGGAGATACGGTGATAGAAAATTCCACCAGCAGCAAATCTTTACAAGTAAACTCTTACAAGTGATTGCTATGTAATGTCTGGTGCCTGATGCTATAGGAGATTTGTCCTAAAGTGCTATTACATGGCTCCAGTATTAGTGAATTAATATACTACATGTTCTACGAAGACTCTGCTGCTATTTGAGATTTTAAATAATGTTCACTTCTGAAGCTCCTGTTTGAGTTACTGAACATGATACGTGTACTTTGAAGACGCTATACAAGAGCAGAGAAAAGCCTTATGTGACACTTAAGAAGCTACCAGCATCCAATTAGGATAAAAAATAGTGTAAAGAAGCTTCAAGCATCAGCTTCATGAAGCACAAAAGACGCCTTTCCAATGGTTAACACAGCCCTAGGAAACAGTACTAGTGAACAAGAAATGCCAACGACAAATACCGCACACACAAATAAAGACTGCCCCCAACTATTGCAAAGTCTTACCTGACACCAACTTACATGTGTATCCCCTGCCATTTAATGCCATGTGTAAATGAACATACAATATGAGGTGACTGAACTTGCAATGTTCATGTGCAAGAGTAAAATATAACATCAGAGTCAATGTCTGCGTTGGAAACACACAATGTTGCAATACGTACTGATGCTCAGACACTGGCCACTGTGACTTATCCAGGTCACCTGGATCCAAATATCACATGACTAGTCCAACCAAAAAAGCGTTTAAAAAAACACCTCTCAGTTCAGACCTTCACATAAGAACAACATATGCCTGTATTTAATATATACTGACTTTGATCACATAGCATACTAAAAAATATAGTCATAACTGTTGTAATGTCAAGGCTCAGCATGTTGATGGCTATACAGGGATATCTAATAGATGAACTCCATCAGTAACTCAATCTTCACATGTATATAGAGCTGAGGCAGAAAAAGATGGAACTCCAGCTACTGTTACAGGTTTAATGGATGAACTGCTTGTATCAGCAAAGCAAATATCAGGAGCTAAGCACAGGTCCATCATAAATCATAATGACACAGTAATCAAGTTATGGCATGACATATAGCACGGAGACTCAGGCAAGACACTATCAGCATGTGTCCCATATACAAATACACATCCTCTTACAAGGTCACAATCTTATCAATATCATATAATCCACAAACATGTGATGGAATATTTCAGTGCAGTGAACCAGCATGTCCATTTGACCAATCAGTCTGTTAGGTAGCTGACAGTAATCAACCACAATAGCATCTTTATACTGTAGTGATTTCAAGTGATTTGTGGCCTATATTATTTTAATAACAGAAACACAGAACCATTATTTTGACTGCAGGTAAGAACAAAAGGTCTATCTGGTCTGCCCATTCTAGCTACCTAAATTAGCTTTGCTTAATTAATCCTCAGTATAGCCTTATGCTTATCCCAGCCATGCTTGAATTCATTTACTGTGTCTCTACCACTTCTGCCAGAAGGCTGTTCCACTTGAAGTTATTCTTCCATACTAATTTACTCATAACATTTACTCATCAAATCATGACCTCTTGTTAATTTAATTTTTTTTTTTTTGAGAAGATACTTCCCACTTGAACTTTTTTTAAATCCGTTGATATATTTGACAGTTTGACTTTTAGACAATGAGTTATTTTTGTCTTTCTTTGAATTGTTTTTCATTTGTTATTTGGAAATACCGTACAGTCTACAGAACTGGACACAATATTCTATGAGAGATCTATCAAGGTACCTATGTGGCATTAGCCCTTTCTTTTTCTACTGCTAATTCCTCTTATAATACAACCAAGCATCCAATTACTAATGCACAATTTCAGTTATGATACTATTGGTTTGTGGCAAGTATAGCTAGTTTACTGATAGTCAGTGATGCCTTGCAAGGAATCGGTCAGTGGTGGTTACAATACTGAGGGCTGTGTTGACATAACTATAGTTTATGGCAGCTGGAGCTAGGCATTTTATTTATCTGCATAGTATGGGCTAAGCAATTTGCATATCTATACAAACAAATATAGTATATTTTATCATTAAATTGACAATATTTATTACCATTTTCATCAAGGAACTCTCCTCTCAGCATGGCCCTAACTCACCCTCCTCTCAACAAACTGACAACACCCAGCCTTTATCCTTCCCCAATCCCACATCCATCATTGACTTCTTTGACCTTGTAACCGAGGATGAGGTCTCTAGTCTACTATCATCCTCTCGTTTACAACTTCTCCACATGATCCTATTCCTTCACAACTTATCCCTCCCCTCCCTACCACACTTATCCGAGCTCTCACACATACATTCAACCTTCCCTTAACACTGGCAAGTTTTCCCTCATCTTTAAAACATGTCATAATTACACCCATGCTTTAGAAACCCTCATCTGACACAGCTTCTCCATTTGACTATTGTCCTTTCTCTAAGGTTACGTGGATACGAATCTCTGTTCCGGGTTGGTCATAAATTGAATGGCGTATTGTGATAGAGTCCCCAACTGCAATTGGCAATTTGCTTTATACAAATCCAAACTTCCGTCTATGAGAAAATAAGGATTTATCCAGTAGAGAGACACACTGCAAAACAGCTACTACAGCTTACATTTATTGCTCCAGAAAAGAACAATATGGCCCAATTTTTATCCACAATGGATCATTTTTAAGTCTTTCCAAAAACAAAGAGCCGGCTTCACTAAGATCCTCTAAGACTGTGGAGATGCCACAGTGATTCTTTTGTATGGAAAAGTGAATACAAAGTCTCAGAATATTGCAGCTTATTCTATTTGGACTGTGACCTTTAATAAACATTTCTGTATTTTCTCTCTTAATGTTTCATCCCAATAAAATGCTACAACGACTCAGAAAAACACACGTTTTAACCTTCTGCACTTAGAAAGTGCATGTTGTTCATAGTAGAAGCATTTTGTTATCAGTGAAGTCACATTTTTACAATGTGCACTTTTGAGGAACTTGAACAGAAAATAAGAAAAATATTTTTATAAGGTTAGAATATAAAAAATCCCGTCTTTAATACTGGGGTTTTTGAATTCACATTTTGAGGATATTTTCCCTTAGTACAACGGAAGTCTGTCTGTGATGCAGTCATTTGATTTACTTACATTTTTGCTTACACAAAAAAAATTGTGATTATGTCCTCTGAATGATTCTGAAGGACAGATCAATTTCTGTCTATAATATGTCAATTAGTGCACCTCTTATGAATAAGGAGGGGAGCCCTCAAAATTATGCAAATCAGTCAACGACACCACCTAGAGATTACCTAGCCGACCATCATGAAAGCTTGAATCGCCCACAGGTGAGCGGGATGGGCCAGGTTAGATACATATTGTGTACCATCACATATATAGTTGTATGAGAATGCGAGTTAATTGCTAACGCTTGCGGGCTCACAAAGTGAGGGCAGTGGGGCGAGGGCCTCAGTTGCTGGCATGGAGCGCCGAAGGCGCTCCATGCCAGCAACTGCGACCCTCGCAAACTTAACGTCGCAACGCAAACAACACGACACACCAATTACAACACTCGCTAAATTTTACGACCAACGCAAACAACATACGACACACGTTAACACATATTACGGACTCGCAACACTTGGACGCTACTCGCGCGAACATTACAAAATTAAAAACACAATACATACACACAGCACATACATAAAAAGCTTACCTACAGCAAGAGGTAGCATCCAGGACCTCAAAAATGCAACTTACAACCCTTCATTTCACTCAAAATAAAGAGTTTAGACACTAAAGAAATTTGCTAAGCGACAGAAAAAAATGGCCGCCGAACAAAACGAAAACGAGGCTACACACGCAAACACCATACGAGACATGTTACCAGACATTACGAGCTCGCAAACATCGGACGCAACACACCGACATACAAACATTTAAAACACAATAAATACACACAACACACACATAAAAAGCTTACCTACAGCAAGAGGAACCATCCAGCACCTCAAAAAAGCAAGTAACACCTTCATTTAATTAAAAATAAAACACTTTAGACACTAATAAAATCGCTAAGCAACAGAAAAAATGGCCGACGAACAAAACGGTGAAAACGAAGCTACAGCACTCTCAACAGCGTAAAACACCACAACAACACTCGCAAAACACCACCCCGAAACTCGAAAAACACACTCACCTTGGCCACCTACGGATAATCCGCAAAGACGCATACCACAGATAACCCCGCCATTTTACGCCATTGCGGAAGTACCACACTACGCTAACGGTTTCGTCTCGCGCCACGCACAGTATTACATGCACACATTCCACCACGCTTACACAGCAGCTCCACACCACTAATGCTGCATGCAACCTCAAAACACATTGACAGCTCTTCAACACAATGCTTCAAAATAGGTAAAGTATATTCATTTATTACTGTATTATAGTATTTACTATTTACACACCAAACACCATTAAGCTCACTTACAATAACATTTGCCATCATTTTATGACGGGCAATTCGCTAGTATATAATAGTTGTCAAACTACGAAACGTTGTCATGCTTTGCGATGTGGCGGTACCCGGCTTAGGCTATGAGCGCCAAAAGCGCTCATGACGCTTGCGAGCCACTAGCAGTTAACCTTCGGAGCACTGTTGGGCGTTGAGTGCCAAGAGACGCCATTCCCCCCCCCCATTGCCGTGCGAGCCTCGCGAACGCGGCGAACCCAGGCGAACCGCCATAGACTTCAATGGGGCAGGCGGATTTTAAAACCCACAGGGACGTCTTTCTTGGCAACAATAGTGATGGAAAAGTTGGTTTTAAGGGGGCACTAACAACTGTGGACTGTGGCATGCCGGAGGGGGATCCCATGTCAAAACTCCCACGGAAAAGTACATAGTTGATGCAGAGTCTGGTTTTATATCCATAAAGGGTCATAAATAACCCTAACATCCCCCTCCATCATCATCCTCCCCTGTATCTCTTTACCCCTCCCTCATCATCCTCCCCTGTGTCTCTTTCCCCCCTCCTCATCACCCTCCCCTGTGTCTCATCCCCCCTCCCTCATCATCCTCCCACCTGTATCTCTTTACCCCTCCCTCATCATCCTCCCCTGTATCTCTTTACCCCTTCCCTCATCATCCTCCCCTGTGGTCTCTTCCCCCCTCCCCTTCATCATCCTCCGAGCTGTGTCTCTTCATCCCCTCCCTCATCATCCTCTCCTGTGTCTCTTTTCCCCCTCCCTCATTCATCTTCCTCTGTGTCTCTTCCCCCTCCCCCCCATCTCATCCTGGCCGTCCCCGTGTGTCTCTTTCGCCCATTCCCCGTTCCATCAGCCACGCTCCCTCTGTATCCTCTTTACCCTCCCGTCATCATCCTCAGTCACTGTATCTCTTTACCCTCCCCTCTTCATCATCCTCCCGTGTGTCTCGTTCCCCCCTCCATCATCAGTCCTCACCCTGTGTTCTCATCCCCCCTCCCTCATCATCCTCCCGTCCGTCCCTCATCATCCTCCCCTTGTATCTCTTTACCTTCCCCTCCCTGCATATCCTCACCCTGTGTCTCTTTTCCCCCTTCCTCATCACCCCTCCCCTGTGTCTCATCCCCCCCTCCCTCATCATCCTCCCCACCAGTCGCATCATCTTCCTCCCCTGATCTTCTTACCCCCCATACCATCATCATCCTCCCATGTGATACTGTTTCTTCCTCCCCTCCGCCCTCAGTCATCCATCCTCCCCTGTGCTCTTCCCCTCCTCTCGATCATCCTCCCCCCTCCCTTGATGATAAGGGGGGAAGAGACACAGGGATAAAGGTGTGAGTGGTGTTAGGGTAAGGGGTGTTAGGGATAAGGGGTGAGGGGGTTAGGTGTTAGGGTGAGGGGTGTTAGGGGATAAGTGTGACGGGTGGTTAGGGGGAGGGGTGTTAGGGATAAGTGTAAGGGGGGTGTTAGGGTGAGGCAAGTTAGGAATAAGTGTGAGGGGTGTTAGGGTGTTAGGTATAAGTGTGAGGGGTGTTAGGGTTAGGGTGAGGCGTGTTAGGTATAAGTGTGAGGGGTGTTAGGGTTAGGGTGAGGAGTGTTAGGTATAAAGTGTGAGGGGTGTTAGGGTGAGGGGTGTTAGGGATAAGTGTGAGGGGTGTTAGGGTTAGGGGTGAGGGGTGTTAGGTATAAGTGTGAGGGTGTTTAGGGGTGAGGGGTGTTAGGGGATAAGTGTGAGGTGGTGGTTAGGGTAAGGGTGAGGGGTGTTTTGGATAAGTTGTGAGGGGTTGATAGGGTGAGGGGTGTTAGGGATAAGTGTGAGGGGTGTTAGGGTTAGGGTGAGGGTGTTAGTGATAAGTGTGAGGGGGGTTAGGGTGAGGGGTGTTAGGGTTAGGTGTTAGGGTGAGGGGTGTTAAGGATAAGTGTGAGAGGTGTTAGGGTTAGGGTGAGGGGTGTTAGGGTTAGGTGTTAGGGTGAGGGGTGTTAGGGATAAGTGTGAGTGGGTGTTAGGGTAAGGGATGTTAGGGATAAGGGTGAGGGTGTTAGGTGTTAGGGTGAGGTGGTTAGGGATAAGTGTGAGGGGTGTTAGGTTTAGGGTGAGGGGTGTTAGGGGATAAGTGTGAGGGGTGTTAGGGGTTAGGGTGAGGGGTGTTAGGGTTAGGGTCAGGGGTGTTAGGGATAAGTGTGAGGGGTGTTAGGGTTAGGTGTTAGGGTAAGGGGTGTTAGGGATAAGTGTGGAGGTGTTGTTAGGGTTAGGGTGAGGGGGTGTTTAGGGATAAGTGCGAGGGGTGTGAGGGGTGTTAGGGTTAGGGTGAGGGGTGTTAGGGTAAGGGGTGTTATGGATAAGGGTGAGGGGGTTAGGTGTTAGGGTGAGGGGTGTTTGGGGATAAGTGTGAGGGGTGTTAGGGGTTAGGGTGAGGGGTGCTAGGGATAATTTTAAGGAGTGGTTAGGGGTTAGGGTGTTAGGGATAAGTGTGAGGGGTGTTAGTGTTTAGGGTGAGGGGTGCTGAGGGATAAGTGTAAGGGGTGTTAGGGTTAGGTGTTAGTGTTAGAGGATAAGTGTGAGGGGTGTTAGGGTTAGGGTGAGGGGTGTTAGGGATAAGTGTAAAGGACGTTAGTGTTAGGGTTAGATGCTAGGGATAAGTGTGAGGGGTGTTAGGGTTAAGGGTGAGGGGGTGTTAGGGATAAGTGTGAGGGGTGTTAGGGTGAGGGGTGTTAGGGATAATGTGAGGTGTTAGGGTTAGGGGTGAGGGGTGTTAGGAATAAGTGTGATGGGGTGTTAGGGTAAGGTGTGTTAGGGATAAGTTGTTGACGGGGTTAGGTGTTTAGGGGAGTGGGAGTTAGGGGATAAGTGTGAGAGGTTTTAGGGTGAGGGGTGCTAGGGATAAGTGTAAGGGGTGTTAGGTTAGGTGTTAGGGATAAACGTGGTGAGGGGTGTTAGGGTTAGGGTGGAGGGGGTGTTAGGGATAAGTGTAAGGGGTGGTTAGGGTTAGGTGTTAGGGTTAGGTGTTAGGGATAAGTGTGAGGGGTGTTAGGGTTAGGGTGAGGGGTGTTAGGGTTAGGGTGAGGGGTGTTAGGGATAAGTGTGAGGGGTGTTAGGGTTAGGGTGAGGGGTGTTAGGGTTAGGTGTTAGGGTAAGGGGTGTTAGGGATAAGTGTGAGGGGTGTTAGGGTTAGGGTGAGGGGTGTTAGGGTTATGTGTTAGGGATAAGTGTGAGGGGTGTTAGGGTTAGGGTGAGGGGTGTTAGGGTTAGGGTGAGGGGTGTTAGGGATAAGTGTGAGGGGTGTTAGGGATAGGTGTGAGGGGTGTTAGGGTAAGGGGTGTTAGGGATAAGGGTGAGGGGGTTAGGTGTTAGGGTGAGGGGTGTTAGGGATAAGTGTGAGGGTGTTAGGGTTAGGGTGAGGGGTGTTAAGGATAAGTGTGAGGGGTGTTAGGTTTAGGGTGAGGTGTGTTAGGGATAAGTGTGAGGGGTGTTAGGGATAAGTGTGAGGGGTGTTAGGGTTAGGGTGAGGGGTGTTAGGGATAAGTGTGAGGGGTGTTAGGGTAAGGGGTGTTAGGGATAAGTGTGAGGGGGTTAGGTGTTAGGGTGAGGGGTGTCAGGGATAAGTGTGAGGGGTGTTAGGGTTAGGGTGAGGGGTGCTAGGGATAAGTGTTAGGGGTGTTAGGGTTAGGTGTTAGGGATAAGTTTTAAGGGGTGTTAGGGTTAGGGTGAGGGGTGTTAGGGATAAGTGTAAGGGGTGTAAGGGTTAGGGTGAGGGGTGTTAGGGATAAGTGTGAGGGGTGTTAGGGTTAGGGTGAGGGGTGTTAGGGAAAAGTGTGAGGGGGGTTAGGGTGAGGGGTGTTAGGGATAAGTGTGAGGGGTGTTAGGGTTAGGGGTGTTAGGGATAAGTGTGAGGAGTGTTAGGGTTAGGGTGAGGGGTGTTAGGGATAAGTGTGAGGGGTGTTAGGGTTAGGGTGAGGGGCGTTAGGGTTAGGTGTTAGGGTGAGGGGTGTTAGGGATAAGTGTGAGGGGTGTTAGGGTTAGGGTGAGGGGTGTTAGGGTTAGGTGTTAGGGTGAGGGGTGTTAGGGATAAGTGTGAGGGGTGTTAGGGTAAGGGGTGTTAGGGATAAGGGTGAGGGGGTTAGGTGTTAGGGTGAGGGGTGTTAGGGATAAGTGTGAGGATGTTAGGGTTAGGGTGAGGGGTGTTAGGGATAAGTGTAAGGGGTGTTAGGGTTAGGTGTTAGGGATAAGTGTGAGGGGTGTTAGGGTTAGGGTGAGGGGTGTTAGGGATAAGTGTAAGGGGTGTTAGGGTTATGTGTTAGGGTTAGGTGTTAGGGATAAGTGTGTGGGGTGTAAGGGTTAGGGTGAGGGGTGTTAGGGATAAGTGTGAGGGGTGTTAGGGTTAGGGTGAGGGGTGTTAGGGAAAAGTGTGAGGGGTGTTAGGGTTAGGGTGAGTGGTGTTAGGGATAAGTGTGAGGGGTGTTAGGGTTAGGGGTGTTAGGGATAAGTGTGAGGAGTGTTAGGGTTAGGGTGAGGGGTGTTAGGGATAAGTGTAAAGGACGTTAGGTGTTAGGGTTAGGTGTTAGGGATAAGTGTGAGGGGTGTTAGGGTTAGGGTGAGGGGTGTTAGGGATAAGTGTGAGAGGTGTTAGGGTGAGGGGTGTTAGGGATAAGTGTGAGGGGTGTTAGGGTTAGGGTGAGGGGTGTTAGGGTTAGGTGTTAGGGTGAGGGGTGTTAGGGATAAGTGTGAGGGGTGTTAGGGTAAGGGGTGTTAGGGATAAGGGTGAGGGGGTTAGGTGTTAGGGTGAGGGGTGTTAGGGATAAGTGTGAGGATGTTAGGGTTAGGGTGAGGGGTGTTAGGGTAGGGTGAGGGGTGTTATGGATAGGTGTTAGGGTGAGGGGTGTTAGGGATAAGTGTGAGGGGTGTTAGGTTTAGGTGTTAGGGTTAGGTGTTAGGGATAAGTGTGAGGGGTGTTAGGGTTAGTGTAAGGGGTGTTAGGGATAAGTGTGAGGGGTGTTAGGGTTAGGGTGAGGGGTGTTAGGGATAAGTGTGAGGGGTGTTAGGGTTGGGGTGAGGGGTGTTAGGGATAAGTGTGAGGGGTGTTAGGGTTAGGGTGAGTGGTGTTAGGGTTAGGGTGAGGGGTGTTATGGATAGGTGTTAGGGTGAGGGGTGTTAGGGATAAGTGTGAGGGGTGTTAGGTTTAGGTGTTAGGGTTAGGTGTTAGGGATAAGTGTGAGGGGTGTTAGGGTTAGTGTAAGGGGTGTTAGGGATAAGTGTGAGGGGTGTTAGGGTTAGGGTGAGGGGTGTTAGGGATAAGTGTGAGGGATGTTAGGGTTGGGGTGAGGGGTGTTAGGGATAAGTGTGAGGGGTGTTAGGGTTAGGGTGAGTGGTGTTAGGGATAAGTGTGAGGTGTGTTAGGGTTAGGGTGAGGGGTGTTAGGGATAAGTGTGAGGGGTGTTAGGGTAAGGGGTCTTAGGGATAAGGGTGAGGGGGTTAGGTGTTAGGGTGAGGGGTGTTAGGGATAAGTGTGAGGGGTGTTAGGGTTAGGGTGAGGGATGCTAGGGATAAGTGTAAGGGGTGTTAGGGTTAGGTGTTAGGGATAAGTGTGAGGGGTTTTAGGGTGTTGGGTGTTAGGGATAGGTGTTAGGTTGAGGGGTGTTAGGGATAAGTGTGAGGGGTGTTAGGGTTAGGTGTAAGGTGTTAGGGATAAGTGTGAGGGGTGTTAGGGTTAGGGTGAGGGGTGTTAGGGATAGGTGTTAGGGTGAGGGGTGTTAGGGATAAGTGTGAGGGGTGTTAGGGTTAGGTGTTAGGGTTAGATGTTATGGATAAGTGTGAGGGGTGTTAGGGTTAGGGTAAGGGGTGTTAGGGATAAGTGTGAGGGGTGTTAGGGTTAGGGTGAGGGGTGTTGGGGATAAGTGTGAGGGGTGTTAGGGTTAGGGTGAGGGGTGTTAGGGATAGGTGTTAGGGTGAGGGGTGTTAGGGATAAGTGTGAGGGGTGTTAGGGTTAGGTGTTAGGGTTAGATGTTATGGATAAGTGTGAGGGGTGTTAGGGTTAGGGTAAGGGGTGTTAGGGATAAGTGTGAGGGGTGTTAGGGTTAGGGTGAGGGGTGTTGGGGATAAGTGTGAGGGGTGTTAGGGTTAGGGTAAGGGGTGTTAGGGATAAATGTAAGGGGTGTTAGGGTTAGGGTGAGGGGTGTTAGGGATAAGTGTGAGGGGTGTTAGGGTTAGATGTTATGGATAAGTGTGAGGGGTGTTAGGGTTAGGGTAAGGGGTGTTAGGGATAAGTGTGAGGGGTGTTAGGGTTAGGGTGAGGGGTGGTGGGGATAAGTGTGAGGGGTGTTAGGGTTAGGGTAAGGGGTGTTAGGGATAAGTGTGAGGGGGGTTAGGGTGAGGGGTGCTAGGGATAAGTGTAAGGGGTGTTAGGGTTAGGTGTTAGGGATAAGTTTTAAGGCGGTGTTAGGGTTAGGGTGAGGGGTGTTAGGGATAAGTGTGAGGGGTGTTAGGGTTAGGGTGAGGGGTGTTAGGGAAAAGTGTGAGGGGGGTTAGGGTGAGGGGTGTTAGGGATAAGTGTGAGGGGTGTTAGGGTTAGGGGTGTTAGGGATAAGGGTGAGGAGTGTTAGGGTTAGGGTGAGGGGTGTTAGGGATAAGTGTGAGGGGTGTTAGGGTTAGGGTGAGGGGCGTTAGGGTTAGGTGTTAGGGTGAGGGGTGTTAGGGATAAGTGTGAGGGGTGTTAGGGTAAGGGGTGTTAGGGATAAGGGTGAGGGGGTTAGGTGTTAGGGTGAGGGGTGTTAGGGATAAGTGTGAGGATGTTAGGGTTAGGGTGAGGGGTGTTAGGGATAAGTGTAAGGGGTGTTAGGGTTAGGTGTTAGGGATAAGTGTGAGGGGTGTTAGGGTTAGGGTGAGGGGTGTTAGGGATAAGTGTAAGGGGTGTTAGGGTTATGTGTTAGGGTTAGGTGTTAGGGATAAGTGTGTGGGGTGTAAGGGTTAGGGTGAGGGGTGTTAGGGATAAGTGTGAGGGGTGTTAGGGTTAGGGTGAGGGGTGTTAGGGAAAAGTGTGAGGGGTGTTAGGGTTAGGGTGAGTGGTGTTAGGGATAAGTGTGAGGGGTGTTAGGGTTAGGGGTGTTAGGGATAAGTGTGAGGAGTGTTAGGGTTAGGGTGAGGGGTGTTAGGGATAAGTGTAAAGGACGTTAGGTGTTAGGTTTAGGTGTTAGGGATAAGTGTGAGGGGTGTTAGGGTTAGGGTGAGGGGTGTTAGGGATAAGTGTGAGAGGTGTTAGGGTGAGGGGTGTTAGGGATAAGTGTGAGGGGTGTTAGGGTTAGGGTGAGGGGTGTTAGGGTTAGGTGTTAGGGTGAGGGGTGTTAGGGATAAGTGTGAGGGGTGTTAGGGTAAGGGGTGTTAGGGATAATGGTGAGGGGGTTAGGTGTTAGGGTGAGGGGTGTTAGGGATAAGTGTGAGGATGTTAGGGTTAGGGTGAGGGGTGTTAGGGTTAGGGTGAGGGGTGTTATGGATAGGTGTTAGGGTGAGGGGTGTTAGGGATAAGTGTGAGGGGTGTTAGGTTTAGGTGTTAGGGTTAGGTGTTAGGGATAAGTGTGAGGGGTGTTAGGGTTAGTGTAAGGGGTGTTAGGGATAAGTGTGAGGGGTGTTAGGGTTAGGGTGAGGGGTGTTAGGGATAAGTGTGAGGGGTGTTAGGGTTGGGGTGAGGGGTGTTAGGGATAAGTGTGAGGTGTGTTAGGGTTAGGGTGAGGGGTGTTAGGGATAAGTGTGAGGGGTGTTAGGGTTAGGGTGAGGGGTGTTAGGGATAAGTGTGAGGGGTGTTAGGGTTGGGGTGAGGGGTGTTAGGGATAAGTGTGAGGGGTGTTAGGGTTAGGGTGAGTGGTGTTAGGGATAAGTGTGAGGTGTGTTAGGGTTAGGGTGAGGGGTGTTAGGGATAAGTGTGAGGGGTGTTAGGGTAAGGGGTGTTAGGGATAAGGGTGAGGGGGTTAGGTGTTAGGGTGAGGGGTGTTAGGGATAAGTGTGAGGGGTGTTAGGGTTAGGGTGAGGGATGCTAGGGATAAGTGTAAGGGGTGTTAGGGTTAGGTGTTAGGGATAAGTGTGAGGGGTTTTAGGGTTTTGGGTGTTAGGGATAGGTGTTAGGTTGAGGGGTGTTAGGGATAAGTGTGAGGGGTGTTAGGGTTAGGTGTTAGGGTTAGGTGTTATGGATAAGTGTGAGGGGTGTTAGGGTTAGGTGTAAGGTGTTAGGGATAAGTGTGAGGGGTGTTAGGGTTAGGGTGAGGGGTGTTAGGGATAGGTGTTAGGGTGAGGGGTGTTAGGGTTAGGTGTTAGGGTTAGGTGTTATGGATAAGTGTGAGGGGTGTTAGGGTTAGGGTAAGGGGTGTTAGGGATAAGTGTGAGGGGTGTTAGGGTTAGGGTGAGGGGTGTTGGGGATAAGTGTGAGGGGTGTTAGGGTTAGGGTGAGGGGTGTTAGGGATAGGTGTTAGGGTGAGGGGTGTTAGGGATAAGTGTGAGGGGTGTTAGGGTTAGGTGTTAGGGTTAGATGTTATGGATAAGTGTGAGGGGTGTTAGGGTTAGGGTAAGGGGTGTTAGGGATAAGTGTGAGGGGTGTTAGGGTTAGGGTGAGGGGTGTTGGGGTTAGGGTGAGGGGTGTTAGGGATAAGTGTGAGAGGTGTTAGGGTGAGGGGTGTTAGGGATAAGTGTGAGGGGTGTTAGGGTTAGGGTGAGGGGTGTTAGGGTTAGGTGTTAGGGTGAGGGGTGTTAGGGATAAGTGTGAGGGGTGTTAGGGTAAGGGGTGTTAGGGATAAGGGTGAGGGGGTTAGGTGTTAGGGTGAGGGGTGTTAGGGATAAGTGTGAGGATGTTAGGGTTAGGGTGAGGGGTGTTAGGGTTAGGGTGAGGGGTGTTATGGATAGGTGTTAGGGTGAGGGGTGTTAGGGATAAGTGTGAGGGGTGTTAGGTTTAGGTGTTAGGGTTAGGTGTTAGGGATAAGTGTGAGGGGTGTTAGGGTTAGTGTAAGGGGTGTTAGGGATAAGTGTGAGGGGTGTTAGGGTTAGGGTGAGGGGTGTTAGGGATAAGTGTGAGGGGTGTTAGGGTTGGGGTGAGGGGTGTTAGGGATAAGTGTGAGGTGTGTTAGGGTTAGGGTGAGGGGTGTTAGGGATAAGTGTGAGGGGTGTTAGGGTTAGGGTGAGGGGTGTTAGGGATAAGTGTGAGGGGTGTTAGGGTTGGGGTGAGGGGTGTTAGGGATAAGTGTGAGGGGTGTTAGGGTTAGGGTGAGTGGTGTTAGGGATAAGTGTGAGGTGTGTTAGGGTTAGGGTGAGGGGTGTTAGGGATAAGTGTGAGGGGTGTTAGGGTAAGGGGTCTTAGGGATAAGGGTGAGGGGGTTAGGTGTTAGGGTGAGGGGTGTTAGGGATAAGTGTGAGGGGTGTTAGGGTTAGGGTGAGGGATGCTAGGGATACGTGTAAGGGGTGTTAGGGTTAGGTGTTAGGGATAAGTGTGAGGGGTTTTAGGGTTTTGGGTGTTAGGGATAGGTGTTAGGTTGAGGGGTGTTAGGGATAAGTGTGAGGGGTGTTAGGGTTAGGTGTTAGGGTTAGGTGTTATGGATAAGTGTGAGGGGTGTTAGGGTTAGGTGTAAGGTGTTAGGGATAAGTGTGAGGGGTGTTAGGGTTAGGGTGAGGGGTGTTAGGGATAGGTGTTAGGGTGAGGGGTGTTAGGGTTAGGTGTTAGGGTTAGATGTTATGGATAAGTGTGAGGGGTGTTAGGGTTAGGGTAAGGGGTGTTAGGGATAAGTGTGAGGGGTGTTAGGGTTAGGGTGAGGGGTGTTGGGGATAAGTGTGAGGGGTGTTAGGGTTAGGGTGAGGGGTGTTAGGGATAGGTGTTAGGGTGAGGGGTGTTAGGGATAAGTGTGAGGGGTGTTAGGGTTAGGTGTTAGGGTTAGATGTTATGGATAAGTGTGAGGGGTGTTAGGGTTAGGGTAAGGGGTGTTAGGGATAAGTGTGAGGGGTGTTAGGGTTAGGGTGAGGGGTGTTGGGGATAAGTGTGAGGGGTGTTAGGGTTAGGGTAAGGGGTGTTAGGGATAAGTGTGAGGGGTGTTAGGGTTAGGGTGAGGGGTGTTAGGGATAAGTGTGAGGGGTGTTAGGGTTAGGTGTTAGGGTTAGATGTTATGGATAAGTGTGAGGGGTGTTAGGGTTAGGGTAAGGGGTGTTAGGGATAAGTGTGAGGGGTCTTAGGGTTAGTTTGAGGGGTGGTGGGGATAAGTGTGAGGGGTGTTAGGGTTAGGGTAAGGGGTGTTAGGGATAAGTGTGAGGGGTGTTAGGGTTAGGGTGAGGGGTGTTAGGGATAAGTTTGAGGTGTGTTAGGGTTAGGGTGAGGGGTGTTAGGGATAAGTGTGAGGGGTGTTAGGGATAAGGGTGAGGGGGTTATGTGTTAGGGTGAGGGGTGTTAGGGATAAGTGTGAGGGGTGTTAGGGTTAGGGAGAGGGGTGTTAGGGATAAGTGTGAGGGGTGTTACGGTTAGGGTGAGGGGTGTTAGGGATAAGTGTGAGGGGTGTTAGGGTTAGGGTGAGGGGTGGATGATGATAAGGGGGGGAAGAGACACAGGGGTGTCCTTGCAGCAGAGATCAAAAGAGTCCTTCAGGACTGTATTGCACACTGTGTACAGTAGCCTAGCTATGGTTTTCCCTATTGATGCAGTATCACCTACACTCAGCCTCCTCTCAGTAAGACTGCAAGTTAGTTATGATTCCAAAATGGCTGCTGTCAATAAGTTAGAAGGCTCTGGAAGAGAGAGTATGCTGCTGATTGGCTGGAATGTGTCTGCTGACTGTGACATGCAGGGTCAAAGTTTGCTCAATGATAAAGTATAGGGGGCGGGTCGAATATCGCATATGTTCGCAGTTCGCCGCGAACGTGAACATGCTATGTTCGCCGGGAACAGTCCGCAGGCGAACTATTCGGGACATCTCTAACCAACACTCAAACTGTACATTGTGTCCTGCCGGAAAATAAAAACAGATTGTTAGCTCTTCCGGCTATTGATTGCTGGGTATATTAATTACAAATAAGTAAATTATATTAATTTATTAAGTAAGTAATTAATTAATTATTAATTAACAAAATATAGAGGCTCGCAATGAGCGCGGAATGTCCTTAGAGTAGAAAAAGCTTTACATTGTGTGTCAAACAGCATTGCCATGGCTTCACATTTTATTGCCCCATCATTTTTGATGGGCAAGTCGCTAGTAAAATATAATAGAGCTGCTTATAGTTGTATGTAATAGGTAATAGATTAAACAATGTTTATTTTGTTACCTTTTAAAAAAATTCCATTATGATTTTCAGTCCTTTTCAGGATGGTGGGATGAGATGGGAAAGAGAAGGAGGAGATGGGAAAGGGGTGGAGAGAAGGGGGAGACAGAGAGAGGGAAGAAAAAGAGGGATGAGATATGGAATGGGGAAAGGGTGAGAAAATGTGGCAAGAGGAAAGCTGAGAGAGGTGAGTGGAAGAGAAGAGAGAGAGGGTCAATTAGAAAGAGGAGAGGCAAATCAGGAGGTGGTGAAAGAAAGGGAGGGTAAATGAATGACAAAGAAACTGGGAAGAAAAAGGAGGAAAGGGAGAGACCAAGAAACTGTTGTAAAGGGATGAAGAAAGAAGGGGGGGAAGAATACTGGGAGAAAATAAATAGAGAGAAGGAGAGGGAGAAGAGAAAAAGGTAGAGAATCTGGGAGAAAGTTAGAGAGAAATAGAGACAAAAGGAGTGAAAGAACAGAAAGTGGGAAGGGGAGAAAAGAGGGTATAGGAAAGATAGAGAGGAGTGTAGAGAGTGAACGAGGAAAGATAGAAGAGGGAGTTAAAAGGAAAAGAAGAGGGAAAGAAGAGGGGCAAATAAGAGAAAAGAGAGGAAGGGAAGAGAAAGTGAAAAAAAGGCAGAGAGAAGTTGAGAGATGAGTGGGAAAAAAAGGGAAGGAGACATGAGGGGGAGAAAAGAGGGAAATGGGGAAAAATGGAGGAGAGAAACAGTAAAATGGGTAGTGGAAAATGGAGCAAGATGGGGAAGCAGAGAAGGGGAAGAGCAGGGGAGAGTAAAGGGAGAGAAGAAAAGTGAGAAAGGAGTGAAGATGGAAATAAATTAGGAGAGGGGGAAAGGGGAGGAAATAGAAGGAGACAGGAGAATGAAAGGGGAGAGAAAAAGTAAGAAAGAGGATGAGAGAAGATGCAGAGAGAAATGGAAGAAAAAGGAGGAAGAGGGGTCATAAAGGGAGGTGACAAAGTGCCAGGTGGGGTCACAGTGAAACATAAATGGCACCGGGACAGCCAAAGTATACAGAGAGTGCCATTTAATGGTAAAAGAGACCAGGCAGGGCCACAGAGGGCCAGAGAGTGTCACGTGAGAGACACCAGAGGCGAGAGAAGGTTATGAAAGGGCTGTTGGGGGCCATAGGAAGCCAGAGAGGGGTGTGAGGACCAGGAAGTGCTCCAAGGAGGTGTGGCTCTGGTAGTTCTGCCCCTGTACTGAGGTCTAATAGCAATAAAAGGCAATTATTATAATATTTAAATATATATTTGAACTTCTATAATGTACTCTTTCATAAGAACAACTTGTGTTTAGATGAAACTATAAGCACCTTTCTGAAACTATTCACCAAGATTATGATACACTCAATACTGAGTTAAGCAAACTCCATGAAGGGTTGGAATCAGTTCATTTTTTCAGTATATTCTTTTGTGAGAACAGGTAGGTAAATCAAAATGATTGAGCCACTGATTGATGCACTTTTACTCTTATATGCTGTCCTGAAAGTCAACTAGGCCTACAGCAGGGGTTGTCAACTACTATGTTACAAAGTCCACCAAGGCTCTGAAGTCCTTATGACAATGTAGTCAAGATCCGGTATTTGCATTATGTTTGGATATACATATATTTTAATACAAGTACACAAGCAAGAAGTTTACTTGGTGAAAGGAGGAGAACAACATGTAACTAATATGTTATTTAAGCATCTGGAAGTTTCATTTGTGATATATGAAAATGTAATAATGCAATGGAGGTCTGGAAGAAAAGTACCCAAGTTCCTGATTCAGACTCAGATCTACTTATTGGCTTCCCTTGGCCTAGAGGAATGTACTTGGACAGCCCTGTTCAATACCAATGATGTGTGATTTTGTCAGCTACTAGATAATGTCAGAGTCAGGGCACAAGGTAAATTAATATTAGTCTAACATGTACTTATTACTTTGTGAATATTACATTATCTCAGTTTCTAATCAAAATCACTTTTCATATAATCTTTAAATCTAAGGATGGTTGAAATATTATTAGTCTGCAGAGATCAATTTTTTTATTCCATTTCAAGTTTGCACATTTTTAGATTTAAAGTTTCATATTGAAAGATACTGGAAAGATATATATATTTTGCTGCCTCTCTATGCTGTTGTGCTGTTGACTTTACATTAAAATTACATTCCAGAAAATGCACAGCCAATGTACTGTGCAACCAGTGTTTTTAAGACTTCCAATTTTAATGTAAACAGATGTGTTTTTAATATGCTTATACAAAAAAAGAGAAAAAGAATAGATGAATATTCAGTGAAATTATTTTCTTCTGTACATTTCCAATACATGTTTTAAAGGGCCACTGAAATTGCATATTTCAACAGTAGTTTGTTCTTTTTAATAACTTAACCTGACATTGTGCAAAATGAGTGCAAAATGTTTTTCAGAATTTAAAGTAAATAAATACATCCTTCATTTTTTTTAACATTGTATTGAATTTCAAACATTGTATAGCAAATATTTTATCTTTGTTCCTGAAAGAATTAAAAAACCTCTCAGAGCAGGAGGCGCCGCAAATTCAGATATAACATCTATTTAGTTTTTCTGAAAAAACTACCATTTTACAAAGTCACTTGGTAATGGAACTCAAATAGAAGAGTAATCCCCATAAGGATATCCCTCCCCTAAAGCTGTGGTACAAGAGACTAGATTTACAAAGCTCTGCACAACTTGCCAGTTGTGCTTTACATTGAGTATCTCATATTATCAGTTCTTCTTTACACATTGACCCTAACACACAAAATATGTGGTTTAAAATAGGGCTGATTAAGTAATCAAATATTATTAACAAGGTTGTCAAGTCAGTAATTGAAAAACGTGTTTCAATAGACAAGGGACAAGTAGTGATGAGTGCTTTGCAATTGATACCCCTTTGATCTTTTGTCTAGAAGTATTTGACCTTAGTAATTGTTCGTGACCCCCCATTTAACCCGATAGGGAACCCAACTTTCTAAAATGATTATTTAAATTCTGACCAGTCTCAAACCCCTTAGATGACTGCCCAGTGGTTCTATAAATGTATCTCTATTCAAGGGGAGGTCGGCTAGGGAGGGGATAGACCCAACCATTTTGTCTCCTAAACTCACTGTGCTTTACCTCTGTTCCATCCCTGCTCAGAAGGCACCTTGAGCCCACTTAACCTCCACTGGGTACCCAGATTAGCAGATAACCATCCCCTGAGAAGCTGAGATTGTCATCCCAGATCTATGGTTCTCCACATGTGATAGGTTCTACCCCATCACTTAGACACTCTGTCTCCAGTAGTTAAATTACCTAATCAACTCCTGGTCCTGCCCAGAGGTTGCTGGGGTCATTGATCACTTGGCACCTAGGTGGGGAAGGAGACAGACCTGGTCCACGTGGGCTAGTTCAAAGGGGGCAAAATGTATCAAACTTGTGTTTACCAAGGGGAAGTTGGACAACTGGTGATTGGTGCTAAAACTGTATAAAAAGTTGTATTGAAATATAAAGTGTATGCTCTGTTTGGGACACATACGCATGGTGGTTTTCATTTATAGAGAAGGCATTATTATTATTTTTAATTAATTAAAATGTATTGTACTGGTACCTGGTAACTTGTTCTGAGACTCTGAAACTTCATGTGGAAAAATAAATTTGCCCTGAGAAATCACCAACTTGTCCTAGCTTCTGATTTAGCTATCCTGTGTGTAGGAATAAGGAAACTGTCCAACCTGCGGGTAGTATTGGTCTTCTTGGCTTTTTTAAGTCCAACAAAAAGCGGGTTGTGACACTCCTACAATAGGCTTTCAATGGTTTTCTTCTAACTAATTAGAAGAAAGCAGTATTTGAAGAAAATACATTCGATGTGTCTATTAAAACTTACATTTGAAATTTAGAGTCTCAAGGACTAATATAGCTACTTTTTCCTACCTGGGGAAATGGATAGGTCTGCCCAGGAGGTTGTCCTAAATTGTTTTCTGACCAAGCTAAGTTTGTCTGCAATTGACACTAAAGATAACAAGGCAGTTAAAGGGACATGAGACACTTTGTATGCATTTAAAGTAGCATTCTTTAAACATTACAAAATGTTTGTTTTTTTCTGCATGAAAAAATATTAAGTAAAATCTGTTTAAACTTCATTTAAACTATCAGGAAGTGCACAGAGCATACATACATCTGTAGCTTTCATTGGCAGGCAAATAGGACTCATACATCTACATTACTCCTCACTGTCTGACAGGGCCAAGCCTCCACATTAGTTAATCATTTTAATCATTTTAGGGCTTCATTTAAAAAAAGAAAACACACAATAATACAAGTTCAAATACCATCTTTCAGATGCAACAAAGAAACATGATTTCAATGTCATTTTAGTGACTCAACTTGTGCATTTCATTATAGAGTATAAAGTAATGATTTAGAGGCTGTATAATTGTTTGTTTTTATTCTAAAACATGTTGCATATTTTCAATGGTTAAAATAATAACAATCCATTATTGGGTAAACAAAAATAACCATATAGTATGAGCACTATAGTGGTCGCTTATTTAAAAATCGGAAGAAAAGAAAATGTCAACATTACACATAATATTTCTCCTGCAATATTTATTCCAAGTGTAATGAATATAGTGCTGTACGTGGTTATATTTTGTATTTCTGTAGAGCGTAGTCCCAAAATAAATGCAAATGGGAAGGATTTAGTCTGCCAATATTAAAACAAAAGAAACAATACAAGCTGTGTTTTATAATTGTGATTCTGGAAAAAGAATAAAAAAAGCTAAATTGACGTTTTCTATGTAGCTGATTGCTATTTTACTGCAATATTTTAAGTATGCAATATGAAACCATTGCCGTAGTGCCCTGCTAAATACCCATAGAGCCAACAAAGCAATGGAAATTACATTTCAAATTATGAAAAATGTTTTGTAATGTGTTTAGTTCAGTGATTAAAATTGAGTGCACAGACTAAAGATCAAATGAGCAGAATAAAATAGATTATAAAACCCAATCATATTTCTCAAAGGATGAAATAAATGTCGGTCCAATGATAGCAAAAAAAGGGAAAAATGTAGTTATAAGAGATGGATTAATTTAAGCATTTGGAGCTATACAAGTATTAACTATTAACACATGCCCTTAAACACAATTGTAAAAGCAAATATCTCAAGGAAAAATAAAAAAAATCAAGTATCAATATTTTGCACTGCCACATTCTTTACACGTTACCCTAACAACAAATTGGCTTTATATTAAAGAGCTTGAGATGCTATCTATAAATACTGGCTTGTTATCTCTACAATGAATCATTTATGGCATATTCAGCATTGTGTTGTGCTGAGTTGTTGTGCGGCTCCATATGCTAATTTATGGTGTGTTGTGCTTGATAAGGGTGGGAGAGGGGATCGAACTGCATAATGAACTGGGGGTAGGCTGTTTTCGTTTGTTTGTTTGCTTGTAAAAATAATGTCACTAATAAGCATTTCAAAGCAGCTAATTAGTATTTATGAGTCACATTTGCAGACAAAAACAATGCTGAATATCTTAGCAGTGATTTACTTTACAGAAAATGCCTAATACAATGTGTACCTGGTTTTTCGTGTGGTTTATAAAGATTTTGTTGTGACTCCCATTAAAGGAATATCTAAATTTCCTGGATTATAAATGCATCTGATAGAGGAGAATCAATAGTGTATGCAAACATTATTTTCATGAAAACAAAAACAACAAAATAAACATTTACAAATTCACCCTGGTTTTTGCTAAATCTTTTCAGTTTGCAAGCTGAAGCTTTTGTTAGTTGACACCCCTGACAATCCCTGCTAAGATTAGCATAAAATTCATAATTTGTTTTGGTCAATCAGGAGAAAGCAGAGGTTAGCTGATACATTTGTGTCATACTCTGTGGCTTCCTGTGTTGCAAAGCAGTCTGGCATATGTAGTCTCTCTCTCTATCCTTGTGCTCTGATTCAGCTGTGTGCTCAGACCCCACCCATCCCCGTGATTCCATCCAGCAGCAAGTACTGCCTGTGGTCTTTACCAGAAAGGTCAAACTCTGTACCTGGCCGCCTTTCCTCAGTGTACTCGGTTATGTAAGCTCCTTGTGGGAGCCCAGGAAACTTATATACACCTTTACGCCTCAGCCTCCACTGTTCTCCTTTACCGCCCACTGACTTGACCTCTCTGTATACTTGAATTAAAGTGTAGACCCTATTTCTCAGCATCACTGCTGCTTCAGGGATCCCCACAAATCACTTTTGTATATAACTGTCATCATCTGACTGGAGACTTATTTCTCCTACGTCCTAATTCAAGAACTAACACAATTCATGCACAGCTTTAATATAGCTATTTAAATATATAGATCCTTAAAGAGCCAGTGTAAGCACTTTTTACGTCAAACCTCTTTTTGAATCTACTATTAATTAACATTAAAATACATTTGAAAATAGTAGCAAATCAAGGGCCTCATTAAATTCCAGCCTCGTAAATAAGAGGCTTCTACTTAAGCCCTACGTACTGCAAAGTTTCTCTAACTTACAATGCTATTAAATTAGCCCTGCTGCGAGCAACGTATGAGCTACGCAGCAGGCCCGTACGTATCTACACTGCGTAAATGTACATGAGGAGTGACAGCCTGCGAGAGGATATCGCAGGCTCCCACTCCTCATCAAGTGCTGCGGGGGTCCTAAAAGGGACCTCCGCGGCAGTCCCCCACATAAGCCCTGCCGTGGGGGGTACTCCAAACCCCCCCCTAGGCACCTAAAATGAACCCCCCCTCAATGCGGGGGTCCCTGTCGGGACCCCCGAAGTGTCCTCACATGAACACCTTGCTGCAGGGGTCCATAGGAACCCCCGCAGCCCCCACACATTAACCCCTTGCAGCGGGGGTCCCCGATCGGCACCGATCAGGCCCCCGCTGCATTTAAAACTTTTAAATTCCCCGCCGCGGCTCCTTAAAGGGGCCGCGGCACACTATTACCCAATCCCGGCCGCGGCACTTAAAATTAACCCCCCTCTATGCTGGGGGTCCCCATCGGGACCCCCGAAGTGTCCCCACATAAACCCATTGCAGGGGGGGGCCCCGATCTGCATAGATCAGGCCCCCCGCTGCATTTAAAACTTTTAAATTCCCCGCCGCGGCTCCTTAAAGGGACCGCGGCACACTATTACCCAATCCCGGCCGCGGCACTTAAAATTAACCCCCCTCTATGCTGGGGGTCCCCATCGGGACCCCCGAAGTGTCCCCATATAAACCCCCTGCTGCGGGGGGCCCCGATCGGCACCGATCGTGACCCTGCTGCAATTCAATTTTAAATTTCCCGCCTCGCGGGTCCTCAAAGGACCGTAAAGGTCCTGAAAGGACTCGCACTAAAAATATTAACCCCAGGCAACTATAATTACCCCATTAACTCATGATGGTCAATACAGACCACCATAAGGCCTAAATTAACCCATTAACTCATGGTGGTCAATACAGACCACCATAAGGCTCTAATTAACCCATTAACTCATGGTGGTCAATACAGACCACCATAAGGCTCTAATTAACCCATTAACTCATGGTGGTCAATACAGACCACCATAAGGCCTAAATTAACCCATTAACTCATGGTGGTCAATACAGACCACCATAAGGCCTAAATTAACCCATTAACTCATGGTGGTCAATACAGACCACCATAAGGCTCTAATTAACCCATTAACTCATGGTGGTCAATACAGACCACCATAAGGCCTTAATTAACCCATTAACTCATGGTGGTCAATACAGACCAGCATAAGGCTCTATTTAACCCCATCAGTCCCATAAGGGTATATTATTACCATTATGGGCCTGTTACAACCCAACATTAACCACATAAGTGCCATGATGGTCCTCAAGGACCATCATGACACTAACTACAAACACTACACTATAACCCCCAATAAACCATTTAATCTAAACTAACCCCCCTCTACACTAATCTATTAACACTTACACTACCTACCTACACTACCTACCCCCTAATAAACCTCCCCAACACTCTAATTACAAAAAACAATAAACCTACAGCACAGAAAACAAAAAACCTACAGTACAAAAAACAAAAAAACCTACAGTACAGAAAAAATAAAAATTACAACCCCACCCCCCACTACAGAAAACAAAAAAATACATTACAACCCCACCCCCCACTACAGAAAATAAAAAAAATTACACACCTGAAAAGGAAAGACAGATAAACACAATACATTACATACATTACATACAATACATGACATTACATACATTAAATATAATATATTAAATATAATATATTACATATAATATATTACATATAATACATTACATACATTACATACAATACATGACATTACATACATTAAATATAATATATTAAATATAATATATTACATATAATATATTACATATAATACATTACATACATTACATACAATACATGACATTACATACATTACATATAATGTATTAAATATAATATATTACATATAATATATTACATATAATACATTACATACATTACATACAATACATGACATTACATACATTAAATATAATATATTAAATATAATATATTACATATAATATATTACATATAATACATTACATACATTACATACAATACATGACATTACATACATTACATATAATGTATTAAATATAATATATTACATATAATATATTACATATAATACATTACATACATTACATACAATACATGACATTACATACATTACATATAATGTATTACATATAATATATTACATATAATATATTACATATAATATATTACATATAGTCCTAATCAAATACCCCCTATCTATCTAACATACAATCTATTTAATTTAAAATAAATCCTAACTATATCAAATACATCCCCCTATCTATCTAATATACAAAAAATCCTAACTACATACACAGACCCTAATTCTAAGCTAAAATCAATAAATTAAGACCACTTACCTTTAAGATGTTGCTTCAGATCACTAACCTATGGGTCAAACAAAAAATAAAAATTAGTACAAAACATTAACATCAAATAAATAAACATTCTATACATTCTAAATATTCAACTCACCTTTACAGCATGTCCAGTCACTGTTTAGCTCTTCCGGCGCGGCCCTGTTAAAAAAAAAACACAATACATGAATACATGAATACAATATATAAACAATAAATAAAATACACAAATAAACATCTAAATATACATTGAACTTACCTCCCCGCGATGTCCCCGGCCTTCTCTCCTTCCGCCCCGGCTGGGCCGCGTAACCATCCGCGCTCTAAAAAAAAAAAAAAAAAAAAACTAACGGAGGTCTGCACTGGCAGACCTCCCCGACGCTACTGAACCTCCCGGAGTCGTTTCCGGGAGGAAATTGGCATGTATAGAATGTATAGAATGTTTATTTATTTGATGTTAATGTTTTGTACTAATTTTTATTTTTTGTTTGACCCATAGGTTAGTGATCTGAAGCAACATCTTAAAGGTAAGTGGTCTTAATTTATTGATTTTAGCTTAGAATTAGGGTCTGTGTATGTAGTTAGGACTGTAATTATTTTATTTTACTTTAGAATAATGGTCTGTGTATGTAGTTAGGATTTTTTGTATATTAGATAGATAGGGGGATGTATTTGATATAGTTAGGATTTATTTTAAATTAAATAGATTGTATGTTAGATAGATAGGGGGTATTTGATTAGGACTATATGTAATATATTATATGTAATATATTATATGTAATATATTATATTTAATATATTATATGTAATGTATGTAATGTCATGTATTGTATGTAATGTATGTAATGTATTATATGTAATATATTATATGTAATATATTATATTTAATATATTATATGTAATGTCATGTATTGTATGTAATGTATGTAATGTATTATATGTATGTATTGTATTGTGTTTATCTGTCTTTCCTTTTCAGGTGTGTAATTTTTTTATTTTCTGTAGTGAGGGGTGGGGTTGTAATGTATTTTTTTGTTTTCTGTAGTGGGGGGTGGGGTTGTAATTGTTTTTTGTTTTCTGTACTGTAGGTTTTTTTGTTTTTTGTACTGTAGGTTTTTTGTTTTCTGTGCTGTAGGTTTTTTATTTTTTGTAATTAGAGTGGTGGGAAGGTTTATTAGGGGGTAGGTAGTGTAGGTAGGTAGTGTAAGTGTTAATAGATTAGTGTAGAGGGGGGTTAGTTTAGATTAAATGGTTTATTGGGGGTTATAGTGTAGTGTTTGTAGTTAGTGTCATGATGGTCCTTGAGGACCATCATGGCACTTATGTGGTTAATGTTGGGTTGTAACAGGCCCATAATGGTAATAATATACCCTTATGGGACTGATGGGGTTAAATAGAGCCTTATGGTGGTCTGGATTGACCATCATGAGTTAATGGGTTAATTTAGGCCTTATGGTGGTCTGTATTGACCACCATGAGTTAATGGGTTAATTAGAGCCTTATGGTGGTCTGGATTGACCACCATGAGTTAATGGGTTAAATAGAGCCTTATGGTGGTCTGGATTGACCATCATGAGTTAATGGGTTAATTTAGGCCTTATGGTGGTCTGTATTGACCACCATGAGTTAATGGGTTAATTAGAGCCTTATGGTGGTCTGGATTGACCACCATGAGTTAATGGGGTAATTATAGTTGCCTGGGGTTAATATTTTTAGTGCGAGTCCTTTCAGGACCTTTACGGTCCTTTGAGGACCCGCGAGGCGGGAAATTTAAAATTGAATTGCAGCAGGGTCACGATCGGTGCCGATCGGGGCCCCCCGCTGCAGGGGGTTTATGTGGGGACACTTCGGGGGTCCCGATGGGGACCCCCAGCATAGAGGGGGGTTAATTTTAAGTGCCGCGGCCGGGATTGGGTAATAGTGTGCCGCGGTCCCTTTAAGGAGCCGCGGCGGGGAATTTAAAAGTTTTAAATGCAGCGGGGGGCCTGATCTATGCAGATCGGGGCCCCCCCCTGCAATGGGTTTATGTGGGGACACTTCGGGGGTCCCGATGGGGACCCCCAGCATAGAGGGGGGTTAATTTTAAGTGCCGCGGCCGGGATTGGGTAATAGTGTGCCGCGGTCCCTTTAAGGAGCCGCGGCGGGGAATTTAAAAGTTTTAAATGCAGCGGGGGGCCTGATCTATGCAGATCGGGGCCCCCCCCTGCAATGGGTTTATGTGGGGACACTTCGGGGGTCCCGATGGGGACCCCCAGCATAGAGGGGGGTTAATTTTAAGTGCCGCGGCCGGGATTGGGTAATAGTGTGCCGCGGTCCCTTTAAGGAGCCGCGGCGGGGAATTTAAAAGTTTTAAATGCAGCGGGGGGCCTGATCTATGCAGATCGGGGCCCCCCCCTGCAATGGGTTTATGTGGGGACACTTCGGGGGTCCCGATGGGGACCCCCAGCATAGAGGGGGGTTAATTTTAGGTGCCGCGGCCGGGATTGGGTAATATTGTGCCGCGGTCCCTTTAAGGAGCCGCGGCGGGGAATTTAAAAGTTTTAAATGCAGCGGGGGGCCTGATCTATGCAGATCGGGGACCCCCGCTGCAAGGGGTTAATGTGGGGGTGCTGCAGGGGTCCCGATAGAGACCCCTGCAGCATGGGGATGTGTATAGGGTGCAGGGGGGAGCCTCACACTGCTGTCTCGGGCTGTTCCGAGGCAGCACGTAGAGGCTTTCGGATCCCTTGCTTTCGGATCCCTCCACGTAGGGATTCTTACGATATGCGAGACTCGTGCATAGATTTAAGGCTACGTAGCTCTCTCGGAGCCTATTCTCGGCCATTTTCTCGCAGTCATATCGTAAAGCAGGCTGCGAGAGATTCGGTTCTCGCAAACAGCAGGAAAACTGCCTTTTGCGAGCACCGAGAGAACTATGAGGGAGAATTTAATAGGGCCCCAAATCTTTAGCCAGAAAATAAATATAATTTAAAAACACAGTTACCTCATTAACAGCCTGCTGTACCCCTCCCCACCTCTCATTTTCCTAAGCACCATTGAAAGGAAATGGATGACAGAGTATATATGAGGACATAATTTATCATTTATTTTAAATGAGTAGAGCTGATTAAATTATTACCCTGCTATATAAACATGCCAAACTATTGCACTCTACCTATATTATTTGCAACCCCAAAAGTTGTTAAAGGGACATGGAGCACAATTCTATTTTCTTCATGAATTTAAAAGAGCATGTTTTAAACATTACCAAAGTTGTGTTTTGCATGAACATTTTCAAATAAAACCTGTTTAAACTTAATTGAAACTATGATGAAATGTGCAGAGCATATATATATATATATCTGTAGATTTCATTGTCAGATAAATATGACTAATACATCTACATTACTGCATACTGGATGACAGGGGCAGGCATCCAGATTGGTTACGCATGTGAATCAGTTTATTTATGTGGTCACTTTTATTCTATATGGTCTTTTGTTTAATTAAACCTGATAGTGGGCAAATTCTTATGAGAAATTCAACATTTACATTTTGCAGCTTTTATATGTAATTAGTCTTTGATGCAGGCTTTCATGTTGTTTTCTTGCCTGTTGATGCCTGTTACTTCCTAAGGTGGGTATGTTCTTGTAAACTAACAAGCTTCCCATTGGTGCTGATGAGAGCACTGGCAGTAGTAACTGTCACATTCTTACTGTGCAGATACAAGCTTAATGCCTATTATGAAATACCCTCTTTCAGATGCAACAGAGAAAAAAACATGTTTTCAATATCCTTTAAATCTGTGCATTAGTTCTCATGGGAAACAGATGCTATGGAATTTCCAATAAGCAAACTGACATTATCTCACCTTTGTTCCATAATAACACTTCAAAGACTGTATGATCAAGTAACACAAACCATACATAGCAATTTATGGAAAAAGTTAATGTGACAGGGAAATACTATCAGATAGAATGATATATTTTTACTATCTTTACTTCAATGTGGAATAGTAATAATAGGTAACTGTAAACCATGTGCACTGAGATAAATTAGCCCTAATTTAATGTTGACATTATACGTACTGATGTTTTATTAAACTAGCGACTTGCCCGTCAAAAATGACGGGAGTAAAATTGTAAGCCTGGCAATGCTGTTTGCCGCACAATGCAAGGCTAAGGGTCCTCTGAGCACCTTAGGCACTCATCGCAACCCCCATGCTGATCGCCTTCCGCAGCGCTCATTGCGAGACTCTCCCCCCTGTGTAGTTTAGGGGCCTAACCATGACCAACGGCCCATATATCCACAACTATTATATGTGATCATTTGATTGCAAAGGACCACTGTGGCCAATTCTGTTCTATATGCTATGATGAATACTTGAAGTTGATAATGTTGAAAACCTGTTTTGAAAGTAAAACAGTTAAATACAGATTTTAATTTTTTATCTTTTGTGCCCAATTATTCTGTACTGCAGGCATTAATTGTCTTTTATCAGCTAACCCTGCCTGTTACTTTTCCCGGAGGGTGTGCCTTGTAAACAAATTAACATTCCATTACTGTTACTAATAGCTCTGACAGTTTTAGTTGCCATATTCCCATTGCGCTGATACATCAGAACTTTTATCACGAGAATCCAAACTAGTAGATCCAAGAGCAGCATTATTGCATATAAAAGGTACTATATTATTGCATTATTGAAAACCGTTTTGCATATTTTTAAGTGTAATTCTTCAGAATAGTATATTTTATATTTGGGACCAAAATTATCCTTTAATAGACAGGGGATCTTCTAACTCTATAAAATACACTAATAGCTAGACTGTTTTTTGAAAGCTTATTTAATGTCAATGATATAAATTAAATGACCATTTAAATGACCCTTAAATGATCACTTTGTGCTACCATTAGAAATTACCCAATCAATTTATCTACATCATATCCCTTAGTCCTTAACACTAATTGAAGATTGGGTGATGTCTTAAAAAGCTGTCTCAAAAGAATAGTTAGATAATGCTTGTTAAGAAAAAAAAAATATTTAACTTTTTCTGTGCATAAACACTTACTATCGTTTAATGATTTCACATGATATATAAGCTCTAAATTCTCCACCCAATGAATGAATGGTGCATGTTGACCTGCCCAGGGGGAATTGTAAGCTGAGCCATATACAAACACACTTTAGTCAACACCCAGTAACACACCACTTTAGACCCAATGCTTTATTCTGTGGTAGAGAGAATGGAAGCTTTATTGCTTGAGGATATGATCAAAAAAATAGTAATTGTTTAAATTCACAGTAAAAGGTACAATGTTTTCTCCTAACAAATGTTACCTAACTATTCTTTAAAATGCTTTTTATAAGACCTCTAAAGTGGCCATTAAGCATTGGTGAAGCTAGTGAATGGAGTGTCCCAGTGCCAAATAATTTTGGGTCTCCTGATGCAATTTCTCCCTATATATACATGATGATGTCGGTAGCAGAGGGCCCCTACTCTTTAGTGGGTCCCTGTGCTTTGCACCTGCTGTAGGTCTGCCCCTACACTTAAGATAACATTTAATTCCTTTACCAGAATCAAGGGTTGCATAATTTGGTTTATTCAAGTGATCATCAGAAGAAATGTCACTTTGTATGGAATGCCAAGGCACAGTTGATGAAGGAATGTAGACATTGTTGTTTTATTGTATTACAACTTTTAAGAGGATTTTAATGTTTTACAAGCAGTTTGTTCTGCCATGGTTAAAAAAATGTAAGAGTAAGATCCAATTCACAACTTTTTTGACTAGTGACTGTAACTAAGGCTTTATTACAGAAACTGTTGTTACATAGTTACATAGTAATTGAGGTTTAAAAAATACTTTCAGTCCATTGTTGTTTCACAAATAAAGAGTAATAAATACAACAAGGCCTAAGACAGTATCCTTAACTATACAAGAACATTTATATGCTGACATTCATTGGGCAACAACAGAGCATCTGACAATCCTATAATTACTAAACCAAATAATATGTTATCTCTCTTTTAGAACCTGGTATGGAAGAAAAATATCAATGTAAACAAAAAAAGAAAATAACAAAGTCTCCCATTTAATCCAGTATGCCCTATTACATTACCCTTATTAAATAAACAATATAATAGTGTAGAATCAAATGTATAGAATTTATTAGCAAGTATAAACACTATTAAAAAACGACGATTAAAATACGAATGGTTGCCCTTGTAGCCAAAACACCCTCAGATATAAATCAAATCAATGTATAAACTCTATGTGCAAAGTATTGCTGGTGGTAATCTCCAAACCACTTAGGAAATAAAGTGCTTGAGTGCAATATAATATACCTATATACACCAGGCCCTGGTAGAAGCCCATGGCGAAACGCATGCGTCGGCTAAGTTGCCCTTGATGCCCTGGAAGTGATGGGAGACTTTTTTTCCCCTTTTTTTTGTATACAGTATCTTTAACTAGTCTTCTTTACTGAATAATCCACACATGCTGTACTGTAAAAAAAACAGTAAAACATTCACATACCTTCCATAGCCAATCAGGAGGTCCCATGTAGCACAATTGTCCCCACCCCAAAGACCATCTAATTAAGAACTTTCTATCTGGCACATTTATATGTCTGTGGAATTCATGGGATTCACAACTGGCCAAGCAAAATGTCCACAAACAGAAGGGTTATATATCTCTCATGGTCCACATACCTATGCTAACAAATTGGCAACATACCCAGGCAAAATTTGTCTTCCTGAAAAAGTTTGTAATTAACACAAATGGGTGATAAATTCAATGATTATGTCAGAAGTACCTGTTCTGGAAGGCCTCAGGGTAGGTCAAAGAAGAACCCACTGGTTGTTCCTGTCAATCCACAGCTTTTAGTGACTCACAGACTGTGTAGAGGTAGACCTAGGAAAGGTGGGTCTGCTATTGTGTGTCATAGCTTTGCTCCCTAGTCACTGACAGGCTCTGGGACTCAACCAATCTGTAGCAAGGGAGACATTTAAGATCCAGCAGAGATAACACCAAAATACCAGTTGTAAGACTCTATTGTGTTACCCTGCTACGAGTCTTTGGTCTGCTTGTTTCACTCCTTCAGTATTCACTACTTCAGTTATATCCTGCACTGCTGCTAACTCCTGTTCGTGTCTAGCACAAATTCTGCTACCACCAAGTACTCTGATCAAGTTTTAACATTCATCTCCACCGTAGTGCTGGTTCCTGCTTTCAGTTCTCTGTCTCTTACTTAGGACATCTTTTCCCAGTGTCTGCTGCTGCATATTCATGCGCTGCATTGCCGGTCTGCTACTAAGGACCTCTGCTATTGCTGCAATGGCAGTCTGCTATATTGCCAGTGTGCTTCTGAGCCTATCTGCTACCTACCTGTCTGCTTTCAGTGTCTGACTGTGCTCCTGCTGTTTGTTCCAGCACATAGACTGATCAAAGCATTAGACTTTGTGATTTTAAATTGATACACACTTAGCTTTGCTTATCCTGGTTATCAATTATGTTAATTAAAATCTTTAAGCAACATTACACCTGTAGGGTTTGACATTTTGATCAAAGTACTAGGTTCCCGGCATATTTTATAATTATTTTGGGGAAAACCTAGAAAGTATAAAGTACACTCTGTTACCTTTAGACTGAACTTTTGCCTCAAATGCCAATTAAACATTCAGTAAATGCTTATTATTTTAATATATCCACTATTCTCTTGGTGATTACTATTATTGTATAACTAGCGACTTGCCCGTCAAAAATGACGGCAATAAAAGTGAAGCCTGGCAATGCTGTTTGCCACACAATGGGAGCCTCTCCCCCTCTGCTTTTCTGGCCTTGCGATGAGCGCCTTTGTCGCTCATTGCAAGCCTCCCCCCCACCTCTCCCACTGTGTACTTTACTGGCCTCGCAATGTGCGCCTTTGGCGCTCATCGCGGGCCTCCCAATGAGCGCTTTTGGAGCTCATTGCCAGTCTCTACCCCTGTCTACTTTTTCCCTTGTGTCTCATTTCCCCCCTGCTCTCCCTCCCTTGTGTCTCCTTTCCTCCTCCTCTCCCTCCTTTGTATCTCTTCTCCCCCTGTGTTGTTACCCCTATCTCGCTCCCTTGTCTCTAACCCCCTCCCCTGTGTCTCTTTCCCCCCTCCCCTGTGTCTCTTTCCCCCCTCTCCCTCTCCTGTGTCTGTTCCCCCTCCCCTGTGTCTCTTTCCCCCCTGTCCCCCTCCCCATGTGTCTGTTCTCCCCTCCTCTGTGTATCTTCCCTCCATCCTCACCCTCCCCTGTGTCTCTTCCCCCTCCTCTCACTCTCTTGTGTCTCTTCCCCCCTCCTCTTCTTACCCTGTGTCTCTTTTCCCCTTCCTCTCCCTCCCCTGTGTCTCTTCCCCCCGTGTCTCTTTCCCCCCGCTCCCCTGTGTCTCTTTCCCCATCTCCCCCCTTGTCTCTTGCCCTCTCTCCCCCTTGTCTCTTTCCCCTCTCCCTCCGATGCATCTCTTTCCCCCTCCCCTGTGTCTCTTTCTCCCCCTCTCCCTCTGTGTCTCTTCCCCCTCTCCCTCAGTGTCTCTTCTCCCCCCTCCCTCAGTGTCTCTTTCCCCCTCTCCCTCAGTGTCTCTTCCCCCCTCCCTCTGTGTCTCTTCCCCCCTTTTCCTCTGTGTCTCTACCCCCTCTCCCTCTGTGTCTCTTCCCCCCTCCCTCTGTGTCTCTTTCCCCCTCTTTCCCTCCCTCTGTGTCTCTTCCCCCTCTCCCTCTGTGTCTCTTCCCCCCTCCCTCTGTGTCTCTTTCCCCCCTCTCCCTCTGTGTCTCTTCCCCTACCCTCTCCCTCTGTCTCCCCCCATGTCTCTCCCCCCCCCCTCTCCCTTTGTGCCTCTTTCTCCCTCTCTCCCTCTGTGTCTCTTCCCTCCCCTTAGGCGCAGCGCATGCGCCCGATACGATCGCCTTTGCGATTGGATCGTTGTCAAACTGGCAAAGCGTGACGACGAATCGCAGTTTGACTATTATAATATGTGATAACAGCAGGGAGGAAACATTATATTCATCTATGGCTTTTGTTCTATAAATTCTGCTATACTGTAAATCTCTTTGGCAGAACTCCCTGAAAGTGATGCATTTTAAAGGGTGCTCCAGGGAGATATTTTATATGTTTCATATAGCTAGAGGCACTAGTTTCTAGCTATAGGCAACATATAAAAGGCTGTTAATATAAATTTAGTACTCTGTGTTCAGGCAGCAAAGAATCTCACAATGCTCACCGGGTAATATGTTTACATTAAGGGTCCTTTTAATTTCAATTGTGCAAGGGAGCAGGTGGCTGTTTTAATAATTGTTGTCTGCTTTGAATTCCAGACTATAATTTCTTGTTTTGCCATTTTTCTTAATTATTTTATGTTAACAGAAATACAATGGTTTAGCTATATTGCTCACATTGTGTTGTTTTACAAAGAGATCAATCATTACTAGGAGTAACAGTTTAATGCATATTAAATGTATTCTTTAGACAAGTTCCTTTTGCTAACGGTAATTAGAAACAGCCCTCAAATGGAGTCCAACAGCCTTATTAAATTGCGATTCAGCCAACTGAATAGGGCTCTATATAAGCACACAGCATATATTTCTTACAGAAGTTTTTAGTTAGTGAACTTCTATCCAAAAGCAAGGTCTTCACTAACTTAAAACTTCTGTAAAAAAATATCCTATGTGCGCATATAGAGCCCTTTTCAATTGGCCGAATCTCAATTTAATAAGGCTGCAAATTTGTAAATGATAGTCTTACTCTTTTACAGAAGTCTACAGATACACCTTTTGGAAGATAAACATAATGGACTCAATAACATGAAAATAAGTTATACATAAAAATAATTTTGACTTACATGTTGACTTTTTATAGATTGTGCCCCATAAGTGAGATGTTATAAATGATGGTATAAATCCATATTTAAGTGATGGCATTTTATTCCATTTATTGCAAATGCTTCAATTAAAGGACCACTGTGCAATGAAAACATTATTTTTTTAAGCTTTATGTCTTGCTAAGAGCATAAATAATTAGGAAAATAAGTTGTGTGTAAGAGGGGTGTTTACTTTCATGGAGAACTATGTTGGCATTGAATAATGCAAGATGTCTGCTTCTGGGCTAGGGAGTGGGAAGGTGTGTGTTATCAATTTTAATTGTATCCAGTTATTAAGCAAAGTTTCTAGACTTCTACCTGTACCCTCCTCTCATAATTACAAACACACAACCCCATCATCCAGCTCTCAGGATGTGATGTAACAAACACACAATTAATTACTGTGCTCACAAAGCAATTTTACCCAAAAATGTTTTATGTCCATGGCTTATATGGCTGCTAATATTGTTAGTTTAGTACATACTTGACAAATAAGTGTTTTTTTTCTTGAACTGAAACGTCCCTTTAAGGAAGAGTATATTTCCCGCTCTTTTTTGGTATTACAGTATCCTTGAAGTGGGTTTAGAGAACACTCAGAGATTATATACAACACATTGTGAAGAATTACAAAGAGGTGAAAAGTTGCTCAAAGGGGCAACTTAATGATTGTTCAGACATTGTTTTTGCTTGCTATAAGTACTTTAACTAGACGTCACGCTATTATGGTACTCAAACCTACAGCATGTCACTGTCAGCTTGTTAGCAGCATGAAACACTGGTAGTGTAAAGCCCCTCCCCTGTGGCTTAAAGTTGAAGCTGTGCAAGATGACTCTTTTCATGAGGGAGAACAGGAAGAAGGTGCGAGGCTCCAGAAGGTGGGGATATGTTACTCTAGATACTTCTTGGAAGTAAGTTAAATGTACATTTTATATCCAAAACAACAGTCAGGGGTGCTCAATCAGAGAACGAACTAACTTTAATAGGTTAGTTCTATGGACATGATAATCCTCTCTGAGAGAAACCTCTTTTAGCTCACTTGTGCCCTTCACAGGGAGAAATATCCTATAGTACATCAGTCTGGTCCCACTCGAAAGAGTGACCCAGTCCCGAAATACCAGGCAATTTTACCCTGAACAGGAGAAACAGCAAACCACAGACGTACGTTTCGACCTTCATTGGGCCTCATCAGTGAGGTGTAGCTGAACTCCCCAAGGCACAGTGAGCAAGGGGTCCAAATCTGGAGTCCCCTATACCTCTTAGGGAGATTAATCCTTAAGGGTAATTTGCATAAACAAAACAACAGTCAGATGTTTATTCAAATGACCCTTAGGGATTAGTCTCTCTAAGGGTGATAAGGGAATCAAGACGTGGGCCCCTTGCTCACTGTGCCTTAGGTAGTTATCAGCTACACCTCACTGACGAGGCCCAAAGAAGGCCGAAACGTATGTCTGGTGTTTGCTGTTTCTCCTGTTCAGGGTAGAATTGCCTGATATATTGGGGCTGGACCATTCTAGTGAGTGGGACCAAACTGATATACTACAGGATATTTCTCTTTTGAGTGGGACCAGGCTGATATACTAAAGGATATTTCTCCCTGTGAAGGGCACAAGTGAGCTAAAAGAGGTTGCTCTCAGAGTGAGTTATCATGTTCATAGAACTAACCTATTAACGTTAGTTCATTCTCTGATTGAGCACCTCTATTATAGTTTTTTGTAAATTTCATATCCCACTTACATTGAGGAGGAATAAATAAACATAGTCAAATGTAGTAAGGTATAGTGAGTTTTTGCATTATTTATTGGGGGCTACTAAATTAATTATAATAGCGTTAATGAAAAAATGCAAAGATTTAATGTGTGTATGGCACAATTTGCCAATGCCAAATGTCATATTTTTGTTGGGCCATAAATGTTCTTCATAGATGAGATGTAGAATCCCAAAGTTTCATTCACCAAAGTTTCCTTCACCAAAGCCTTTAGAGTTTTTGAATTCTTAATACGTAAAGCATACGGGAACAATTAACAGCCTTATTAAATTGCGATTCAGTAAATTTAAAAGGGCTCTATTTAAGTTATTTTTTTTTACAGACGTTTTTAGTTAGTTTAGACCTTGCTTTTGGATAAAAGTTCACTGACTAAAAAACATCTGTAAAAAAATATACTCTGTGCTTATATAGAGCCCTTTATAATTTGCCAAATTGTAATTTAATAAGGCTGTATATCAGTGTTTCATTTTGCAAGACACATGGTATAATACATGCAAATTGAGCAAATACATATTCAAACATTATCCAATTGATTTTTTTTTACTTATTTGTTGTGCTACATGCATTCAACATCTCTATTTGAGAGTATTTAAACACTTTCCATCGCAGATTCTCAGTTCAAGTTGAAATGATTCTATTTGTACCGATTGCCTCAGGAGAGAGAAAAGCAGAGTAAATGTCTTTTATAAAGCGAACAGAAAAACAATTAGCAATGCCTTGAGATAAGACTCAATAAATAATACATTCAAATGTAAGCACTGAAAATCCAAATTTGGCAACAGAAAATATATAAATGTTGCCAAGCATTTTTTAAATATATGCTACATTTTTTAAAATTATTTGTTAGACCAAAAGATTCCTAGAAAAAAAGATGTAGAAATGTAAGATACTAGAAAGAGCATGCACTGCATAATTTACAGTAGGCCGAATGCCAAGCACTTGGAGCGTGTAAACAGAGATTGCAAGGACTTTACGTTTACAACTACCTTCAAGCAAAAAAAACAGCTGTGAAGGGAGAAGCTTCAGTATGAAAAGAGGAACTGTTGACTAATAGTTAAATAGGAAAGCAATCAGGGCCTCATTTAAAGCTATGAAGTCTGTACAAAATCCAAGTGGAGACATATTGAAATGGGTAATAAAACACAAATGATGGAGAACATAAAACACAACGGTAGTAATACATTTACAATATGAGCTCTTAAAGTAAGTATTTTAAGTACTCATCATCATCATCATCATCTATACATCTATTACAAATGTATTCCTTTCCTGCAGAATTATCACCATTTAGTTTTAGGTAAATAAAAAGGTTTGAAGCACCCTGAGACTATTTAAATGGATATTGAAGGTTTTTGGATTTCCCTAGGAATATAATATACTTATGTATCTATTAACTTTTAAGTTCTTTATTTTATTAAAGGGACATGAAAGGTTTCCGGATTTCACTAGTAGTGATGTCGCGAACATCAAATTTTGGGTTCTCGAACAGCGAACGCGAACTTCGTCAAATGTTCGCGAACGGGCGAACATCGGCGAACCGCCATAGACTTCAATGGACAGGCGAATTTCAAAACCTACAGGGACTCTTTCTAGCCACAATAGTGATGGGAAAGTTGTTTCAAGGGGACTAACACCTGGACTGTGGCATGCCGGAGGGGGATCCATGGCAAAACTCCCACGGAAAATTACATAGCGCTAGGGTTAGATTTAGGGTTAGACTTGGGGTTTAGGTTTAACGGTTAGGGTAGTGGCAGATGATAAGCTTTACATTAACAACACTTGACTAAAATCGACTAGTGGCTGATGGCTACCAATGCTGGCTGTCAGAAAACAGGAACGATCCCAAATTACCATATCAAAGCAGCTAATTAACATGTGCAAGCCACCCATTTGCATATAAATAAAGCAGCAATAACATGTAATGTCCAAGGATTGGTTCACTTTAGAAATAATGGATAACACAACTCATGCTCTTTAAGTATTAGTGTCCTTTTAAACCCAGCACTTCCCTAGCCATTGTGTCCCTTTAAATGCTTATTCGTTTGTCCTATCGGATCCGATAGCTCCAGGAAACCTGCTCTGCACCCCAGGATCACAAAGAGGATAAGGGCCTGTAAGGAGCCCTCCACTGCAGTGTCAAGGTAAGACCCCCAGCCAGGTGTGACATGTGGCACCCAGTCACCCTATCCTGTGTACTGAGTGCTGGCCTGAACTTTAATAGGAAGAGCTGCTGCAGTAACACCCAGCACCAGTCATCTAAATGGACATATTACCTGTTCACCTTCTCCTAGAATAGGGACTAAGGGTGGCAGCAATGCATTGCACCCCCTCTGCCAGCTAAAGGGTTAATAGATCTTGCATTGGATTATACAGCACATTAACCCCTTACTGTATACAGTCACTGTGCTGGGTACACACAGGTAGCTATGACCGGATACAGAGGGGGTAGTACCCCATTCAGTGGCACAGGTAGTAACAAGCAGCACTGATTTGCTGGCTCTGCCCCCTGCTTTGCTTATGCTGCCTCTCCATGTTAATCATTGGATACAAGGCAGCCCTCCAGGCTTGTGCAGGGCAATGCTCTGCAACCCCCTCCAGCATCAGGAGTGGGTGTGGGCAACAAATGCGTGGGAAGATCAGCACAAATTAGTGTACACCAAATTATTATTAGACGCCTTTTGTAGTTTTTCTTAGTAATTACTAATGAAAGGGTTTTATTCACAAGTCAATTTACTTCAACATAAATAAATGCTCATTATAAATCATGGGGAATGTGAATGAGCTGCTGAAAAGTAATCAATATGGATGTTTATTTGGTGTTTGGATGTTTATAAATGATGTTCAAAGTTTCCTCAATGATAAAGTATAGGGGGCGAACCGAAAAGCGCATGTGTTCGCCGTTCACGGCGAACGCGAACATGCTAAAATCGCCCCGAATAGTCCGCCGGCGAACTATTCGCGACATCTCTATTCACTAGTAATATGATATTCCTTTGTATCTATTTACTTTTGTCTACGTTATTTTATTAAGAAGCGCTTAAAAGCTCTGTTTTCTCTACCTAAAATCATACAATTTGTACCTATTTGGGTCTACCCTCTGTAGCTCATGAATACACAGACTGTGAATGGTAATGTTTCAAATTAATCTGTTAGTGACCGCTCTCAGGTAGCATTTAAAAAAATGTGGCCATTGATTGGTTACTATAAGACAGTACAACCCCTATACTTAGAAGTACACCGTTTATAAGATTTTAGTCAGAAAACTCAGAATTTTTAAGCTAGTCTTAATAAAATAAAGTACACACAGTAAAGATATACGTAGGTATAGTATATTCCTAGTGAAATCCAGAAACATTCCATGTCCCTTTAAGAACTCATATACAGTATAAGGCCCTTCAAGTAAAATGGGTTTCCCTTCACTGATTTAAGCCATATGAGATTCTCTGTTCAAGTTGAAAATATATTATTTAAACTGATTGCTCAATTCCTGTCTCACATGAACTGTCTCACCCATTATCCCAAAGGAACTATGAATTTATTCATTCATGAGGAACGATAAATGTATTTATTCTCTGCTAAGTATATGTGGTATACCTGTCTTTCTTTCCAGATAAGAGCATGAAATACACTAAAACACACAAATCTACATACACATTTATTAAATAAATGCATGATCATTGGGTGGGCTGCTTGCTCATTTTTGAGTAAAAACTCTTAACACCCCATTGGTTACACCACTGACACATCCCTTACTTTCTAACACCCACTGTGTAGCCCTTTTGATCCATCTCCTTTCTTAACCTTTCAGCATCCCTGCTATCCCACTGCCTTCCATCTTTCAACCACCACCCTCAGTGACCAGACTGTAACATTGAGACATCATACAACATCCTAATCATAGTTATCATGCTCCTGTCTAACACATATTAGGGTAAAGTAATCTTTAAAGAGCATGGGAAAGCAATTTGTGTCCCAGTGTTGTTACCTCCAAAATGTTTCCATTGCCATAAACATTTTTTTTTTTTTTTTATAATTTCTTTTATTTGTAACGCATCAACATATTCCATAGCGATGTACAGGGGAAGAGAACAGGGAAAAATACAATATTAACAACTGAAGAAAGTAAAGGGCCTTATTTAGAGCTTAGAATATTTGTAGAAATTGCTTTTTCCCAAAGCACCCTACAAGATTGGAAACTCACTACTTAGAATCTAAAGGAAATGGAAGAGGCAGAAAACTGGGGGAAAAAAGGTCAGGAATAGCAAGGGTCAGGAATAAAAGCGAAAGTTTGCTTAGGTGGGAAGGTGTGAAAACATGGAAAGGTTTTTCATATACTGGTAGAGGGAAGGTGTCTCACAGAGAGTCATTTGACTGGCTCTAGTGTGTAATATGTTATCTGTCCCTAGTGGTCAGATAATATAGACTGCAAGTGGCAAAGTCAGGGGTTTGCTTTACAGAGTGGTGGAGGCTAAATTTTAGACAAAGCAGAGGGGCAAAATTCAAACACATATATATGGACAAAGTTAGCAGCCCTTGGGCTGAGCATGGCAGATGACAGGTGGTACTGAGTGAGGGCACAGGGTTAGAAGATATCTCTCTAGCTGAAAGCAAAATAAGCAGGGAGAGGAGAGTTGGACTTGCAGAAGCATTTCTGCTTATGAGCTTTGGAACATGAATGAAATAGTGATTGGAGGAAGGAGAGAAGCTTGTGGAAGCAGAGCATAGGGGAGGAAAGCAGGGAAGGTGAGATGTTAATAATGTTGGAGAAATAATGTGGAGAAAATGAGGAGGATAGACACAAGCAGGAGCTTAAGATGAAGATGAAAGTAAAAGGGAACATAGTGGCCAAGAGAGTAATATATGAGAAATAAGTAGGATTAGTAATCATGTGTGGTTTATTCCTCAGGTGCAAGCAATTTGAGTGGTTGAATAAATTAAAAATAACCAGTGGTGGGTGTGAGAGGGACACGGAGGGGGGAATTACACCTTCTATGATAATAAAAGGCATTTGCTCTATCTGCAACATCGAACCTCCTAACTCTGAGTAAGCAGCCACTAATTTAAGGCAGATCTCACTTACATCTGAAAAATAACAAATAGTAATTTATAAAAAAAAAGTTAGCTAAAAGAGGTTGCTCTCAGAGTGTGTTATCATGTCCATAGAACTAACCTATTAAGGTTAGTTCGTTCTCTAAAGGGAAACATGTAGTAAATGTGTTGGAATGGCCTAGACAAAGCCCAGACCTCAATCCAATAGAAAATCTGTGGTCAGACTTAAAGATTGCTGTTCATAAGCGCAAACCATCCAACTTGAAGGAGCTGGAGCAGTTTTGCAAAGAGGAATGGGGAAAAATGCCAGTGGTAAGATGTGGCAAGCTCATAGAGACTTATCCAAAGCGACTTGGAGCTGTTATAGCGGTGGCTCTACAAAGTATTGACTTTAGGGGGGTGAATAGTTATGCATATTGACTTTTTCTGTTACTTTGTCCTATTTGTTGTTTGCTTCACAATAGAAAAAAAAACTTCTTCAAAGTTGTGGGCATGTTCTGTAAATTAAATGATGCAAATCCTCAAAAAATCCATGTTAATTCCAGGTTGTGAGGCAACAACACGTGAAAAATACCAAAGGGGGTGAATACTTTTGCAAAGCACTGTATATGCTGCACCCTTCTTCCTTAATTCCTAACTTCCTTTATTCCTAAAATTATATATCCATTTTTTCACCCACACATATACAAATATATATATATATATATATATATATATATATATATATATATATATATATATATATATATATATATATATATATATATATAGGAGTGAGAGCTGTGTTATCTCTATTAGCAGGAACTTACTCAGTCATGAGATCTGATGAAATAGATAAAAGCTGTTTTTATAACACCAGAGGACACAGAGAGCAGGGGTGGTAGTAGTGTTTTATGCTTTGCCAGCAGTGCTCCCTTTAGAATAAATAAATAAAAAAATAAAAAAATATATATATATTCTGAACAGTAATTCTGAGAAATACACAAATTTACTATTTCTATACTGTACTACTGTACGGTGGAGGGCTTCTATCACTCTGTTGCCCACCATAAATTAAATGATTGTTGTGGTAAAATACCAAAAAAAAACTCTACTACACATGCTGATGAGAGGCAGTAACGGTATAACAGCTGTACGTGGGTGAAATTCCTGGCTTGTGCATAATCCATTCTGAGCTTTGCAAAAGAAAGCTGTGTGACACAACGGGTATATGTTTAAAGGAAGCCATGTCTAAAATGGTTATGGATTGTAAAAACGTAGCCTTTGTGAGCACATTTGCATGTCCCTGTCCAGGCTCCCAGAATGCTGTGTAATACCTGAATTTCTTGGACTTCTGAGCAGATAACATGTTTTTTTTAACTTGTTTTAGAAATTCAAATGTGAACACAAATGTACTATTTTATACTATATAAAGTGGATATAAAAAGTCTTCACAGCCCTGTTAAAATGTCAGGTTTCTGTGCTGTAAAAATATTAGTCAAAGATAAATCATTTCCGAACTTTTTCCACCTTTAATGTGACATATAAACTGTACAACTCAATTGAAAAACAAACTGAAATCTTTTAGGTGGAGGGAAGAAAAAAAGAAAGAAAAATAATGTGTTTGCATAAGTCTGCACACCCTTAAACTAATACTAGCACTCAGTCTTTTTGGGTATGAGTCTATCAGCATGGCACATTTTAACTTACCAAGATTTGCCCACACCTGCCATCATTTAAAGTGCCTATGATTAACCCCAAATAAAGTTCAGCTGCTCTAATTGGTCTTTCCTGAATTTTTCTTAGTCACATCCCACAGCAAAACCCATGGTCCACAGAGAGCTTCCAAAGCATCAGAGGGATCTCATTGTTAAAAGGTATCAGTCAGGAGAAGGGTACAAAGAATTTCCAAGGCATTAGATATACAATAGAACACAGTGAAGACAGTCATCATCAAGTGGAGAAAATATGGCACAACAGTGACATTACCAAGAACTGGAGCTCCCTCCAAAATTTATGAAAAGACGAGAAGAAAACTGGTCTGGGAGGCTACCTAGAGGCCTACAGCAACATTAAAGGAGCTGCAGGAATATCTGGAAAATACTGGCTGTGTGGTACATGTGACAACAATCTCCCGTATTCTTCATATGTCTGGGCTATGGGGTAGAGTGGCAAGACGAAAGCCTTTTCTTACGAAGAAAAACATCCCAGCCAGGCTACATTTTGCAAAAACACATCTGAAGTCTCCCAAAAGCATGTGGGAAAAGGTGTTATGGTTTGATGAAACCAAGGTTGAACTTTTTGGCCATAATTCCAAAAGATATGTTTGGCGCAAAAACAACACTGCACATCACCAAAATAACACCATACCCACAGCGAAGCATGGTGGTGACAGCATCATGCTTTGGGGCTGTTTTTCTTCAGCTAGAACTGGGGCCTTAGTTAAGATAGAGGGAATTATGAACAGTTCCAAATTTCAGTCAATATTGGTGCAAAACCTTCAGGCTTCTGCTAGAAAGCTGAACATGAAGAGGAACTTCATATGTCAGCATGCCATGACCCAAAGCATACATCCAAATCAACAAAGGAATGGCTTCACCAGAAGAAGATTAAAGTTTTGGAATGGCACAGCCAGAGCCCAGATCTGAATCCGATTGAAAATCTGTGGGGTGATCTGAAGAGGGCTGTGCACAGGAGATACCCTCGCAATCTGACAGATTTTGAGTGTTTTTGCAAAGAAGAGTGGGCAAATCTTGCCAAGTCAAAATGTGCCATGCTGATAGACTCAAGTCATACCTAAAAAGACTGAGTGCTGTAATAAAATCAAAAGGTGCTTAAACAAAGTACTAGTTTAAGGGTGTGCATACTTATGAAACCATATTATTTTATTTTTATATTTTTTCTTCCCTCTACCTAAAAGATTTCAGTTTGTTTTTCAATTGAGTTGTACAGTTTATAGGTCACATTAAAGGTGGAAAAAGTTCTGAAATGATTTATCTTTGCCTAATTTTTTTACAGCACAGAAACCTGACATTTTATCAGGGATATATATATATATATATATATATATATATATATATATATATATATTGTTTTAAAGGAGTGCTGATGGCAATGGATAAACCACAGCTACCTCCCCTGCTCTTCCATCCTCTCTGTGTAGTGATTAGCCAGAAGTGCTGCATGCTCCTTTCTGACGCATCAGTTCCACCTACTGTTGGCGAACTGTCTAATAAAGAAGGGATCTTGACAGAACGAGTGCATTCAGTGGGTAGCCTAGTGATGTCATGCCCCTGTGTCCTCTTCTGTTACAAAAACAGCTTTTATCTATATCATCACATCTCATGACTGAGTAAGCTCCTGCTAATAGAGATAACAGAGCTCTCTCTTCTCATCCAAGAGGAACGTTCAAACATAGTGTCAGAACTTTGTGTCAGTGTATGAGATATTCTCTTCTTTCTTTCCTGCATGAACTAAAGCTGACCAAATTATGATATGTGTATATCTCAATACACAGTCATATGCACAAAATAATAAATATATATATTTTTCCTTAAAGGGACCAGTGTACATGATCTCAATGACAATAGAAACCCCCTTTATCTCCAGCCATGGTTATTCCATAGCTGCACCTCTTATGCTTCACTTTGAGCTGCCAAACTGCTTAATTCTCAGCAACATCTTTGTCCCGGCACCTTGACTCTCTTATCCTGTGTCCAGTCAGAAGCACCTGTGGTTGCAATTCGGTCCTATAAGGGCCACCAACACTCTTGGCTTTTTCTCTCTCTCTGCTTATGTCTACAGGTTGTCTCTGTCTTAACACACCACCACTACACTGGCCCACCCCCTTATCTCATTTGTGCCTCAGTAGCCCTTCCATAGTGATCATGCATGAGCGTCATATGCTCCTGTCTGACACTACACCTTCACATCCATGTTATTACAGCACACTATTCATGGGGAAGGAAACTTGACATAGCAGGTGAAAGCAGTAAGTTGTCTGCTGCCATTCCCTGCTGTGTGCCCTACGCCATAAAAATATGGGGTGAATGACACTAATGGCATGGCTTTTATCTATAGCATCTTATATCCTGACTCTGAGTGAGCTCACACAATTATGGAAAGCAAATCTTTCAAAATCCTTTTTGAAGAACATTTTGTAAAATAACAACATAGTACAGTATTTCACAAAAATAAATGTTGCAACTGGAATACCACTTCACAACATCAGAAATAAAACTGCTTTCATTTTCTTTCTTTACTGAATTATATTCTTTAGTGATTTTAATTCATGTAAACTACCATGTATGTGCTTGCTACCTAAATATTAAAAGGAAGTGACATTTTTACTTCTATGAAAACAGTTTGGCACAAAAGTAAAAATGGCAACAACGATTTATGTAACACCAAGTTAACTAGGAAAATTTACATTCTACAGCAAATCTTAAAAAGAAGGTTACTATATAAAAAGAGCTGCTTATAAGCTTATATAAGAGGCATTACTTCTAAAAAGTTATTTGAAATAAACTATTTTCCTCTTGCAGACTAGGGAATTGTCAGAGACTGCAAATTCATCCTAAATCAAGTACTGTGAAGAAAATCCATCAATTAACTTAATGTCGGAGGGAGTGCAAAGCGGATCGCTATTGGATGTGGTTTCTATTTCCTCTCCAACTGGTGGCAGCGGGCCAGATGCGGCCCATCAACTGTCTTCTGTGGCCCACTGACTTCCAGGGAGAAGCTCCTCACAAACCTAATATTAAAATAAAACACTTTTAAACACTTGGGACATCACATATAGATTCCTAAATGTTTAGTTATTTCATTTAAGATATAAAAATAAATTAATTTATCTATATTAAATTATACAAGAAAGAAGGAACAGAGGCAGCTTTATTCAAGTAAAAGGAATTTAACAAGACTTTAACAAGAAAAGTTATTAGACTGGCTAAAATATGAAATGAAAAGTTAAATGCAAAAAAAGAGTGAGATTAACACAAAAAAAAAAAAACTGGAAAAAGGCTAGGAAATAAGCTATGGGAACATTACAATGTAACATAGTCTGACTGATAAATGTGTTGCTGTTGTTTAGTAGCTCAATTTTGTTCAACTCTCTATGACCCTATGGACTGCAGCACGCTAGGCACATCTGCCAGCCACTGCCCCTTTGAGCTCAATCAAGCTCATGTTCATTACTTCATTAACTAATCTATCCATCTCTGCCGTCCCCTTCTTTGTATGCATTCAATCTTTCCCAGCATCCTTGTCTTCTCTAGGGAATCCCGTCTTCTCATGATATGGCCAAACTATTTAAGCTTCAGTCTCATGATCATACCTTCCAGTGAACAGATTGTCTTTAGTTCCTGAAGTATTGATTTGGATCTTCTTGCAGTCCAAGGAAATTCAAGTCCAAGTAGCTTTCTCCAACAAGTGTCCAGCAAAATGCAGATGACCTAAATAAGTTTTATTTATACTCAAGAGAGGTACCAGTGCTTGCAGCATAATGGGGCTATACTACCTTCACCAAATAACTGGTTAACGCAGGAATAAATCCAAAAGAGGCTGTTAATACTGCCCCAGGTCCTAATGAAATACATCTAAGGGTAGTGAGGGAACTGACATATGTAATAGCCAATCCATTATATCTATTTTCTCAAATATCACTCACCACATATCTGCTCATGGATTGAGAGCTGGCTAAAAGACAGGAAGCTAAGTGTTGTTGTAAATGTTACATATTTAGATTGAACTAATGTGGTAAGTGTGGTTCCCCATGGTTCAGTATTAGGCCCTCTGCTTTTTATCATATTTATTAATGATTTAGAAGTAGGACTTGTAAGTATAGTCTCCGTTTTTGCTGTTGACACTAAGTTTTGCAAAGTAGTTAAATAGGAAAATCATGTACTTTCCCTCCAAAGGGACTTACATAAATTGGAGGAATGGGAAACTAAATGGCAGATGAATACATTAGTACATGTTGGCCAGCAGGGGATTGCCATTATCCCACTGATTATGTGATAAATGTATATGTATATAGCTCCTAATTTCAATGAAGAATTTTCCTTTACTTATTGAATACCATTATTATTAAAATTAGACCTGACAGGGACATGGAAACTAGCAGGAAATGCAGAGAGGATACTTTATTCTATATATCACATTGGCTGGCTGAGGGCAAGCCCCCAAGATCAGTTAAAACTCCCAATAAGTTTTAGTGCTCTGAGACCTTTATTTGATAAAAGAAAATACTTTGACACATTATCAAATACACTGTTTCTGATGCAACAAGGAAAACATATCTTCCATTGTCTCTTTAACAATATCTATAGCTTGTAAGACAAACCTAATTAATCGCAAAGAACATGTTATAGCTTTAATAAGTAAAATTATGCTGAGGATTATCTAAAGACTATGGGCCCCATTCAGTTGCAAGCCTGTAACTACCTTCATACAGGCTGCATGTTTGTGGGTTAGAAATTTGCTACAATTCCAGCTGTATTCAATTGACTCAAGCCCGCAATTACAGGGCTAAAGTCTAAAACCATAAACCCGGTCCTGTCACAGCCCAATTAACCAATAGGAACTGGAGAACGCTAATGAACGCTGCGGGAAAGGACTTTAAAAGCTACCAAAAACGTAAGTCCTTGACTGTGCTGTAGCTGAGAAAGGCAACACATAGGTCTAGGCATTTGTGGGTTTCTGAGTTTTGGAGAGAGAGAGAGAGAGAAGGAGCAGTTTTTTAAGTTTTTTCTATTTAGACTACTAAGAAATATTAACACTTAATTTACAACACACATATCCCCCCCCCCCCCCATACCCATGAGGTAATACACATAATACACAAATTCTTGTTTTACCTTAAACATATGCACGTACATATTATATTGATTTATCCTTATATTTAATTTTTAATTGCTAGTAGGGTAGAGGAGAGGAGGAGAGTAAAGAGAAACTGGAGGAGAGTAGGAGAGGATGAGAGTCAGGAGAGGAGGAGAGTGAGGAGAAGAGAACACCCATGGTAGAGAGTAAGATAGGTAGCGGTATGGAGAGAGTAAGCCGAGGAGGCAGGGAGGGGAGGCAGAGGTGTAGGACAGCAGGAGGGTGGGAGGGATGTGCCCCCAGATGTAGGCACACACATAATAGGGGCAGAGGGCAAGGGGTGTGATCCTGGGGGGGGGGGGGGTAGTGGTGAGGAGGGACTGGCTCGAGGGAGAGAACAGGGAGGCTAGGAACCCCAGACACAGTTGCGAGGGCAAGAGGCTGTGGCAAAGTACAGGGCCCCCAATTATACCCCAGATGAGATGAGGATTCTCCTCACAGAAATCCGTGCCTGCTATAGCATCATACATGGGGAAAGGGAAGTGAGGCCTAGTCAGAAGACAAGTGCCTGGAGTGAGGTTGCTACAGCTGTTGCTGCATTGGGGTATGCCAACAAGGACGCAAAGTCTGTCAAGCACAGATAATGATGACAGCCGGATAAAGATGAAGAGGAAGATGGAAGAGGAGGCCTAACATATCATAATCAGGAATGTTATCAATAAAATCTGTGTCCAATACCTGAAGTTAAAATTGATTCTGATTAACAGTCACCAAATTGATCAAGATTGATTTAACATCCAAAAGAGAGTAATCTATGGGTGTGCACACTGCAGCATATGTGAATACAATCTCTGAAGGACTGCGTGTGCGTGTCATGTACTAGCCTAACCTGGACCATGTCTCATCTGCATATTAACAACCATTGCTGAGAATTGGTCACAGATTGGACAGTCTCACACACTGCAAAGCAGATTCAGCTGAGCACATGTCCCAATGAACTGCAGATGGGCAACTGCAGCAGGATTACATATATTGATAAGAGCTATTTTCCACAATGCTCAGGATACAGGTCAATGTTTATCTGCGTAAAACAATCACCACAGCCAGTTACAAGTGACCATGATGTCAGGGATATGGAACCACACAGCAACAATTGTTTAGAGAAACCCAACTCAATCTCTATTGTCCTTTCATTTCAGTACCCAGGAGGCCTAGCCCACCCACAAAGACAGGTGGATGTGTTGGTTCCACTGAACCAGATATACCCCAAGAAGTGGTGGTTGAGGAAGGTGAAACCAGTTCAGAGTGCCTGGGATCATCACAGGAAGCTGACCCATCAAGAGCAATATGTCTTCCAAGGTCTCCAGTCTGTGAATCTCCCGCCTGGCCTTTGCATCGTTGTCATGTTCGCGGTCCTGTTCAGCCATCTCTATCTCAACCTCACATATTTTGGAGCCACGAACAACCGCCACCTCCACAGATGTCCTGGTATGGGAGGCAACCATCAGCAGGCCCACCACTGCCACCTGCTCCAATCCCATGGATGCCTTGGCAGGATCCAACCACTTATCCACTCCCTCCTCTGGTCCCCCCACAGGGGCCTCACCACCAGCACCACTAACACAATCGCCACGGCCAACACGACACCATTGCCACCGTCACCTCTATCATCACCACCCCCACTGGCACCTCCGTCATCACCACAGCCCATCAAAAGGCCCGGCAAGTGCAGTGACAGACCTCACACCCCCTCACAAGCCACTTTGAGGGATCTCCTGCACAAGATTCTGAGGGAGGACGAAAGCCATTATACCCTAGTGGGTAACTTTGCACTAAAGCTGGAGAGGCAGAATGTGATCACTACTTCCCTCCTTGACAGCAACAGATTATTATGTGGTGAGATGAGGAGGCCCAATTGCAGGATGGAGAGGTATGAGCAAAGGGCAAATAGGGACAGACAAGACCAGAAAGCACTAATTGAGCAGCAAATTCAATTGGCACAATGCCAGCTCATATCTCACAAGCATTTGGTTACACAGCCTCCGAGACCATTGCAACCAGGGCCGGTGGCCTCCTCATCTCACATGATGTTGCCTACGCCAGCTGCTACACCGCCACGCCAGGTGGACGCACCCAGCATTACAACACCTCCTCCGTGCAGTAGAGGGAGGAGGTGTCCGGACATGGAAGGTGTGGGACCAGTGCTGAGAAAGAGGAGGTAGTCAAAAACATTCCCTCAACATGGCCTCAATACATTTAATTTTGATTTATATTTTTCACTGTTCTTTTGTGCCTCTGTGACTCTGTGACATGATATCTCTGATTGTGAACTGCATATACACCCTTTTATCTAAGTGTACTATCTCTTTCAATGCTGTGTCAACTGTTTTTGGCAATGTTTAAGACAGTGTTTCCAAAACTAATCTTCAATGTTTCCCAGACAGGTCAGGTTTTCAGTTTAACAGTGTGCGAACACAGGTGAAGCAATTAGAATTCAACAGTAGCCTCTGATTTTCTGGCCTGTGTTTATACAGTTAAATAGAATATCTGGCCTGTCTGGAGGAGATGTTTGTGAACCACTGGTATATGATGTTCCCATTATGATGAATCTCACTTGAGGAGCGAGCCAGTTATTTTTTTATGTGCACATATGTGGCAATGGGAATGTTGAGCATGATAATCAGATGAACTTCTCTGCTTTTGTATGAGTCTTTTTAATGGCTGCTAGGGCACTCCTAAGTCTTTAAAAAGCCTTTGCGAGTCCTATTTGTAACCTGTAATATTTTTTGAAACTTTTGCCATTTACGGATTTGTAAGCAAATGCAGCCTTGAGGAATTCTTGCAATTGGATAGTGATTTGTTATTTTAGAGATTGCAACTTTTGCGGCCTTGAAAGATCAAAGGTGGAGATTTTGACAACCCGCAGGATTTTTGAGCCTGTAACCCACAAATCTATTGCAGGTAGCTAGAAGAGGCCAATTGAATAGCAAAAAAAGTTTTGGGATACATTACGGGCTCCAGTAATTACAATTTGGCCAATGGAATGTGGGCCCATCTGTAGATGTATGGTTCTGCATGTGAGCTGTCCCTCATTTGATTTAATACTGGTTTCTGGCTATTGGCTATAACTTATAACTAATGGCAGCTGAGTGAAAAACAAATATCTTAAGTGTTGCTGATGATGTTCAGAAAAATGAGTCTGCTTGCATCAATGTACTTCAAAGCAGCAAATAAAACCATCACCTTGTTATGTTTCATATTATTTCTGGTCTTCTAGTCTTAACTTTGCCATATCAATCTACAGTACATCATCCAGGGCTCTTAATTCCAAACTTTTTAAAGAATCTGGATCAACTACATTGCATACACCCATACAGATTTCACAATTGCATGCACTGACAAATTATCCCAATAAAACCTGATACAGCTGATGTTAAATTAAAAAATCTTTTTTTTACTGTTTTTTATTTAAATAAAATGTGTATTATCGATAGGAGAATAATTAACCACCTACTCTACCTACCCCACCAAAAGGTAGATTATCTATTATAAGCTAAGCATTTAGACCATCTGTATATCTTCTAACTTAAATCAGTAAAATGACACCCGGGAGACCCAATAGTTATGGGACATTTAATTCTGATATACCTGAACTATCTTTTAAAGCTGATGGACTTGTTGGATTGTTTGAAGAAGGCCACTCAACTCCTAAACTTTAGAGGGCAACTGCAGTTCCAGAAAAAAAACTACTCAATCTTAGCAGCTATGAAAGCCACGGCCATAAAATATTTTTGGCAAAATCTGTTTATTGATTATAGGAATCCATTCTGTATTTTTACATCACATTCTGAGAGCTGAATGATGGAATTGTGTGCTTGTAGTTATCACTGAAGAGAGAGGTGTGGAAGAGGGAACAAACAAAAGTCCAGAGTGCTTGTTTTATAACTGGATAAGACTGAAATAGATACCATAGCCTTTCTCCTTCATTGCCCAGTTACATAAGGTTGCATCAAATGTTACAATTATAGTTCTCCAGAAAGTCCCCTCGCCCCCTCATACACAAATGTAACCAGTGTATCATAGATCCCACCAAGGTCTAACAGAGAAACAACAATTGTTTTTTTTCATAAAAAAATCAGCTGTGTGACTATATATATATATATATATATATATATATATATATATATATAGTAGGAGAAGCCAGACAGGTGGCTTTTGATGATAAAATAACTTACATTACAGCATTCAGCAAAGTACAGGAGTGACATATTTCTGAGAAAGCAGATTTCTAGAAAATAGGTCAATCTATGTTACAGGCTCAGGGGAACTGTAAGAATGCTCTTATGGTGACGCAGGCTCCAAGTGGTGGCTATAGAGATTAATACAGTACAAAATTAAAATTATTATTATTATTGTTATATAAAAAAGGCTAATCTGAACATATAAGAAACACACAAGTAAAATAACATATCTAGGTATATATGTAGGCAATACAAACTGATTCTTTAAAGGACATTTAAATAGACAGGAGGAAAGTGTAGACAGTTCCATCACCTCAAGTAGGTTAACATTAATTTTGAAACCATTTTATTTACAGATGGCTTTATTGCTGACTTTATAAACATAATTTTCTGGAAATAACAATTGCTAAACTATATATTCACAGAACCTTATCTTTTTAATATGTTGGATTGTTATATAGAACTACAATCCACAAATGTGAGCAGAGACAGTGAACTAGTCAGAATTTGCTTTCCAAAGTTAACTAACTAGTAACACATTTGTCTCAGCTGAGTTGCATGAACTACCACTGTGGTCAATGGCAGTCACCTAAAATAAGCAGAGTGAAATACTAAAAATACTAATAATTCATAACTTTGTTTTAACTTTTAACTTAACAGTTGTTAAGTACAAACAAAAATTCAATATTAACAAAATAATGGAGGGCCATGTCTTTGAGTTTAAAGGGAGATTTAATGCACTATGTTTATCATACAGTCTATGAGACACAGGGAGGGCCTGGAGATAACCTGCACACCCTGGAAACAGGAGAGATACACACTGAGAGAGACCAGAACAGAGAGAGACAGCACTGAGAGAGACAGCACTGAGAGAGACAAGAAGGGTCAGGAAATAGTCCTGCACACCCCGGAAACAAAGGTCAGTTTTTTCACTGGGAAGTCCACAGACTTAAAGGGGCTCAGGCTTAAAGCGACATTGAAAGATTTGAAAGCGTTTTTCTTTGTTGTATCTGAAAGAGAGTATCAAATAATGCACCACTTGGTGCTTTCTTTTTTTCAAATGAAGCTCTAAAAGCTGAAACACATTATTCAAATATTTAATTGATCTTGGGAGATGCCCCTGTCAGCCAGTGAGCAGTAACATAGCTGTATGCTTGCCTGCCAATAAAATCTACTGACGTAAGTATGCCCTGTGAACCACCTGTTAGTTTTAATGGCATTTAATAAAGTTATACATGGAAAAAAATTATGTCATTGTTACGTCATAAAGCGGGTATTTAAAAATATGTCACAGCCTATTTTCTTTTTTCAAATAAAGGTTTCAGAGCAAAAAACCCTATTCAGAACAGGAGGCATGCCCTCTGACAGCCAATGTGATTTACAGACTAAAGTATGCTCTCTGCATTTCCTATTTGTTTCAATGAAAATAAATCCGTTTTATATGAAAGAGTTCACTCCTAGAAGTTCAAATACATGTGTAAATATTATAACATTTGCCTTTTATTGCTCTGTATGTTACATTATGTGAAGTGCTATAGAAAATAGAACATGAATGTGACGGTCACAACTCAGCTTAGTATGATTGGCTCTTGAACTGCTCTTGAACATTTGACACAATCAACTCATAGAGCTCTGTGTCAGCGACACAAATTAAGTTTAATATTGCAATTTATGTTCTCCACACATATTAGCGTTCTTTGGAGGTCTGAAAAGGCTAATCGAGAAAAAAAATGGTGGCTGTAAAGACGTAATATTTTTTTCAAGACCGCAAATCGGAATGCTGCTTCCCAAGCCTGCAAATAGTTTCAGACCCGTAGAGCACAGAGCAGGGAGAGGGATGGGAAAGACACACGGGAGGAAGAGGGGGATAAGGGTGGAAATAGAAACAGGGGAGGGAGTGGGGGGAAAAGAAACACAGGGGTGAGAGAGTGGGGGAATGAGACACAGAGGAGTGAGATAAGGGAAAAACCCCACAAGGCAGGGAGAGGGGGCAAAGAAACAGTGGGAGGGAGAGAGGGCAAAAAAGACACAGGGAAGGGAGAGGGGGGAAAGAGACACAGGGGTGAGAGAGTGGGGACAGTCTCGCAATGAGCGCCCAAAAGTTGCGGGTTGGAGAGAGGCTCGCAATGAGCACCAAAGGTGCTCATTGTGAGGCATGAAAGTGGCAGGTTGACCGAAGGCCTGGAATGAGTGACAAAGCCGCTCATTGCGGGATTCGCTATGAGCACCAAAGGAGCTCATCACGAGGCCCGTAAAGTAGACGGCGGAGAGGCTCACAATGAGCGCCGAAGGCACTCATCGTGAGGCACGCAAGTTAGAGGGGGGAGAAACTCGCATTGTATGGCAAACTGATTTTGCCAGACTTGACATTTTATTGCCATCAGGCGCTCATTGCTGGGCTCTTGATGAGCGCCCAAGCCGCTCATTGCGATGCCCAAAAGTTGCGAGTTGGAGAGAGGCTCGCAAGTGGCTCTGAATTTGCTCATTACAAGGCATGAAAGTGGCGGGTTGGCTGAGACCTGAAATGAGCGGTGAAGCCGCTCATTGCGGGGCTTGCGATGAGTGCCGAAGGCACCGATCGCAAGGCCTATAAAGTAGACGGGTGGAGAGGCTTGCAATAAGCGCTGAAGGCACCCATCGTGAGGCCTGCAAGTTAGAGGGGGGAGAATTGACAGGCTTCAAATTTTATTGCCCTCATTTTTGACGGGCAAGTCTCTAAACACTATGTTGAACTTTAACATGCTAAAACGACTCTGAGAAAACAATTTCATAATTAGAGAATACACTCTAGGTATACTTTTGTTAGGGTAAGGTTTATATCAGTACGAAAACAAGTCATTGATGTTAGAGAGACTTAAATGACCACTGTCGCTTAGCAAATACTTCATTTTTGTGAAGTATGCAACAAACTTATAGAAAGAATAGGAACAGCTATATAAGTCAGGTGTATAAAGCTTTTTCATAAAAAAAAAACCTTCCTTTTAGCAGCCTCTGGTAGTGCATGGAAGCTGCCATGACAGTAAAACATAATTTTCAATGCACAAGGGGGTTGCTACAAAGCATTGCAAGTAAATATTGCAAATATACACGCAGACTGCTTCTACTGAGCAGAAGGAAATGAGGGAGGAGGTGAACTGTGCTAAAAACTGATCTAAATCTGCCAGTCAGTCAACAATTCCCCACATTCTTCCCATCTTCTGTCACTCTTGAATAGATAATAAAAATTAGCAGGACACTCCAACTCCAGACTCCAAGCCAGCAGGAAGAGTGAAAGCTACAAACATGGCATCCTTTAGATCTTACCTAAAAATACTTTCATGCCCACAGTTTATACAACTGCTAATTTTCTTAATTTGTTTCAAACTTCACAAACATCTGAAGTCTTTCCCAATCTACAATGATACGAACTGTTGACAAGATATCTTTCTAATCCTATATTTTGTAAACACCAGTATTTCCACAGCACAGGTTTTATTGAATAAGGACTTTACATCCATATTTTATATGAATTACTACTTTTGGTATTTCATATAATAGTAGTAGTGCTGTTTAATAATAAAGATGGTAGACACATTTTCGCTAAAACTGCACTGCCCTACAAAATAACATAGTATTTTTTTTTATTAAAATTATAAATATTTCCCTATTTTCATAAAATAATAATTTATTGATTTATACTGTACTTTTATTTTAATTGTGATATCATCATAAAAATGTAAAATGTGTTGTAACAACTTTCTAAGAAGCAATTTGGAATATGACAGGCAGGAGTCATGCAATGCTATTACTGGACTATGCTTTGAGGCGAGAACCAGACAGAAGAAACAATACAAGCCTAATATGCATAGGACTAAAATAATTTAGAATACTTTAGTCAGTTTTTATTTTTTAATATAAAAATCATTAAGCTGACGGATTAAAGACCAGTGAGCCTATCACTACCATTAGTTCATTTTAATTGAATGTGAGACTGCGTCACTGAGTTTGATTTCAAAGGATAGAACACTGCAGGAGGTCGGAACACGGCATTGTCCTTATGTTTATGGGATCTATGACAACCACAGACTCTCCTGCTTTGAAGTCTAAGCACAAGATATGCTCTTTTATAGGTGACAGGGAAAGTGACTCACTATGTTAGGAAGCAAATATAACTGTCCATTGAATATCATGCCACCACCCGGTTCAATGAAGCCTTTGTCAGCTGACAGTTATGTCTAACTGCATGAAAAGGGTAGGGCTTTTCTGTTGGTAGACTATGAGAAATCTATCTATCTATCTATCTATCTCTCTATCTATCTATCTATCTATCTATCTTAACGACTGATAATATATTATATAATGAATTGCAGAGGAAGCCATTTGCTCCACCAGGATGTACAAAACCAAAATGCTACAAGTGGCAGTAAGCATATAAACAAAGCTCCAACACCAAGGGCTGTCAATTACAGAATGCATTGAATTATGTTCCTGTGAAGTGTGTTAATATACCATATTGAACTATGCTATTGGAGTATCAATATGGACACCTCTTTAATTTCACTTAGATGTGCAAAGGTGTCTGATACAGTATACTCATCTTTGTGGCATTCATGATTGTCTCCTGGTTATACTTATATATTTCTTCCAAGAGATGAGTCAGGGGATGGAAGCTTAAAAATTACCCTTGACTTGAGATTTGGATCATGAAGAGGCAAATAAAGCACGATCCAGATAATCAATCTTCAGAAGTGAAAAGATAATGTAAAAAAATTAACTTAGGAGGCAAGTTAGCACTGGAAAATACATTTATATGAACCCATGGGCATAGGAGCCCATAAAAATCTGCGGGGCTAATTCAACTCTACTCCCAGGACAAGAAGCAGGGACTGCCAGTGCACCTTGCTCCGGGGTGCTCCATTGCTGCAGTGACCCTGCAGTATTTCAATTATCAATGCCCCTGCCTCTCAATATAATATATATATATATATATATATATATAAAACACTCATGTATTCTTCGTTTTCTGTTGGAGAGCTTTTCTCACTCTAGTGCTCACTATATACTAAATGATTGTTGTGGAATACCCAATCCTACAATAATCTACTGCACGAACCATAATCTGCCTCACATTGATGATAGCCAATAGATTGAAACTGTTCTGTATGTCAGTGATTATTGGTTTGTGCAAAATCCAACCCGGTGCTTTGCTTAAAAGCTCTTTAACACAGCGGGCATATGCTTTAAGGGAGTAATGTATAAAATTGCTATTTTTGGATTGAAAGAGTGAGGTACATTGTATTCTCATTTGCATGTCCCCGCCTTTTGGACATGCAAATGAGCATAATAATGTATTATTCATTTTCTGTACTCTGTACGGTGGAAAGCTTTTCTCACTCTAGTGCTCACTATATACTAAATGATTGTTGTGGAATACCCAATCCTACAATAATCTACTGCACGAACCATAATCTGCCTCACATTGATGATAGCCAATAGATTGAAACTGTTCTGTATGTCAGTGATTATTGGTTTGTGCAAAATCCAACCCGGTGCTTTGCTTAAAAGCTCTTTAACACAGCGGGGATATGCTTTAAGGGAGTAATGTATAAAATTGCTATTTTTGGATTGAAAGAGTGAGGTACATTGTATTCTCATTTGCATGTCCCCGCCTTTTGGACATGCAAATGAGCATAATAATGTATTATTCATTTTCTGTACTCTGTACGGTGGAAAGCTTTTCTCACTCTAGTGCTCACCATATACTAAATGATTGTTTATATATATGATAAATTCTGGGTCAAAGCCTTCATGGAACAGACATACTCCATAGCCATGGCTAAAATGGTAATGCATGATTAAGTTTAATTTTGTTATTTTTGTGTCCCCTTTTCAATTTATCTTGGGGGGGGGGGATTTATCACTCCCATCCCCCCAGTTCCTACGCCCCTGTATGAACCAATAAACCCATGTAGTCTGCTCTGTGTCTTATTTCAGGATAGCCTCATATACATCCCAGAGGCCCTCTTAAATTACTATTACATTATTATACATACTGCATTTACCCTACCACTTCTGATGGAAAGCTGCGCCACTTATGTGTCATTCTTCCTATAAAGTTGTACTAAAGTAGCAAATTACTCTGGAATGTTAAATCCTCCACTTATTCATTTCTTTGTGAAAAACACTTCCCTTCTGAACTTTGCTATATCCCTTAACATATTTAAATGTTTCTGTCATATCACCATTTGCCATGTTTCTGCCATATAAGTATTAAGGTTATGAAGTCTATCATTATAAACTTTGTCTTGCAGGCTATGGTCTATTTTGGTAGCATTTATTTAAATTGTTTCTTTTTGATTTAAGTTAATCTGCATGTGATCAGTATAATAATGTATGCATAATATAGACATACCTACATTAAATATCCTACATCTGTCTATATATCTGTATGTTATATATTTGTAGTCTGTATGGCTAAACACAAAATAGTAGAACAGAAACTAAACCAGGGCACAAGAAAACGCCAGTAATTGATAAAGTTCACGAATGAGGAGCCTTTAGGTGGAATCCGTCTCTCCCACTATCTATCAAATGTTTTGTGATCACCTGCCCCTATCTAGCAGATGCAGTTAATCACTCTGTCCTTCTTAGACTCTCAAATGTCTCTCTTTTGAAGGAAAGTCCCACATTTAAAGACAAAACCCTGTGTTCCAGCCCTGACCATGGCTTCCATTCCAGGGTTCCCTAAGAACTCTCAGAAAGTTGACTTGCATCAACAGGAGTTTTAAAAAGCAAATTTCCGTAGATATTCTATGGCTCCTGTAAATAGTAAACCTGTAAAGCTTACTGACTCACACCCTGAGGTTTGTGCCCAGAGATCTCTAGCTCTAATGTGTACCAACAGATTCAAATGGTAAACTAAGCTATGACCATGGTGGTCCTCAAAGACCTTCCCGGTACCTAAAGTTAACTATCAATCCATGGGGATTACCTAACACTAAAAAAAACGACATAAAATAAAATAAACCTCTTAGGGGGAAAAATATACATTACCTATCCTTTTGATGCCCTCCAGTGACGATCATTGAAGCCCAGAATCCGTTCAGTCCTGGATAAGTGCCACATCCATGTTGATTGAATAAGCAATTTTCTTTCTAGTCTAGGACAAAGAGAAAAACCTGGAGTCAGTTGAACAGAATATGTCTTCGTATGGAGCATTGTGCACATATTAAGTGTGTCACATTACCTAATAGTGCATTATTTATCAGGAATCTAAGTGTCCCTCTATGGCCATTTGTAATATTGGAGGTATGCTGTTGGTTGCCAACATGTGTGATATACATATATAAGACTGGCACATGTGACCGATTTGTACTATGTGTAGTTGGAAGCCAGTAAGTTAAGAGTAACTGTGATAATGGAATAAAAAACACTAAATTAAACATTTGATATACAAGAGGCTGAAATGCTAATGTCCAAATGTACTTTTTAAAAACGACATTGATTTTTTCTTCAGTTACTCATTTTATTGCAAATCAATTATTAAATAAACAGCTGAGTCCCAGTAATCTTTTTATGATTTGTTTCATTATTTACACTAATTAACATGTATATATCAACTTGCCAAAAACGTATACTGTTGTGTATTTTAACCTATTATACAAATTTTAACCTACAACCCGAACCTAGCTTTTTTAAAGAAATGTATAAATCTCTACACAACATCAAATAACTTACAGTGCATTGCAAAAGTATTCACCCCCCTTGGCATTTTTTGTGTGATATTGCCTCACACCCTGGAATTAACATGGATTGTTTGAGGATTTGCATCATTTAATTTACAGAACATGCCCACAACTTTAAATATGTTTTTTTTATTTTTTATTGTGTAGCAAACATCAAATAGGACAAAATAACAGAAAAAGTCAATGTGCATAACTATTCACTCCCCTAAAGTCAGTACTTTGTAGAGCCACCTTTTGCGGCAATCACAGCTCCAAGTCACTTTGGATAAGTCTCTATGAGCTTCCCACATCTTACCACTTGAATTTGTGCCCACTTCTCATTGCAAAACTGCTCCAGCTCCTTCAAGTTTGATGATTTGCACTTGTACACAGCAATCTTTAAGTCTGACCACAGATTTTCTATTGGATTGAAGTCTGGGCTTTGACTAGGCCATTCTAACACATTTACATGTTTCCCCTTAAACCACTCCAGTGTTGCTTTAGCAGTGTGTTTGGGGTCATTGTCCTGCTGGAAGGTGAACCTCCGTCCTAGCCTCAATCACACACAGAAGTGGTGCAGGTTTTGCTCAAGAATATCCCTGTATTTAGCACCATCCATCTTTCCCTCAACTCCGACCAGTTTCCCAGTCCTGGCTGCTGAAAAACATCCCCACAGCCTAATGCTGCCACCACCATGTTTCACTGTGGGGATGGTGTTCTTTGGGTGATGTGATGTGTTGGGTTTGCGCCAGACATAGCATTTTCTGTGATGGCCGAAAAGTTCAATTTTAGTCTCATAAGACCACAACACCTTCCTCCCTACATTTTGGGAGTCGTCCACATGCCTTTTCGCCTTAAACCCCAACTCTATGGAGCATACGGCTTATTGTCGTCCTATGTACAGATACTCCAGTCTCTGCTGTGGAACTCTGCAGCTCCTCCAGGGTTACCTTAGGTCTCGGTGCTGCCTCTCTGATTAATGCCCTCCTTGCCCGGTCCATGAGTTTTGGTGTGCGTCCTTGGCAGATTTGCTGTTGTGCCATGTTCTTTACATTTGATTATGATAGATTTGATGGTGCTCCTGGGGATCATCAAAGATTTGGATATTTTTTTTAACTTAACCCTGACTTGTACTTCTCAACAACATTGTCCCTTACTTGTTTGGAGAGTTCCTTGGTCTTCATGGCAGTGTTTGGTTAGTGGTGCATCTTGCTTAGGTGTTGCAGCCTCTGGGGCCTTTCAAAAAAGGTGTGTATATGTAATGACAGATCATGTGACACTTATATTGCACACAGGTCGACATCTTTTCACTAATTATGTGACTTCTGAAGGTAATTGGTTGCACCAGAGCTTTTTATGGGCTTCATAACAAATGTCGGTGAATACATACGCACATGACAATTTTCTGTTTTCTATTTCTAAAAAATAGTTTTATGTATATATTTTTCTCATTTGACTTCACCAACTTGGACTATTGTGTTCTGATCCATCACATATAATTCCAATTAACAAAACATTGAACTTAAGGCTGTAATGTATCAAAATAGGTAAAAAGTCAAGGGGGGTGAATATTTTTTCAAGGCACTGTCTAGTCTGCAATTGTGTGCATTTCCCAGATGCATTGTACAACCGATGCATATTACTTTATTTATTGATGCAATATATTTTTATTACATGCATATCATAAATGTATGTTTTCAGATACATGTGTGGTAACTTTAACTGACACTTGTGGTCATACATTTAATATATACTGTTTTGGAGAACTATACTAAAAATATGCAATATGTTTTTATAGTGTCAACAAATAAACTTCCTGAAGTGGAAGGAGACTTTGAAGTGTGACAGGTTCAATTGTCAATGCAGGGCTTAGAGAGAGCTCATTAGTTTATAAGGACAAACCCACCTGAGAAAGTAACATGCATCATCATGAAAAAAATCATTTTTGAATTTTATTTTTATTTTCAGTTCTATGAGTTCCTCTTCTAAATGTGATGATCCTGCTGTGTTTACGTATGCGATAGGATCTAATACCCAATGTGGTATATTCATGTTTAGAATATATTTATGAATCGCTCATTGAAATCAGTGTTGGCAGTAAGTAAGTAAATCTTCCTTTTTGACACTGCTGATAAATTTGCACCTCCGACTAGGTTCCTCTTGAACAGAAGAATTTTACCCACAAAAGCGGCAATGACGTTTTTTGTTTTAATTAAATTCAACTCATCACCTTGCAATTGTAGATTGAAGTCATTAAATATTTTATACAGGTCTTTCAAATATGTGATGTAATTTTTGGATGTAATCAGTCTGGCCCGCAATCCGTCGTCTCTGCCTTCTAAGAACTCTAGTACTGAGTCAAAAAGATTGTAAAATTGACTCAGACAAATACCTTTTGAGTGCCATTGAACTTCTGTATGAAGCAGCAAGCGATTACAATTTTCCTCATTTACACTACAAAGTTGGCTAAAGAGTCTATCACTCAATAAATTGTTTCTAATCTTGCTACATGATGTAATAACGTAATGGAGCGACGTACGCAGACGTTCACTCAGATTCTTCGCAACCAAATGTTCATGATGAATAACACAATGTACAGTGAGTACTGCTTGTTTCAAATGCGCTATGAAACCCTTGTGGTGCCCTATCATTGCTGGAGCACCATCAGTAGCAGCTGACAAAATATTACGAATAGGAATGTCATTTTCTTGAAAAAACGTATACATGCTATTAATAAGATATATATTCTCCCTTTGTATCCAATTCCAAATTTTTAGCAAATAATACCTCTTGACAAACATTCCCCTCTTTTATGAATCGTATGTATGATAAGAGTAGTGCTTCATTATTTGGTATACGTTGATTTATCGAGTTGAATGGAAAATTGGCATGTCTTCAAATAATCGCACAATGACTTTTCAATGTCTTAAACCATTTAATCAATTCTTCTTTGTACTGAATTATTGCTCAAAGGAATTTTCCTGATGACATCTGACTCTGGCTTATGAAGCATAATGTTTACTACTTCTTTTATTGCCGGCAAGATTAATTCCTCACCAATTGTGTGTGGTTTTCCCGCTTTTGAGATTAACAATGAAATATTATACGAAGCTCGTAATCCGTCAACATCTCGTTTAGTGGACGACGTAAAAAGGTTTGATACAGTTGGCTGTTTAAAATATTTTTTTGCTAGTACTTGAAAATAGGATAAATCTTTGTAGTTTTTGTCCGCATGCATTTTAATCAAATGCTCTTGTAACCTAGAAGGTTTCATTGCTTCCTTTTTTAAATACTCCTCGGCAAAGCAAGCACATAGATTGGTTCGTAGGAGATTGAATAAAGCCATATTTCAGATATTCAATACCGTACTGTCGACATTTCTTCTTAGATGTAGACATGATGGGGTTATACAATTTGCCACAATATTAATAAAATAAAAAGATTTACAGTAGTTCACTTTGTATGATTTCTTTCACTTGTCTATCACACTTTCCACTGATGACTGTTGGCAAACCATACAAAGAAATTAGACTTATTCTTAAGTCACTACTAGTTATATATATGAGGACCAGCATGCATCGACTTGCATGCATTGATTTGCTTGCAATATCATCGTACTTGTGCAGTGAACAAGTCACTGCAAGCACCTATATTCCTGTGGAAACGTACTGAACTGCGTAAATTGCATAATAGTTGTCCAACATACCTACTTGTTGAGAATTTTCTGCTGCGCAGATGCACTAAGATGAATTATAATGCAGAATTGAAATTTTCAATGATTTTCCGATTGCAAAATCACAAACGTTAATGATTTCAAAGTAATTATTATTAATTTCTTCTCTAAGTAGCCACCGACCCCTAGACCGCCTTAACCCCCTCCCCCCAATTACTTCTTAACCCGCTGCCGCCCCCCTAGAAGGCATCAGCGCTGACTGGTTGGCGGTACCACCCACTTTTGGAACCTATGCACTATAATATACAATAAGTGTAATTTTATTTATTTACATTGTTTTAAAAAAAAAATGTAATTTTATATATCAACATATTTTGCTTTCACATTTATATTGTTCACTTTAATAATAAACTAAATTGCACACAGTTATTTTATCATACATATGAAATTGTTTTAAAGGGCACTCAAACCACTCCATGTCAAAGCCGTAAAGCATGCACTAGTCGGAGCAGTTCTGGGCGAGAACCTGATAAATTCAGCAAGCCCGTAACCGCCCATTTCAAATTGGCCAATAGAAAATGAGACTGACATTGTTACGGCAGTAAAACATGGAGGTTACATGTCAATCAATTAGGTTCGGGGGTCCGATATGTGATCAGACTCGCAAAACTTGCAACATACAGAATTATGAAAATGAATGCCAATACTGTTCTAGTCCATATGGCTGGCCTGATATGTATTACCTCATTGATACCGAGATCGATTTAACCCTGTAATGACACATAAAAAATAATTTTATTTCCTGACGATTTGCGAGCTGGAGACTGTTGTGCAATTAGTTCTAATGTCTATCATCACTTTCCCCTTTATATAAGGTGCAGTATTGATTTTTTATATGCATTTACAGTGCTACGAATGAGTGTTTAACCCCCTTGCGGGTCCCCTCTAGCACTCGTAGGATTTTCTCCTTTATTTGCCGTTTACGGGTGTGAAACCATTTGCGTGCTTGAGAAATTGTAGCAATTGCATAGCAATTTGTGATTTTAGCCTTGCGAAAGTGACAGATCAAAGTCTTTTAAAGGGTGTAAGTTACCAGCTCCATTTTTTCAAGGCCGTAACTCGTAAGCTGTTACGAGCACGCAAAAAGACGCCTATTGAATAGCAAAATAGCTGGCAACCTCAATTACAGGCTTCCGGATCTCAAACTCGCTCAATTGAATATGGCCTTATATATATATATATATATATATATATATATATATATATATATATATATATATATTTATATACCGTATATATATATATATATATATATATATATATATATATATATTTATATATATATATATATATATATATATATAATTATAGTAGCTGTGGATGTTATTTTATTTAGAGTGATGAGCTTTCAAATCAGGCTGCCTTGTTCACCTAATTATAGATGCAGCCATGGGTGGATACAGATTCTGAGGATTGTGAAGTTGAATACTACATTTGTTTTGTTTTTCTCTATTACTTTACTTGTAGCATCTCCAAGAGGTGTTCTAATGGTTTAGCAGCTGCCAATGCTTGAATAGCATTTACAATAATATGTTATGGTACTTGTATGAAATGGTGTAGGAGAGCACTCAAATATGTTTATAGACCACAAATATACTTAAAAAACAAAAAATGTGGATCTGTATAAACAAATGGTTTGCCTGAAATTTACCAAGACAAATTTGTTGTAAAAAAATGTATAATCTAGAAATGTTAGTGTAAAGTTTAGATAAAATGCAGATGTTTAAAATGCTGGTGCTATGGAAAATTTTGTTATTTTGTAAATAAAAAGTAATAATAATAGTAATAATAATAATGCAGCTCCCAACTACTTCATCTGCCCCAGATATGCCTCTTCCATTCCCTTTAGATTGTAAGTATCGAGTCTTGTAGGGTGCCTTGGAAAAACGCACTTCGTACAAAGATTCTAAGCTCAAAACAGGGGTTTCCATTTTCTGCAGTTTGTTAATATTGTATTTTTTCTTGTTCTTAACTTTTATTTGAAACGCAACAACATATTCCGTAGATAATAGTAATAATAATAATAATAATAATAATAATAATACCTTAACAGTAGAAAGAAGTATAATAGCACATTCTTAGCAAGAACATCAAGGGTAATAATGAAGCATAAAATAGGAACACTGCTTTGACCTATAGTGTACTGTATGTATGTTAGTTCAGGGCTTACAAATCAAAACCACACTATGATCTATCTGCCACTGCTGTAAAATGGAAATCAAGACCATGTGGAGAAGTGGGGGAGAAGTTCATTATACCAAAAACTGCATTTTTTATAAACTTTGGGCTAACAATTGTAGTTGTAGTTTTCCAATATATATGTTCATCACATGGGGCAGTATTTCTTCAAACTTTAGAAAAACTACAGCAAAAAATCCCCATGTAGGATAATAGAAAGTGAAAGAAATTCATAACCTAGAATCACAAAATGCTAATAAAATGCCAATAAGCCGAGAAAAATTTATATTAACAAAAATATTGTGTAAAGGAAACTATGTTTGCCTAGAAGATAAAATAGCACAGTCTTACACTTACTCCCAATTGTGTGTGTTTGTGTCATTCGTGTCCAACTCTCTGTGACCTATTGGACTGCAACACAACATGCTGATCCATTTGGTATTCATGGCAGAGATACTGGAGTGGGTTGCCAGTTCCTTCTCCAGTGGGCCATAGCATACAGCTCCTGGTATTCCGAGGTGCACCAAATCTTAACCACTGGATGGCCAGGGGATAGATGTGTGGATGGTCAGGGGGATGGATGTGGGGATAGTTATGGGATGGATGTGTATGACAAGCCAAATATATCTGCAAGCCATTAGTGGCTGCGGAAGTAGGTGTAACACATAAAGCTTTTCATATTGAAAGAACATACACATCCATCCCATAACTATCCCCACATCCATCCCAACTGAGAAGGAAGAATTCAGTACCTGACATTTTGTAGCCTCTGATAAAGACCCATATTATGGAGTTTGGATAACAACATTATCTTTATGTTTTGGTTATACAGCAATTTCAATTATCATCCATTTTACCTTTCACTATAAACCTTACCATAGCACTAGTGTTTTAAGTATATATACATGTAATAGTACAGCTTTTACCCTTTATATTAAAACCTTATTTTTAGTAGCAGCATGTATTTGTTATACTCATCTCAAACACATGATATATCAACTATCGACATCAACCATAACACAGTCACAGTTGCTAAAACCCACAGGTTCTAAAAATGCTCCAGATCTATTTCAAAACTAAATTTCATTGCTAAGAATGACCCTATTGCATAATTACTACACATCTCTGACTTCCCAGGTTCGCTAGTTATATAAATAAACGATAATATAAAGACAAAATGCTCTATCAATGTTGTGTGCTACTTTTTGTAGAGAGTCGATTTAGGTCAAACTTCAGATCTTGAGGTAACCTACACTTTGTACTTTTAGATTTTTTAAAGTCTGTTTTTATAAGTCAAAAAGGGTAATCGATGTTTCATGCCAACTGATTGGTGTAATTATGCTCATAGGCAGGATGGCTACAGCTCTCCATTTGTGGTTGATAAAAAAAAGGAATATTATAATTTAGACTGAGTCACAATTAGCTCTAGAACAATCGGCTGCAGGCCCATGCTTTATCACAGCATCAGATACTGGAAATCTATGAAAAAATCTGCTAATGTTTTACTCTTCCCAGTCATTCTTCAACAACAAGACACTATTGCACCAACAGACACTTTTCCCACTTTTTGTACCATTACATGGCTCCAGCCCATGACTCCTAAAGCCTAGCATTTCTTAGCCAGACACTACAACTCTCCTTATCCTTACCCTAGGAGCATTAAAACATTGCAAATTCCTGAAAGTTATGGAGAAACACACATTTACAAATCAGCTGCAAGGACACCCATTGTGCACTTGACAATATACACCCCTTGCAGTGGTTAAAAAATAATTGACCTTTTTCAAATGACAAAATAAGTATCCATTGCTTCTTTAAAAGGTTACCTAAGTTGGGTGCATAAGACTGTATATATCAAACTCTCTTTCTTAAGAACTGTTGAAACGCGTGTGGAAGAGAAACACTGTTTGCACTGCAGTTTCTGTTGCTGGAGGTATATTGGAAATCAATGTACTATCCTGCCATCTCTCCTCAAGATATATTTAAGGTGTTTTGTACTATGTAAGTGTTTCTTTTTAATACATTTTTCCTTCAATAATTTGTATTGGTCACTTCAAACAATAAACAACAGTATTTCAGTAAGCCATGACTCACAGGTCAGGAATTAACCTTCTACAATCATTTTTATAAACATATGTAGTCTGACTCAGCAATCAACGTGACATCTCCCCTCTCATTTTCCGTTTTCTGGTAATAAAACACTAACCCTTATTGGGTATATTTTTTTCCTTGTAACTCGCATATCGACTCAGTAATTCATAGCTCGCAGGCTAGGCTTAATGGGGCCTATTACATTTAGCGAGATGAACCTTAGTCCCCTTATGCCCCTTATAGTGTTCTTTACATTCACCTTGCCTGTGAAAGTCTGTTGAGCAATAAACTTAAATAATTCCTACCCACACCTACTAAACTAACCATATGTGAAATCTTGAAATAATCATTCTCTTATGGGGACTTTTGTCCTTATTTATACTCATACTCGGGATTAAGCCTGATTTTCTAAACCTATGGCCCCCCCTTCTTCCTTCCCTTGAAGATGTCCCTCTTAGGTACAAGGTATCTGTTCTTGATTCCAATAACATAACTTAACATATCTATCCCCCATATCCTTTAGTCATTCTTTCACACCTAAACTTGAACAAAACTCAAAACCGAATTGTCACCTGTATTTTCTCATACAATAAAAGAGCATCATAATTTTTAACATTTTTTTTACCTCGTAGTTTCTGTACTTCATGGCTCCTCGCCGGTCTCTCCGGCGCCTCTCACACTTCCTCCTCCTCCTATTCTTATTTTTTTTTTGTCACCTTTCCCACCTGTGATCCCCCTTGCTTAGCTCACATATGCTAACCATGGCTCCCATATGTCTCTGTATTTCTGGACCGAATCTGCTAGAATATGTGTCAAGTGTTCGTTTACTGCTAGGTAATTTATTTTGTTTTTTATAGCCTGAAGTTCCAGTGTGTCCGTTTTCCATTGTTTAGCGATATGTGACTTGGTAGCCATGTACATGAATTGGAGTAGCCTTTTGTGTTGGGGATAGCCGTGGGTCTGGGATTCCCAGTAAACACAATTCCATCGTGCCCCCTCCCTGGGTTCTGAGTATGTCAGCCACAAGATCTGTCACAGCTGTCTATATCTGTGCTGCCTTAGGGCATTCCCACCACATGTGTATGAAGGAGCCAGAAGTCTGACAGCCTCTTGTACAATATATCCCCCCTGATTTGTTCCACTTCGCCATTCTTACAGGGGTTAGGTACGTTCTGTGGAGAACCTTAATGGCAATTTCTAGAAGTGTGTGGTTTAGCGAACCTTTATAAATACTTTTCCAAGCCTTTTCCCATTTTTCTGTTTCCCAGTGTTCTCCTATGTCCATCCCCCAGTCCTCCATGTATTTATCCCTTACCCCTTCTGTAGGTGTATTGTAAATCTCGTAAATACCCCCTATGATTCCCTTAGTCAGGGGAACTTTTTGACAAATTCCCGAAAGCCATGTTTTTTTTAGGGGAACCTTGCATTCTTCCTATAGTATTTACCAGATGTCTGATTTAGCAAAAGTTAAAATGTTGATCGATGGGGATATTGTGGTGATCTCTCAAGTATTCGTAAGTTATTGGGTTTTCTGTTCCTAGCCAAGCTCCTAGCCTATCTAACCCCCTAGATTTCCACCACCATTTTGCCTCTGTGCTTAACCCTGTTGGGGACTGTGGGTGACCAAAAACCGAGAGCATCGGGGAAGGATGTCTAAAGAGGTTTGTGTGCTTTAAGGCCCAATTCCATCCTTGTAACGTATTGGCAATAACCGGGTGTTTAATCTTTCCCACACTCTCCGGCACCTTGTCTAGCCAGACCAGGGTGTCCCAGGTATAAGGGTTTAGCCACTGGTCTTCTAAGGTTTTCCATAATGGTTGGTGAACCCCCGAATGAATTAAGGGAATAAACGATAGTTGCGCAGCTCTATAATATTTCTTCAGGTCTGGAAATGATAGTCCACCCTTGTCCTTGTGCTTGTACATTATCTCCTTTTTAATTCTGGGGGGTTTGCCCTTCCATGTAAATTGAGACACTTTCCTCTGAAATCCTTTCAAGTCTGCCTAATTGATGGGGATTGGCAGGGTCCTAAACAAATACAATAGCTTCGGTAGAATCGTCATTTTAAAGGAGTTAATCCTTCCCAGCCACGAAATAGGGTAGCTAGACCATTTATGCATATCTTCACTAAGTCTTTTATAAAGCGGGGGGTAGTTAGACCTATACAAGGTTTCTGTATGCGGCGTGATTTTTATCCCTAGATAATGAATGTATTCCTTGGCCCATTAAAATTTGAACTTATCTGATATTAATTCTTTTGTGTTAGAGTCCAGATTTATAGCTATTGCTTCTGTTTTCTCAACGTTAATGAGAAGCCCTGATTTTAGACCAAACTCTGAGAGGGTGTCCATTAAAGTTGTAATAGAATGCTCAGGTTCTGTTATTGTGCACAACATATCGTCTGCATACAGGTTAATTTTAAAGTGTTGTTGCCCTATTACCAGACCCCTCATCCCTGAGTTCATCCTGATTGCCTATGCTAATGGTTCTATTGCGATGGCAAAGAGTAAGGGGGACAGGGGGCACCCCTGTCTTGTACCCCTTCCTATTTTGATGGCCTGATTAAGTGTGCCCGGGAGTTTCAGATGAGCTTCCGGATTTCTGTAATATGTATCAATTAAATTTAGGAATCCTCCTTTAAAACCAAATTTCTTTAAGACCTCCCTAAGGTAGGGCCACTCCAGAGAATCAAAGGCCTTCTCAATGTCTAATGCCAGGAGGCATGCCGGGATCCTGTTATTTTTGGCATGGTGGATTAAATGAATTACTTTTCTAATGTTGTCTCTAGCTTGTCTATGGGGGACAAACCCAACCTGGTCTTTGTGGATAATTCGTGGAAGACATTTTGAGACTCTGTCTGCCATAATCTTAGCAAGGAGTTTAATATCCCCGTTCAGCAGTGAAATGGGCCTATAGTTCTTGACCTCCATGTTGTCCTTCCCTTCCTTAGGAAAAAGAGTTATTTCTGCTAGATTCATTTCAGGGGGGACTGGCTGCCCCTCTAGGATATGGTTATACAACTTGGTTAATCTGGGTGCTAACTGATCCTTGAAGATCTTATAATACATGTTAGTGAACCCATCTGGGCCCGGGGCCTTACCACTCTTCAATGCTTGGATTCCCTTCCTAACTTCTTCGAGCGAAATCTTGGTATTTAGCGCTTCTACCTCAGATTCCTCCAATCTTGGTAAATCATACCTGTCTAGCCATGATCTTATGCTACCTTCTGTTTCCTTACCGGCCGCCGAGTAAAGGTTCTGATAGAAGTGGAAAAACATTTCCTGTATCCTAGTGGGATTAGCCGTTCTTATATTATCCCTTACTTTTATACAATGAATTCTGGATTGCATTTGTTTTGATCGTAACTTTCTCGCCAGCATCCTATCAGGTTTATTTGCTTGGAGGAAGAATGTATGATGAGTTCTCCTGAGCATTTTTTCCGCCCTTTCTGAGTAAATCTTATCCAGTTCTACTCTCACTCTTTCAATTTCCCGCCTAGTCTGCTTGTTTGGGTTTTGCTGGTTTCTCTTTTCTAAAGTGCCTAGCTCTTCCGTAAGTTTTTGTTCTAGAGCTTTCTGTTCCTTCCTAAACTTGGCCGCTTCCTTTATACACATGCCCCTGATGTATGCCTTATGCGCTGCCCAGACCCAGCCAATCCCCACCTCCAGTGTTTCATTTGACTCAAAGAAAAATTCAAGTTCTTGGGCTATTCTAACCTTTACTAACGGAATCGTCATTACTCTTTCATTCAGTCTCCATTTGTAAGGAGGTTTAGTTGTGGGACCCAAATTTATGGTCGCCTTAACCAGGCTGTGGTCCGACCATGCACAGGGTACTATTTCCACTCCCCTAGCATCCTTTAAAAGTACTGAGTCCGTTAGTATGTAGTCTATTCCGGAGTATACTTTGTGGGGAAATGAGTAGAAAGTGAATTCTCTAGTCCCTAGATGACTTTCCCTCCACAGATCCACTACTCCTAGTTCCCCTAGCAGCAAGTGGATTATTTTCAGTTTTTTAGAGAATTTGTCTCCTAAGTCTTTACCTGTTCTATCGTTCTTTACGTCTAGCGTCAGATTGAAGTCTTCCCCCAGGATAATCTTGCCCTCCCTCACTTTCGCTAGATGTTTCAACGCTCTGATTAGATGATTGTGTGGAGAGTTAGTAGGGGCATAAATGGTAGCTAAGGTAAGCGGGAGGTCTAGGACGGTCCCTGTCAGAAACAGGTAATATCCCTGCTTATCTACTATTTTTTTGTCTAATATGAACGGGAAATTTTTGTGTAACAAAATCGCTACCCCTTCCCTCTTGGAATTACTACATGTAGTGTGGAATATGGGGAAGTTCTTGTCCATAAAGGACGGGACCTGGCGGCGTTTAAAATGCGTTTCTTGGATAAATATTACCGCCGGGTTATGAACTTTGTACGACTGGAACGCTTTGCTTCTTTTGGAGGGGGTGTTAAAGCCTCTAACATTATGTGTGATGCAGACGTATTCTGACTCAACCATAGGTATTGTATTCGTGTGTTACTATTGTCGGTAGATACTCACCACTTGTAGAGTCAGAGGATTTGGATTCCGCGGTCGAGGTCCATGAGAGCCAGCGAGTTGCCAGAGCATCCATTTCCTTACCAGCCTGGGCATGAGAAATACAGCCAAAAAACATTAACAACAGAACTTGAGTAACTAAACCTTTTTGGGCCCTGCCCTTCCCCCCTCCTCACATAACTAACCATCTTGCACCTTGCGTGCCTAGGGAGTGGAGTTCCCTTAACCCACTAAATATCCCTAGTGTGAGGAACTTCCTGATAGTAGACAACTACGCTACTCAGTATTATCCACTAAATAACTTCCCCCAATAAACTTGGGCGGCTAACAAGCATTATAAGCTTCCGCTTAGATTATCCTAACTTTGTACCTAGTTCCTGATATGCTTTGTTACAAAGCAGAACACCAGCTTCCACCAGACCAATACTCTGACTCATCCTAAACATTAAAGTGAGACTCTACGTTATTGACCATATGAACGGCCCTTAGTCCTTGCTACTACTAAATAGATTATCAGTCCCTTATAACATTACGTGGTGGCTCCACTTCCTCAGACCCACTGCCTTGATCTCCTTGCTCCAATCTGTTGTTGTTTCTTTGTTTTTTCTTGACGGAGGCTTCAGACCATTCTCTGGATGGCCTCTCTCTGGGTTTGGGTAGCTGACCCATCAGGTTAGTACCTTCTGGTACCAGCTGTAAATGCAACAGTTTTTTTTGAAGGCTTGCCAGGGAGTATGCTCTATGTGATTGCTCCCTCCAAGCGAATTGAATGCTAAATGGAAATCCCCATCGATACTGGATTTTGTTCGCAGTTAAGATTTCCAGAGCTGGTTTCATCTCTCTCCTTTTCGCTAAGGTTGCTGGGGCAAGATCTGCAAACAGTTGTAAAGAAGAACCGTCCGGCCCCACTATCTTGGGCAACCTTCTTGCCTTAGCTATTAGTAAGTCTCTGGAACTTTGTCTCACAAAGCGCACAACAATGTCCTTTGGTTTTTCTGGGTTGCTAGGGCCTCCCAGTGCCCTATGGGCCCTTTCCATCAGCAGTTCCTCCTTTTGAAGGCCGGGAATGATGGTAAAGAATACCGCTTCAAGATATGCCATGATGTCTCCCACTTTTGTCGGGACGCCTCTCAAGCGGACGTTGTGTCTTCGAGATCTGTTCTCTAGATCCTCTATATTGTTTTCCAGAGCCTCTATGTGGGATGTATTGGCACTTATCTCCAGCTTGTCTTCCTCCTGAGCGGATATGATTTGGTCGGTTGTTCGTTCCAGCACATGGGTTCTCTGTCCCACCGCACAGATCTCGTCTCTCACCTCTTTTAGAGCCAATGCCAGCTGGGATCTTAGCAACACTTCGAATTTGGCCATTGCCGACACTGAGAAGTCCACATCTGTGATTGTAATGGGCCGATCTCCCTCTGCTTCCGACATCTCCAACCTTTCTGGGGGGCTCTCCCCTGCTTTGTTTTTCGGTGTGGTTGCTACTGGGAAATGATCGGGTATGCCCCTGGAGGTTATGTTTTTCTTCCCTTTCTTCATCTTCGGTCCTGCCTCTGCTCCAGGCTCGCAGGTTTCCGGGGGTCTGTCCTGGTTATAGTGGGTCTCCCTGGTGTTGGCTATTTTAACTTGAGTGGGTTGCTGTTACACCCCCCTTGGCATGGGTTCTGTGGCTATTATGTGCAATGAGGCTGCTTAGGCTGCGGTACTGGGGTATTCCTTGTCCTTCATGAAAAGATTCTCATTATTTTAGCTTACTCTGCTTGTCGCTTCCCCATTGCCTCTAGCTCCACGATCCCTTCCGCACACACCTTCTATATGTAGCGTGCGTGCCCATTTTCTTCGGCCCTCCCCTGCCAGGCGTCTTGATTTTTCTAACTACTAGGTGTCGCTGTCATTACAGAATTGCCCCAAAGCCTTGCGTTATGACAACCTTTCGCCAATGGCCAATATATACTGGGTAACTGATGCCGCACAATTGAGGTGGGGGTCTGCGTCCCCAGCCTACTTTCACTCTTGATGCTGTGTCTTTCCAGGTGAACATACGTGGATATCAGCAAATAGTTGTTTATGCCACTGCGTGATAAATTGGCACAAAAGACTTCTCACTGTTATTCTGGTCAAATATGTGCTACCATAGGCAGTCTGTATGTGAAGGAGCACTAAAGTTAGCTGTGCACCAGTATTGTGCCTAACAAAGAAATGCAAAGTCACTTACAGTTGCTGTAAAAAGGAGAGGGCCACACTGTACTGGGCTTGTAGGGCAGTTCCTTTCTTGAGCAGCCTGACCCTAGTTCAGCAGACTCAGGGGGTTGATCTGTATTGCTGGGAATTATCGTGTGGGTCCCTGATTGGGCAGCCCACCTCTGCCACTCTGCTTCCTCTTGATATTTTGCTTCTTAGCAGTTTGGGGTGATGGAGGGAAATACAGGGCTGGCCAAGGCCCCTCCACTAGGCCCGAATTGGAAAATGTCCGCCTCCCGTTTCGTGGGCTTTTCTCCCCTCTGCCTCTCTCTCCCCTGCTGCCTTATCTAGGGCCCACAGCCCCCCCCAGGCCTCTCCGACCGGGCCAGCCATCTGGGATCGCCCCCCGGGGAGCCCCTGGCCCTCTCTTGGGGCACTCACCTGTCCGGGCCTTCTGCTGCACGCCAGCCTCATGCGCCGGCAAGATGGCCGCCTCCTGGTTCGGAGGTCCCTCCGGATCCCGTCTGTGCAGCCCCTGGTGCCGGACCTGGTGGGGCCTGGACGGTACCCCCAGTCCAGGGATCGCTGAAGCCTCCCACTGAGGAGCCCTGGCTTGGCCTTTGCCCTCTTGAGCCCTGCCGGAGCGCGGCTCCGCTGTCTTCGCCGGCGGGATTCCGGGGAGTGCCTCGGGGGATTTTGGGGTGCCTCTTCCACTTCCCCACGGTCTTGTGGGGGTTTTAGATCTGTCCTGGCCGGACTTTATGGCCTTTTATGTGCCTTTTTAGAGGGTCTGGAGCAGGAGCTCTTGCCATACACGTCCTCCCGTTCCAGACGCTAGCTCCGCCCCCCATTTTTAATACATTTTGAATACTTTTTACTTTATTTCTGACTTTGACATAAGACAATATTCAAAGTTTATGAAATCCATATTGTATCAGACTTAGGACAAGTAGGAATAACTCATGTTCTAAATTGTTGTTTTTTTGTCACTTCTGATGGTTTCTGACTCATATCAGATTGGCCATAGTATACTTGAGAAACAGCTGTAAAGTAGAATTATGTGGTTTGATTCTTATGTGACACAAACTTTTGTATTAGACCTTTTCATGTAGTACTGCGTGGATAAGTACCTTTTGAACACAAGAGGCTTCACACAAAAATAAGTAAACCAGTTTAAATAGAGAGACTTCAACTTCAAAAGCTCCATGACAGAGACTTGGCGTGTGGAAGTACCAATTTGTACTAAAAGCTGGTTCTCAGACATTATCTATATAATAAATACAATGCAAAACTTGTGATTTGTTTTGTTGGAGCTTAAAGGAAGTCTTCAACCAAAAAAATATCAAATATTAAAACTTGGCTTAACCTGTTTTTACTTGACAATAACTTATACAATATCACTAAGTAAAAACATTTTTTTTGTTAAAATTCTTATATGATAAGCATCATATTTCACAATGTTATTAGTTTTTCAAGTCTTCTGTTCTCTTCTGTCCAAATGTTATGATAAACATTGTAAGATAAGGCTTCCACCTCTAGGGCTGCTCCATTTCTCCAGTGAATTGTATTGTGTTACGACATATGAACCCTCTAGTGTTTCCTGTTCTGAATCTTAAAGTGAAAAGAAGAATTAATCCTTTAATTGTAGAAAATTAAAATGTTACATATCACAGGCAATATGGAATGTTGACTAATCTACAATAGTGTACCAGAAAAAGTACATAATGGTGAAGTAATTGGAGAGGTGTATGTATTTCATCCTGGATTGGTTTATCTGTTCCTGTTGTTCCAATTGCCTAAGATATGACCTGTGTGGGACCTGGACTGGTCGACACGCGCGTTTCATGGGAAAATGCTTCTTCCAGGACCTGGGCATGCATGGGCATGCAACCTTTTGTTCAAGAGCTAAATTGACTCAGTGCAGATCAAAATATGACTTTTTCTATCAACCACAAATGCAGAGCTGTAGCCAGCCTGAACTGAGCAAGATGTGTATACATCTTTTAGTCAATTGGCTTATAAGTCTTTTGACCAATATAAGATTACAGCTGTGAATGCAAGTCTGTGACCATATTCTTGTATAATTGCACCTGCCCTATGACACCTCCTCTTAAACACCAACCAGTCAGCTTCCACAATTCTTTCCTCTGGTCTTCTTCCTCTGTACGAAGAGACCAAATTTGATAGAGCTTTTTGTCTTTATGTATTGTTTATTTATATAACTAGTGAACCAGGGAAGTCAGAGATGTGTAGTAATCATGCAACTGCGACTGTGTTAGGGTTGATGTTAATACTTGATATATCATGTGTATGAGATAAGTATTCAAAATAAATGTTGTTACTAAAAATTAGGTTTTAATATAAAGGGTATTAGCTGTACTATTACATGTATGTATACTTAAAACATTAAGGCCATCGTGAGTTTTATAGCATATGGTAAAATGTAATGATATTTGAAATTGCTGTATAACCAAAACTTAAAGATAATGTTGTTACAAACTTTATAATATGGGTCTTTATCGGAGGGTGAAAGGCACAAATCTATATACACACATTTTATGTTTTAACCTAAAGTTAAATTTATTTGCTGAAAAACTCCAGTTTATTTATTTTACCCTGATGTGTTTCCTAAGTCTTAGAGTTTAGTGACAATGGGACGGATCAAATTAGACTTAAAAATATGTCTAAGATGAATTATAAGGGGTGTTTTGTTTACTCAAGAAGTGTCACATTAAAATCCATCAAAAGCACAAAAAGCATACTCAGAAAGAAACACTCCACTACTTTTTCAGTATGCTTTTTTTATTTTCCAACATTAATATTTTTTTCAAATGATATTTATTTACAAAGTGGCAGCATTTTCCATAGCACCATCATTTTACACATCTGCATTTTATCTAAACTTTGTACTAACATTTCTAGATTATACATTTTTTTCAACAAATTCCTCTTGGGAAATGTCATGCAAACAAATTGTTTATACTGCATTTTAAGGTGTCTTTTAAGTATAATTTTGTGGTCTATAAACATATTTGAGTCCTCTACTGTACCATTTCACACAGGTACCATCACATATATAGTTGTCAGCAGCAGGGCTTGCCAAAATCCGTTGACTGCGGGCCAGGAGCACCAAAGGCTCTCCTTGTGCTGGTGGAGATGAGCGCCATAGGCGCTCATCCCTACGACCCCGTAGCACTTAGACAGGGAGCGCCGAAGGCACAACTTTAACATCATACCTATGACCCGCGGGACAACACATCAACACAAAACTAAAATACACAATTCACACTGCGAGACGCGTAGCGCTTTGAAAAAATTGCATGAAAAAAAATATGGGCCGTAACACTTACAAAAGGAAACCGCAACTTACATAAAAAAAAAATACGAGCTGCAAAAAATAAGAACTTAACAGCCGAACCGCGCACACTAAAAAACACGAAAACCACACTAAATACAAACAAACAAAAAAAAAACATCACACATGGCAAGGGGGGACACCCAGGACGTGTGAAAGTGATGTTACACATCAATTTAAGTCCAATTTCCAGAGTTTAGCCACTCGAAAATCCCAAGAAAAGCCAGAGAAAAAATGGCCGGCGAAAAAAATGAAAATGAGGCTACATGACCCCTAAAGACGCAAAACTCCGCCACACACATACGACTTTTAGACAGGACCGTACGACGTTTAAAATACACTATTAGGAAGGACGCGAAATCATCCAGACCCACCTAACACATACACAATCGCCGCCATTTTACACCAATAACTTGCACATACTAACATTCACATTACAAAATGCGGACCTACACAGCTCCACAAACGGTTTACCCTCACGTACACAGCCTATTTACACTACACACTGCACACATTGCTGACACTTACACCTCAGGTCACCAAGAATGAAAATCTATATTGTATGCTGCAGGAACATCGAAACAGATTGTTAGCTCTTCAGCACATTGGTTGCTGCATATATTCATTACAAATAGGTAAAGTATATTAATTTATGATGTCATTAATTAATTAATTAATTATCATTATAAAATACATATACAGAAAACTTTAAAAAACACAACACCACACGATTGCAATAAACTCCAAAGGCTTTCACTGCACGCCTCACAAGCAGCACCAAGGGTGCTCACAGGAGCAAAACTACACCAGGGGAGAGCCTCACAATCAGCGCCACAAAGCGATAAGCATGGACCTTGCAATCAGCGCCAAACGGGCTTGAAGAACAAAAAAAACACTTACTTAGAGGCTCCGAAGGTACTCACACAACCAAAATACTTACTTTGTGTGCCAAACAGCATTCCTTGACTTACTATTCTATTCCCGTCATTTTTTGACGGGCAATTTGCTAGTAACATATATTTGTCAATGCTATTCACACATTGGCAACTACTACACATTTTATTTCGAAGGCACATTTTATATCGATACTTTAGCATTCCAATCTCCTATGATGAGAGTAACATATTTTATTTGTGTTATATCTATGAGATGTTATCTACAGCTTATAAAGGTAATTTCACTTTCAAAAGGAAAATTATTAAACTTCTCAAAATATTATACATAAAGTGAATGGCCATGTTAACAACTAACCTAATATTCAGGGTTGTTTGTTAGATATGGTAGTGTCACTTTGAAGGGCCACACCAATAGTCCAGACCTGTATAAATAAAATATTATTTCCTAATTGGCATTTTACAGAAAAATATATGAACACTCTAGAAATGTTATTCACATGTGTAGATAAAATGTGACTTGTAGAAGAAAGTTGCTGGAGAATGTCTGGAGTGAACATTAGGTTTAATATCTATAGAGGCATGGGCAGATAAGATCTGTCTATTATACAGCAATATCATGCCACAAAATATACCATATATATGTACAGGCCAAGGGTATGTTTTCTTCATCCCAAACAGCTACATTTCATCTAAGCTTTGCTCTGACATTTCTACATCTTTTCAACCAAATACCTACTGATAAATTAAATGTCATTAATACATATTTATTGCAAATCAGCAAATTGATTTCTCAGGATTCTCTGCATAGAGAAATAGATATAACATGGTACCTTTCCTGCATGTTTTTCTGATTCTGTGGTCATTTAAGTTCACAAACAAAATATACTTATAAAAAGCTTATGGTACCCTTGTGATTAGTTTTAAAATCGACATCTTCTTATAAATATATAAAATTCTTACTTAGAGATTAGCATTACTTAGCTGTGTTATCCACTCAACTATGGTAAGTTTATATCCATATGACACATAGAACTGTTTTACTGCAAATGTGATTGGGTTGCCATTCTTGTATTCTTCTTATGCTAAGTTCTGAAATTGAAAAAACACTCTAGAGCATTATTTATTAAATGGTATCCCATGAAACCCTCAAATGTCTTCTTGTTTGACCAGTTGGTTCTTGAGAAAATACCCAAAATGTTTTCTCCTTTTTTGGCAAGTTTTGTGGTGTCCTTGAGAGGATTCTGAAGGGGAAATTATTATTATTATTATTATTATTATTTTGTTAATGTTGTATTACAACACACAGCCTATTTGTCTCTCTATAACTAGCATATCAGTCTTTTGCAAAAGAAAAACAAAATACTATAAATAATACTAAGGGGTTTGGAGACCTCCAGGAGAGGTCATATCTTAGGCAATTGGAATAACAGGATAACATAGGAACAGATACACCAATCCAGAAGGAAATACATACACCTCTCCAATTACTTCCCAAGAGTTCTATCACCATTATGTACTTTTTCTGGTACACTATTGTAGATTAGTCAACATTCCATATTGCCTGTGATACGTAACATTTTAACATTCTACAATTAAAGGATTAATTCTTAACAATATATGGTATCATTCACTTTAAGATTCAGAACAGGAAACACTAGAGGGTTCATATGTAGTAACACAATACAATTCACCGGAGAAATGGAGCAGCCCTACAGGTGGAAGCCTTATCTTATATTGTTTTTAATAAAACTTGGACAGAAGAGAACAGAAGACTTGAAAACTAATAACATTGTGAAATATGATGCTTATCATATAAGAATGTTAGCAAAAAAAACGTTTTTACTTAGTGATATTGTATAAGTTATTGTCAAGAAAAGACAGTTTAAGCCAAGTTTTAATATTTGATACTTTTTTGGTTGAAGACTTCTTTTAAGTTTTGCATTGTATTTATTATATAGATAATGTCTGAGAACCAGCTTTCAGTACAAATTGGTACTTCCACACGCCAAGTCTCTGTCATGGAGCTTTTGAAGTTGAAGTCTTTCTATTTAAACTGGTTTACTTCTTTTTGTGGGAAGCCTCTTGTGATCAAAAGGTACTTATCCACTCAGTACTACATGAAAAGGTCTAATACAAAAGTTTGTGTCACATAAGAATCAAGCCACATAATTCTACTTTACAGCTGTATCTCAAGTATACTATGGCCAATCTGATATGAGTCTACTGGATCCTGCCCTCTCTTTTATTCCTCACATCCAATCGATAACAAAATCTTGTCAGTTTCACCTGAAAAACATCTCTCTGCTAACGACCTTCTTCTTTCCTCCTCTCTCATCACCTCCTCTCTCTCCCAACTTCAAGACTTTTCTCGTGCTGCCCCTACTATTTGGAACTTCTTGCCTCGCTCCATTAGATTATCTTCCTGCCTCAAAATCTTTAAGAAATTACTAAAAACACACCTGTTTAAAAAATCTTATCACTTTCGACCTTTATAATTACAACTGCACTCTCCACAGCTTAATAACACTCCCACCCACAATCTACAGTACAGCTCACACCAATTGACTAAACAAATTGCATTAACGTTGCCATTTTGCATTTGTCACCCTCTTGTATCACACCTAAACCCTTAGATTGTAAGTTTGAGAGCTTTCAATCTTGTGTCCATGCCTTGGAAACAAGCACTATGTACATTTGATTCTAAACCCAAAAAAACAGGGCCCTCAATTCTTTATAAGGTGTTAAGTTTTTTTTTTTTTTGCCTGTACAGCACTACGGAATATGTTGGCGTGATATAAATAAAGATAATAATAATAATAATAATATGAGTCAGAAACGGGACAACAAAAACAACAATTTAGAACATGAGTTATTCCTACTTTTCCTGCTAAGTCAGAAATAAAGTAAAAATTATTTAAAGATGTATTAAAAATAAACACTTACACCTAGTACAGCACACCTTTAAATATATTGTGGAGAGATGGCAGGATAGTACATTGATTTCCCATATACCTCCAGCTACAGAAACTGCCTAGTCAGCAGTGCAAATAGTGTTTCTCTTCCACATGCGTTTCAACATTTCTTACGAAAGAGAGTTTGATGTATACAGTCATATGCACACAACTTAGGAGACCTTTTAAAGAAGCAATGGATACTTAAAGGGTGTGAAAACTGTAAATCATTGACTGTGCTGTAGCTGAGCAAGTGAATACACAGGACAATCACACTGACACTCAGTCACACACAGACTCACTCACACAGAAATTCTCACATACACTCACTCACTCACACAGACACACTCCCTCACACAGACACACTCACTAACTCGCACACTCACTCACACAACACACCTACTCACTTACTCACTCACACAGACACACAGACACTCACTCAGTCACTCACCTGCACTGTGCACTCTCGGGTTCCGCAACCGCTAGAACCCCCCCCCCCCCCGCGCGCGCGCTTCTCCCTCTTTCGGAAATCTCTGAGCTATGTTGTTCGGAAGTAGCGGCTGACGTCACCACTGCTTGCTGATTTGCTGAAAAGCCAATCAGCAAGTGCTTGCACTATGACATTAAAGATAATAATAATAATAATAATATGAGTCAGAAACGGGACAACAAAAACAACAATTTAGAACATGAGTTATTCCTACTTTTCCTGCTAAGTCAGAAATAAAGTAAAAATTATTTAAAGATGTATTAAAAATAAACACTTACACCTAGTACAGCACACCTTTAAATATATTGTGGAGAGATGGCAGGATAGTACATTGATTTCCCATATACCTCCAGCTACAGAAACTGCCTAGTCAGCAGTGCAAATAGTGTTTCTCTTCCACATGCGTTTCAACATTTCTTACGAAAGAGAGTTTGATGTATACAGTCATATGCACACAACTTAGGAGACCTTTTAAAGAAGCAATGGATACTTAAAGGGTGTGAAAACTGTAAATCATTGACTGTGCTGTAGCTGAGCAAGTGAATACACAGGACAATCACACTGACACTCAGTCACACACAGACTCACTCACACAGAAATTCTCACATACACTCACTCACTCACACAGACACACTCCCTCACACAGACACACTCACTAACTCGCACACTCACTCACACAACACACCTACTCACTTACTCACTCACACAGACACACAGACACTCACTCAGTCACTCACCTGCACTGTGCACTCTCGGGTTCCGCAACCGCTAGACCCCCCCCCCCCCCCCGCGCGCGCTTCTCCCTCTTTCGGAAATCTCTGAGCTATGTTGTTCGGAAGTAGCGGCTGACGTCACCACTGCTTGCTGATTTGCTGAAAAGCCAATCAGCAAGTGCTTGCACTATGACATTTTTTTAATGAAGTACCCTAAATGCGTAGCGCAGTTGCTGGGGGGGGGGGGGGCAACATCACCCCCAGCACTTTTTTTCCCCCAAAAAAACATGTTTCCATTTTTTCATGCAAATTTTTTTTAACCCACCTCACTTGTATATATCTTTAAGCATTAGTTTGCTAGCATGTGAAATCAATGCAATTGTTCGATTAATGCAGCACTCTTTGGCACTGCCTTTTTTTACTGATTGGGTGTGGGATGTAGATGCCAACACTTTCATATCATCATCTTATAGGATTTTGAACAATTCAGCTGAGATTCCATGAGCTCCTGCAGCCTTCGTATCAGCAGGATGTCCTAGGGACCATCTCACGGTGGCGCGACTTTATGGCGCGCCATGCATGCGTAGCGACGCATGGGCGCCGACACATGCGCACGCATACCAAAGCAAGCCCAAAAATAGCGCGGCCCAACATCAGCACAGCCCTTAAAGCGACACAGAGACTGTCAGTGCCACTCTCCATTCCGCCTCTTATCTCCCTACAACCAATGCTGGTTCTGTGCCCTCCCCATATATCACACTGTAAGTATGAGCTTGACACTGACCCTCCTCTGACATAGTGAAGCAGATCTATTTGTGGGTCAAGTGCCTTGGCCCACCTGACATTATCAGCTACCGAGGGTCAAGGCACTTGACCCACACACAGATCTCTCCTCTCATGTCAGAGGAGGGTCAGTGTCAAGCTCATACTTACAGTGTGATATATGGGGTGGGGCACAGAACCAGCTGTGGTTGTAGGGAGATGAGAGGCGGAATGGTGAGTGACACTGACAGCCTCTGTGTCGCTGTGAGGGCCGCGCTGATGTCGGCCACCTCTGGGCGTGCTTTGGTGTGCTGGCCCATGCATCGCCACGTGCCTTAAAGACGGCGTGCCCTATCTCACATCACTCACCAAGATTTCTGACTCCAGCTCATTGGACAAACTATTGAGGCTATCAGGGCTGTAGACATCCTTCCTGCACAGATCTTCTGCAAATTCCTGCCACCTCTTCTTTATCTCATCTACTTCTTTAAAGTCCCTAAGATTTTTCTCCTTTATCACGCCCACTTTGGCATGAAAGGTTCCCTTAAGATTGACAATTTTATTGTAGAGATTTCTTGACTTTCCCATCTGTAACGGAGTTGGAACACAAATCCAATATCTCCGGTGGTATACAGTAAAATACCCAAGAGGCACTACAGTTTCACCATTCCCGACCTCCCATATTGGACGACACACAATTTGGGAGTCAAATGAATACTGACTTTATTTTGTTATGTGCAGAAATATTTATACACATCTCTTCCCACAGGCAATACACATCCCTCATATTTGGCCACACAATACATATAGAGGGACAATAGGTGGGTCACACCTCCCTGAGGCTACCTGGCAACTTTGATACAATCAGACAATGATTAGATCATCCTTCTTTGTTCTTATGTCTGAGAATGAAAACACTTTATACAATAGACTTCCTTATCTTATGAGAAGTCTCTGTAATAGGATTATCTCTTATGCCAAGTCTGCAATAGTCTGGGCTAATATTCTGCAGAGCATAAACCAACATACATACAGTATAATAGTAGGATCATATTTTAACCATAATAATAACAACCATAAAACAGGGTAAAACAGTGATGGGTTCCGTTACACACCTCCCCCGTGACTATAAGCCGGCATACACGGTCTGATCCCAACGGATCGGCCTGGGGATGTCCGGACAAAAGTATTTGTTGGTCAATTCTCTAGTTTGACAACCCATCGCCATTACTGCAATTCACATTTACTCACATTTCACATATCCCCAGATAGCTGGGATCTGAGCGCACAAAACTACCGAATAGCGCTCAGATCCTATTCACACAGTTCAATTTCCATGTAGCTAAAGTCTTTCCCATAGTCTTTCATTATAGGAATGGGCTCCATGGCATAGCTATCTGGGGTATCACCGCTCCCACAGGGCAAGTACCGAATGACCCCCCTGTATTTAAAGGGCCAGAATGAGTGACATACACTCTGGTATGGCCGAATACTGGTTTTAAAGGGCAATATGTCCCTGGGCCATAGTCGCAGGGCAGGAGGCTGGCAATGAGTCCTCTCCAGGACAAAGTGGCAAAAGGCACTTTGTCACCCATCTCCCCTTTGGGGGGAAGTCTAACCAGGCACCTGGATATTTCGCTGTGGTGATGGGGCAACACGCTGAGGGGACTTCTGCTGGTATAACCTGCAGGACATCCTCCTCTGTACAAGGGACAAAGGGGGGGCAGAGGCCGACTGCACTCTGCCCCGCTGTCAGCTCTTCTGCTGGGGTACTTGGGACATATTCCGGCTCAGTAGCCAGGGAAAGGTGGGGGTCAGTGGGGGTTAACATTTCCTCTGTTAACTCTGGGGCCACATTAGGAGTTAGCTGGGGAGGGTAATTTGTACTTACCCCCTCCTCCGGTTGTCCCAGTGAGGGTAGTTGGGGATCTGGACAGGCTGTCCAGCATCCCGGTAGGTCAGGCACAGAGACCATGGTCCCATCTGCGCCGTCTGGGAGATCGGTGTCTCCTCTTGTTAGGGTAGGCTGTTGCTGGGGGGAGAGGGCGACACCTTCGGCCCCCTGGGGTACACACTGCCGCTGGGGAGGAAGGATGACACCTTCAGCTCCCTGGGGTACACACTGCTGCTGGGGGGGAAGGACGACACCTTCGGCCCCCTGGGGTACACACTGCCGCTGGGGTGGAAGGACGGCACCTTTTGCTTCCTGGGGTACACACTGTCGCTGGGGAGGAAGAACGGCCCCTTCTGCTCCCTGGGGTACACACTGACGCTGGGGGGGAAGGACGACACCTTCTGCTCCCTGGGGTACACACTGCCGCTGGGGGGGAAGGACGACACCTTTGGCCCCCTGGGGTAAACACTGCCGCTGGGGAGGAAGGACGTCACCTTCTGCTCCCTGGGGTACACACTGTCGCTGGGGAGAAAGGACGGCACCTTCTGCTCCCTGGTGTACACACTGCCGCTGGGGGGGAAGGACGACACCTTCGGCCCCCTGGGGTACACACTGCCGCTGGGGAGGAAGGATGACACCTTCAGCTCCCTGGGGTACACACTGCCGCTGGGGGCGAAGGACGACACCTTCGGACCCCTGGGGTACACACTGCCGCTGGGGGGGAAGGACGACACCTTCGGCCCCCTGGGGTTACACACTGTAGCTTGGGAGGAAGGATGACACCTTCAGCTCCCTGGGGTACACACTGTCGCTGGGGAGGAAGGACAACACCTTCTGCTCCCTGGGGTACACACTGTCGCTGGGGAGGAAGGACGACACCTTCTGCTCCCTGGGGTACACACTGTCGCTGGGGAGGAAGGACGGTACCTTCTGCTCCCTGTGGTACACCCTGTCGCTGGTGAGGGGAATTAGTTGGAGTATTCCACGTGGAGCGGTTTCTGTTTCTGGGACAGTCTCTCTGCATGTGGCCCTGCTGGTTACACGTGTGGCACCTGATGTACCGTGGAGGGGTCTGGTAGTTCCCACCACCCGGACGCAGTGCTGGGGGGGGTTAATGGTGGGAGGTGGGTTAGCAGCTCCCAAGATGGACCGCTCCCGTGCCCGCTGCTTTTCCATTATGTATTTGTGGACATCTGTCATTAACCATTCCAAGGTTCGTATGGGAAGCGTACCTGGGAAAAAGGCCAGTCTGCTTTGGAGTTCTCTTCTAAACTCAGTCTGTGTGCTGTCCATAAGAGGTACTGTAACCGCTGCCCGGTCTCCCTCCATGAGTTCCTTTCTGTCTGCATCCCTGTAGTCCGCGGCCGCCTCCTCCTCCTCATCATGGAACGCTGTCCGAAAACTAGCCGGTTCCATCCTGCTGTAGTCAGGGGCGCTGTACGGATACTAGCGTTGCCCTCAATTTGTATTCCACGGAATGGTGTCTCCTGTAGCTGTCCCTCTGACCGTGGGAACAATTCCGCCACCCGCCACCAAATGTAACAGAGTTGGAACACGAATCCAATATCTCCGCTGGTATACGGTAAAATACCCAAGAGGCACTACAGTTTCCCCATTCCCGACCTCCCATATTGGACAACACACAATTTGGGAGTCAAATGAATACTGACTTTATTTTGTTATGTGCAGAAATATTTATACACATCTCTTTCCACAGGCAATACACATCCCTCATATTTGGCCACACAATACATATAGAGGGACAATAGGTGGGTCACACCACCCTGAGGCTACCTGGCAACTTTGATACAATCAGACAATGATTAGATCATCCTTCTTTGTTCTAATGTCTGAGAATGAAAACACTTTATACAATAGACTTCCTTATTTTATGAGGAGTCTCTGTAATAGGATTATCTCTTATGCCAAGGTCTGCAATAGTCTGGGCTAATATTCTGCAGAGCATAAACCAACATACATACAGTATAATAGTAGGATCATATTTTAACCATAATAATAACCATAAAACAGGGTAAAACAGTGATGGGTTCCGTTACACCATCCTTTTATCTTCTTCTATCTCTTTACACCACTCATTATAGAATGTCTCCTTGTCTCTTCTTGCTATCCTATGGAATTCGGCATTCAGTTGGACAATCTGTTCCTATCTTCACTACATTTTGCTGTCCTTCTTTCCTGGGCTACTTTAAAAGCTTAGTCAAAAAGCCAGGTTGCCTTCATGGAGCCTCATTCAATTACAAGGCTGCAATTCATGGTATACAGGCCTTATGTCTGTGTACCATGATCAATTTAGCAAGGTCATACCTACCCCTTTTAGAAACAGCCAATAGAAAATGAGACCGTAATCATTACAGCAGTCGAAGATGGATATTACATGTCAATCAATTAGTGTTTGAAGGTCTGATCGGACTTGCAAATCCACAAAATATGAAATAATAAAAATGAATGCCAATATTGTTTTAGTCCATATAGGTGGCCTAATATGTACAGTGCCTTGCAAAAGTATTCACCCCCTTGACTTTTTACCTATTTTGTTACATTACAGCCTTAAGTTCAATGTTTTGTTAATCTGAATTTTATGTGATTGATCAGAACACAATAGTCTAAGTTGGTGAAGTGAAATGAGAAAACTATACATAAAACTATTTTTTAGAAATAGAAAACAGAAGATTGGTATGTGCGTATGTATTCACCCCCTTTGTTATGAAGCCCATAACAAGCTCTGGTGCAAACAAATTATCTTCAGAAGTCACATAATTAATGAAATGATGTCCACCGGTGTGCAATCTAAGTTTCAAATGATCTGTCATTACATATACACACCTTTTTTTGAAAGACCCCAGATGCTGCAACACCTAAGCAAGAGGCACCACTACCCAAACACTGCCATGAAGACCAAGGAACTCTCCAAACAAGTAAGAGACAATGTTGTTGAAAAAGTCAGGGTTAGGTTATAAAAAAATATCCAAATCTTTGATGATCCCCAGGAGAACCATCAAATCTGTCATAACCAAATGGAAAGAACATGGCACAACAACAAACCTGCCAAGAGACCGCCCACCAAAACTCTCGGACCAGGCAAGGGGGCATTAGTCAGAGAGGCAGCACAGAGACCTAAGGTAACCCTGGAGGAGCTGCAGAGTTCCACAACAGAGACTGGAGTATCTGTACATAGTACGACAATAAGCTGTATGCTCCATAGAGTTGGGCTTTATGGCAGAGTGGCCAGAAAAAAAGCATTACTTTCAGCAACAAAAACAAATGGCTCATTTTGAGTTTGTGAAAAGGCATGTTTGAGACTCCCAAAATGTATGCTCTGGTTTGATGAGACTAAAATTTACATTTTCGGCCATCAAAGAAAACGCTATGTCTTGCGCAAACCCAAGACATCACATCACCCAAAGAACACCATCCCCACAGTGAAATATGGTGGTGGCAGCATCATGCTGTATTGATGATTTTCAGCAGCCGGGACTGGGAAACTGGTCAGAGTTGAGGAAAAGATGGATGGTGCTAAATACAGGGATATTCTCGAGCAAAACCTGTACCACTCTGTGCGTGATTTGAGGCTTGGACGGAGGTTCACCTTCCAGCAGGACAATGACCCCAAACACACTGCTAAAGCAACACTTGAGTGGTTTAAGGGGAAACATCTAAATGTGTTGGAATGGCTTAGTGAAAGCCCAGACCTCAATCCAATGGAAAATCTGTGGTCAGACTTAAAGATTGCTGTTCACAAGCCCAAACCATCCAACTTGAAGGAGCTGGAGCAATTTTTCAAGGAGGGCAAAAATCCCAGTGGTAAGATGTGGCAAATCTTCAGAGTTGTGGGCATGTTCGGTAAGTTAAATGATGCAAATCCTCAAACAATCCATGTTAATTCCAGGTTGTGAGGCAACAAAGCACGAAAAATGCCAAGGGGGGTGAATACTTTTGCAAGGCACTTTATTAACTCATTGATTCCCGAGATCAATATAACCATGAAATGAAACATAAAAATAATTATTTTTTTATTGCCGATTTGCAAGCTTGAGACTGTTGTGCAATTAATTCTAATGTCTTTCATCGTTTTCCCCGTCATTTATAGTGCAGTATTGATTTTGTTTTGCATTTACACTGCTACGGACATATCTTTAACCCCTTTGCGGGTACCATCTGGTATCCGTAGCATTTTCTTCTACATTTGCGGGCTTGTGGAATTGTAGCAATTGAATATCGATTTGCGATTTTAGCGATCATAACTCTTGCAGACTTGAGAGATCAACCGCAGGGTTTTTTAGTCCGTAATCCGTATACTGTTTGTGGCTTGCAAAAAGACGCCAATTGAATAGCAAATTAGCTTACAGCCTATATTACAGGCTCCAGTACCTTACAATTTTTTTATTTGAATAAGGCCTTTAGTTTTCGTTATTTTGGGGATATTCTTTGTTGCTGTTTTCTGGACAACATTACAAGCTTCTGTCCAAAGTTTTTCAGGCATTCTATCTACCATGTCTAGTCCTTTAAATCTATTCTTTAACTCTAGTGCATATTTGCTGGAGATATGATTTACTTTAAATTGGCTTGGTCTTATGATATTCCCTCTTTTCCTCAGAATTTTGACAATAAGAAGCACTTGATTTCAGCCACTGTCGACTACGGGTTATGTTTATTCCGACTGTATAGTGCTCCTCCTTCTTTGGCTACAAATTATATAATTAATCTGATGAATATATTGTCCACCTCTCATCACACACTCTTCCAACAGTCATTAACAAGGCTGTTGGAAGAGTGTGTGATGAGAGAATTAACTTGACATAATTTTACTAGTCTCTTACTTGCTTCATTTTGTACTCCAAGGCCAAACTTGCACAGTATTCCATGTATCTTTTATTTCAATACTTTAGCATTCCAATCTCATATGATGAGAGTAATATATTTTGTTGGTGTTATATCTATGAGATGTTATCTACAGCTTATAAAGGTAATTTCACTTTCAAAAGGAAAATTATTAAACATCTCAAAATATTATACATAAAGTTAATGGACATGTTAATAACTAATCTCATATTCAGGGTTGTTTGTTAGATATGATAGTGTCACTTTGAAGGGCCACAGCAATAATGCAGACCTGTCTACATTACTGTATATACTCGAGTATAAGCCGACCCGAGTATAAGCCGAGGCACCTATTTTACCACAAAATACTGGGAAAAATTAGTGACTCTAGTAGAAGCTGAAGGGGGGTGGGGGGATGTGCTGGCCCCTGTGTCCCTCTTGTTCCCTCTGTGTCCCCCTCTCTCTCCCCTGTGTCTCTTCCCCCCTCTCACTTCCCTGTGTCTCTCCCCCCTCCCTTATCACCCTCCTCAACCCCCCTCCTCATCCTCCCTCCTCCACAACCCCCCTCCTCATCCTCAACCCCCTCCTCATCCTCAACCCCCTCCTCAACCTCCCTCCTCAACCTCAACCCCCCTCCTCATCCACCCTCCTCAACCCACTCCTCATCCTAAACCCCCCTCCTCAACCTCCCTCCTCAACCTCTCTCCTCAGCCCCCCTCCTCAACCTCAACCCCCCTCCTCATCCTCAACCACCCACCCTTAACTCCCCGTCCTCATCCTAAACCCCCCTCCTGATCCTCCCTCCTCAACCTCTCTCCTCAGCCCCCCTCCTCAACCTCAGCCCGCCTCCTCAACCTCAACCCCCCTCCTCATCCTCAACCCCCATCCTCATCCTCAACCCCTTATCCTAAACCCCCCCATCCTCATCCTAAAACCCCCTCCTCACTTTACCCCTCTAAATACCTCCTCCTCTCGCTTTCCCCTCACTTACCTCTATCTGTAGCTGCTCCTTCGCTCCTCCACGCTCCTTCCTGCGTCTTGACCCGGCCAATGCTGTGGCACGCATGTGACGTCACATCATTAGCATATGCCGGGTCCCATATTTTTCTGGCATTTTACAGAAAAATATATGAACAATCTAGAAATGTTATTCATGTGTGTAGATAAAATGTGACTTGTAGAAGACAGTTGTTGGGGAATATTTGGAATGAACATTAGGCTTAATATTTACAGAGGCATGGGCAGATAAGATCTGTTTATTATACAGCAATATCATGCCACAAAATATACCATGTCTTCCTATGTACAGGCCAAGGGTATGTTTTCTTCACCCCAAAACTACATTTCATCTAAGCTTTCCTCTGACATTTTTACATCTTTTTAACCCAATACCTACTGATAAATTACATGTCACCAATACATATTTATTGCAAATCAGCAAATTTATTTCTCAGCTTTCACTGCATAGAAAAATACATATAACATGGTACCTTTCCTGCATGTTTTTCTATTTCTGTGGTTATTTAAGTTCAACAAATTCAACAAAATATACTTAGAAAAAGATTATAGTACCCTTGTGATTAGTGTTAAAATCTACATCTTCTTATACATATATAAAATTCTTGCTTAAAGATTAGCATTACTTAGCTGTGTTATCCACTCAACTATGGTAAGTTTATATCCATATGACACATAGAACAGTTTTAAGGCAAATATGATTGGGTTGCCATTCTTGTGTTCTTCTTATGCTAAGTTCTGAAATTGAAAAAACACTCTAGAGCAGTGTCATGATTTAATTGTTTAAGGACTCATATTGCCAGTAATTTATGAATATGGCCAAGGAAGCATGACATTGTTGCATTGGGATTTTGAATTATTGTGTGGTTAAATGTTGCCTGTACATGGTTATTATGTATCCTAGTTATAATATATTATAAGAGGGAAAATGTTATATAGAACATATGTGGAAGTGGTAAAAATGCTCTGCATAGAAGTTATCTGCAGATCATTGCACACTCACACATAAAGACCTTGGGTCAAGACAGATGTATGCATTTCAAGTAGTCCTAAGCAAACACTTGAGTTTAACATAAAGGTTTTTTCACTAGCCAGCTATAGATATCTGGTGAATTTGATCTCAAGAGCTTTGATAGCCCAAGGTTGCAAGCCAGATGGGCTGACATCCCACATACACAAATGTACACAAGGGTGTGGTATTGGAGAGTATAACAATGTTGTTTTGATCATTCAATAAAGGTTGAGAGATAGTTTTCACATATCCACAGTGTGAGACTATTTCTGTGTGTTGTATCCTGACTTGGGGAGTGGTCTTGCCATGGGCCACTAGTAAACTGTATGCAGTATTCTCTGCCTGTACCTTGTGGGCCTTGTCCTCTTCAGAAGCCATATTTTGTGCCACAGAGAACAGGAACTACACAATTCTGCTGGGCTAGATTTGAACTAGGTTCAAACCCCCTTGAAGAAGCAGATTGTGACAAGTATTTACCAAATGGTATCCCATGAAACCCTCAAATGTCTTCTTGTTTGGCCAGTTGTTTCTTGAGAAAATACCCAAAATATTTTATCCTTATTAGGATGCTCTTGAGAGGATTCTGAAGGAAAATTATTATTATTTTGTTATTGTTGTTTTACAACACACAGCCTATTTGTCTCTCTATAACTAGCATATCAGTCTTTTGCAAAAGAACAAAAAAAACTAAACTAAAAATTGTTGTGCCGGATCTACAATAGTAAGGGGTTTGGAGAACTCCAGGAGAGGTCATAATTAGGCAATTGGAATAACAGGATAACATAGGAACAGATACACCAATCCAGGAGGAAATACATACACCTCTCCAATTACTTCCCAAGAGTTCTATCACCATTATGTACTTTTTCTGGTACACTATTGTAGATTAGTCAACATTCCATGTTGCCTGTGATATGTAACATTTTAACATTCTACAATTAAAGGATTCATTCTTAACAATATATGGTTTCATTCACTTTAAGATTCAGAACAGGAAACACTAGAGGGTTCATATGTAGTGACACAATACAATTCACTGGAGAAATGGAGCATCCCTAGAGGTGGAAGCCTTATCTTACAATGTTTTTGATAACATTTGGACAGAAGAGAACAGAAGACTTGAAAAACTAATAACATTGTGAAATATGATGCTTATCATATAAGAATGTTAGCAAAAAAATTTTTTTTTTACTTATTGAAATTGTAGAAATTATTGTCAAGAAAAGACAGGTTAAGCCAAGTTTTAATATTTGATACTTTTTTGGTTGAAGACTTCCTTTAAACTTCAACAAAACAAATCACAAGTTTTGCATTGTATTTATTATATAGATAATGTCTGAGAACCAGCTTTCAGTACAAATTGGTACTTCCACACGCCAAGTCTCTGTCATGGAGCTTTTGAAGTTGAAGTCTTTCTATTTAAACTGGTTTACTTCTTTTTGTGGGAAGCCTCTTGTGATCAAAAGGTACTTATCCACGCAGTACTACATGAAAAGGTCTAATACAAAAGTTTGTGTCACATAAGAATCAAGCCACATAATTCTACTTTACAGCTGTATCTCAAGTATATGATGGCCAATCTGATATGAGTCAGAAACCATCAGTGACAAAAAAACAACAATTTAGAACTAATTCTAATACAATGTGGATTTCACAAACTTTAAATATTATCTTTTGTCAAAGTCAGAAATAAAGTAAAAAACATTCAAAAATGTATTAAAAATAAACACTTACATAGTACAACACTCCTTCAAAATATCTTGCGGAGAAATGGCAGGATAGTACATTGATTTCCCATATACCTCCAGCTACAGAAACTGCCTAGTCAGCAGTGCAAATAGTGTTTCTCTTCCACATGCGTCTCAACAGTTCTTAAGAAAGAGAGTTTGATGTATACAGTCATATGCACACAACTTAGGTAACCTTTTAAAGAAGCAATGGATACTTATTTTATCAGTTGAAAAAGGTCAATTATGTTTTAACCACTGCAAGGAGTGTCCTTGGGTGTCCTTGCAGCTGATTTGTAAATGCGTGTTTCTCCATAACTTTCAGAAATGTACAGTGTCTTAATGCTCCTAGGGTAAGGATAAGGAGAGTTGTAGTGTCTGGCTAAAAATTATAAGGGTTTACGAGTCATGCAGCTCCATTAAATTCGAAGCCCTTAACAGCATCGTCAAACCCTCAAAGGCTTTGGGCTTGAAAATCTGCAGAATAACAGAGCTATTAAATTAAACCATGCCGCGAGTTACGGGCTGTAAATGACGCAGGCCTAACAGTCAATAAAAAGCAGGGACCCGCAATTAGCCCTGCAGGAAGGGGTTTTAAAGGGTGCGAAACCCGTAATACATTGACTGTGCTGTAGCTGAGCAAGTGAAAAAACAGGACATTCATACAGACACTCAGTCACACACTCACACAGACACACTCACTCACACAGACACATACACTAACTCACTCATCAACGCACTCACACAGACACACTCATTCACACACACACACACACTCACTCACCAACACACTCACTCACACAGACACTCACTCACACAGACACTGACAGACACAGACAGACAGACACTCACTCAGTTACTCACTTGCACTGCGCGCCCCTGGGGTCCGTCGCTGGCCCCTCCGCTTCTCCCTCCTCAGGAAACCTTTGCGCTATGCTCGCAGTTGTTCAGAAGCAGTGGTGACATCACGGCTGACATCACCGCTGCTTGCTGATTGGTTGAAAAACCAATCAGCAAGCACATGCACTATGACATTGGGTACATGTTTTTTAATGAAGTACCCTATATGCCCTATATCTACATCAAACCCAGCACATTTTTTTGGGATGCAAAATTTTTTTGCTAGGGTGGTTATGATGCATTCTACACAATGCATTCATAACCCACCTCACTTGCATATACCTTTAAGCATTAGTATGCTGGCAAGTGAAATCAATGCAATTGTTCGATAAATGCAGCACTCTTTGGCACTGCCTTTTTTTCTCATTTGGTGTGGGATGTAGATGCCTTTTCCAGTCTCCTAACCACTATTACATTTTCCAAATCTCTTAGTATAATACAAGCAACACTTTCACAGCATCATCTTGTAGGATTGTAAACAATTCAGCTGAGATTCCATGAGCTCCTGCAGCCTTTGTATCAGCAAGATGTCCTAGGGACCATCACGCTCATGCATGGAGCTACTTAATGACGTTGTGCCCCATCTCACATCACTCACCAAGATGTCTGGCTCCAGCTCATTGGACAAACTATTGATGCTATCAGGGCTGTTGATATCCTTCCTGTACAGATCTTCTGCAAATTACTGCCACCTCTTCTTTATCTCATCTACTTATTTAAAGTCCCTAAGATTTTTGTCCTTTATCACGCCCACTTTGACATGAAACGTTCCCCTAAGATTTCCAATTTTCTTGAAAAGATTTCTTGACTTTCCCATTCTTTTATCTTCTTCTATCTCTTTACACCATTCATTATATAATGACTCCTTGTCTCTTCTTGCTATCCTAAGGAATTCTGCATTCAGTTGGACAATCTGTTCCTATCTTCACTACATTTGCTGTCTTTTTTTCCTGGGCTATTTTCAAAGCGTAATCAAAAAGCCAGGCTGATTTCACGGAGCCTCATTCAATTGCCAGGCTGCAACTCATGGTATACAAGCCTTATGTCTGTGGGCTTGCTGCGGGTTAAGGGCCAAAAGCCCAAACTGTAAACCATGCAATCATATGTAGCATTTCAGAGTGCAAACATGACCAATTAAGCAAGGCCGTACCTACCCATTTAGAAATAGCCAATAGAAAATGAGACCGCCATCATTATGGCAGTAGAAGATGGATGTTACATCCCAATCAATTAGCGTTTAGAAGTCCGACATGCGATCAGACTCGCAAACCCACAAAATACAAAATAATAAAAATGAATGCCAATATTGTTCTAGTCCATATGGGTGGCTTAATATGTATTAACTCATTGATTCCCGAGATCAATATAACCCCGAAATTAAACATGAAAATAATAAGAATGTTATTGCCAATTTGCAAGCTTGAGACTGTTGTGCAATTAATTCAAATTTACAGTATTGATTTTTTTTTTACATTTACACTGCTACGCACATGTCTTTAACCCCTTTGTGGGTTTCTTCATTTGCGGGCTAGCGGAATTGTAGCAATTGAATAGCGATTTGCGATCATAACTCTTGTGGACGTGAGAGATCAAAGGCTTATATGGGGTGTAAGTTACGGTTGTAACAACCGCAGGGTTTTTCAGTCCGTAATCCGTAGACCGTTTGCGGCTTGCAAAAAGACGCCAATTGAATAGCAAATTAGCTTACAGCCTACATTACAGGCTCCAGTTACTAACAATTTCTTAATTGAATGAGGCCTTTAGTTTTCTTTATTTTGGGGATATTCTTTGTTGCTGTTGTCTGGACTACATTACAAGCTTCTGTCCAAAGTTTTTAAGGCATACTATCTACCATGTCTAGTCCCTCAAATCTATACTTTAACTCCACTGCATATTTGCTGGAGATATGATTTTCTTTAAATTGGCTTGGTCTTATGATATTCCCTCTTTTCCTCAGAATTTTGACAATAAGAAGCACTTGATCTCAGCCACTGTCGGCTACAGGTCATGTTTATTCCGACTGTATAGTGCTCCTCCATCTTTAGTTACAAATTATATAGTCAATCTGATGTATGTATTGTCCACCTGGTGATGTCTGTGTGTAGAGTCATTAACAAGGCTGTTGGAAGAGTGTGTGATGAGAGAATTACCTTGACAGAATTTTACTAGTCTCTTACCTGCTTCATTTTGTACTCCAAGGCCAAACTTGCACAGTATTCCAGGTATCTTTTATATCGATACTTTAGCATTCCAATCTCCCATGATGAGAGTAACATCTTTTGTTGGTGTTATATCTATGATATGTTATCTACAGCTTATAAAAGTAATTTCACTTTCAAAAGGAAAATGATTAAACATCTCAAAATATTATACATAAAGTTAATGGCCATGTTAAAAACTAACCTCATATTCAGGTTTGTTTGTTAGATATGGTAGTGTCACTTTGAAGGGCCACAGCAATAGTGCAGACCTGTATAAATAGTCATTAAATGTTATTTCTTAATTGGCATTTTGCAGAAAAATATATGAACACTCTAGAAATGTTATGCACTTGTGTAGATGAAATGTGACTTGTAGAATAAAGTTTCTGGAGAATGTCTGGAATGAACATTCGGTTTAATATCTATAGAGGCATGGGCAGATAAGATCTGTCTATCATACAGCAATATCATGCCACAAAATATACTTTTGTCCTTTGTACAGGCCAAGGGTCTGATTTCTTCATCTTAAAATAGCTAAATTTTATCTAAGCTTTGCTCTGACATTTCTACATCTTTTAAAACCCAATACCTACTGATAAATTACATGTCACCTCTACATATTTATTGCAAATCAGCAAATTGATTTCTCAGGTTTCTCTGCATAGAAAAATACATATAACATGGTACCTTTCCTGCATGTTTTTCTATTTCTGTGGTCATTTAAGTTCACAAACAAAATATACTTATAAAAAGCTTATGGTACCCTTGTGATTAGTGTTAAAATCTACATCTTCTTATACATATATAAAATTCTTGCTTAAAGATTAGCATTACTTAGCTGAGTTATCCACTCAACTATGGTAAGTTTATATCCATATGACACATAGAACAGGTTTACTGCAAATATGATTGGGTTGCCATTCTTGTATTCTTTTTATGCTAAGTTCAGAAATTAAAAAAACACTTTAAGCAATAATTTTATATATGTATAAGAAGATGAAGATTTTAAAACTAATCACAAATGTACCATAAGCTTTTTTATAAGTATATTTTGTTTGTGAACATAAATGACCACAGAAATAGAAAAACATGCAGGAAAGGTACCATGTTATATGTATTTTTCTATGCAGAGAAACCTGAGAAATCAATTTGCTGATTTGCAATAAATATGTATTGGTGACATTTAATTTATCAGTAGGTATTTGGTTGAAAAGATGTAGAATTGTCAGAGCAAAGCTTAGATAAAATGTAGCTGTTTTGGGATGAAAAAATCATACCCTTGGCCTGTACATATATATGGTATATTTTGTGGCATGATATTGCTGTATAATAGACAGATCTTTATATGCCCATGCCCCTATAGATATTAAACCTAATGTTCATTCCAGACATTCCCCAATACATGTATTCTACAAGTCACATTTCATCTACACAAGTGAATAACATTTCTAGATTCTTCATATATTTTTCTGTACAATGCCAATTAGGAAAAAACATTTTATTTATACAGGTCTGCACTATTGCTGTGGCCCTTCAAAGTGACACTACCATATCTAACAAACAAACCTGAATATGAGGTTAGTTTTTAACATGGCCATTAACTTTATGTATAATATTTTGAGATGTTTAATCATTTTCCTTTTGAAAGTGAAATTACCTTTATATGCTGTAGATAACATATCATAGATATAACATCAACAAAAGATGTTACTCTCATTATAGGAGATTGGACTGCTAAAGTATCGATATAAAAGATACCTGGAATACTGTGCAAGTTTGGACTTGGAGTACAAAATGAAGCAGGTAAGAGACTAGTAAAATTCTGTCAAGGTAATTCTCTCATCACACACTCTTCCAACAGCCTTGTTAATGACTCTACACACATCATTGACAATTATATGTTACTAGCGACTTGCCGTCAAAAAATGACGGCAATAAGATTGTAAGGCAGGTAATGCTGTTTGGTTGAGACATGAATTTTGTTGGTGTTCCGAGATCCTTCGGCACTCATTGCGAGCCTCGCGCTGAGCGCCTTCGGCACTCATCGCATGGCTCGCAATGAGCGCCTACGGCATACATTGCGAGGCTGTTGGCTTTGTTGGCTTTGTATTTTTTTTTCTGATAGGCGCATTTGGTGTTATTGTTTGGTCGGCGGTGATGTGTTTTTTGGGCTTCTTGCAAGTGTTTGTGTGCTATGAGCAGCGTTGCTGGATAACAACATTATCTTTAAGTTTTGGTTATACAGCAATTTCAAATATCATTCCATTTTAGCATACATAAAACTCACAATGTCCTTAATGTTTTAAGTATACATACATGTAATAGTACAGCTAATACCCTTTATATTAAAACCTAATTTTTAGTAGCAACATTTATTTTCAAAACTCATCTCATACACATGATATATCAAGTATCAGCATCAACCCTAACACAGTCACAGTTGTATGAAACCACAGGTTCAAAAAATAAAAAGTGTAAATTCTCCAGATGTATTACAAAACTAACTTTCAGTGCTAAGAAGCAGGACCCTATTGCATAATTACTACACATCTCTGACTTCCCTGGTTAACTAGTTATATACTGTAAATAAACAGTATATAAAGACAAAAAGCTCTATCAAATGTGGTCTCTTCGTACAGAGGAAGAAGACCAAAGGAAAGTATTTGGGGAACTGACTGGTTGGTGTTTAAGAGGAGGTGTCATAGGGCAGGTGCAATTATACAAGAATACGGTCACAGACTTGCATTCACAGCTGTAATCTTATATTGGTCAAAAGACCTATAAGTCAATTGACTGAAAGATATACACACATCTTGGTCAGTTCAAGCTGGCTACAGCTCTGCATTTGTGGTTGATAGAAAAAGTCATATTTTGATCTACACTGAGTCTATTTAGCTCTTGAACAATAGGTTGCATGCCCATGCATGCCCAGGTCCTGGAAGAAGCTTTTCCCGCGAAACGCGCGCAACGACCAGTCCAAGTCCCACACAGATGACATAAGCGGCGTGCTGTACACACAGGAGAAGCCTGGATGTCTATAAATATAAGTGTTGAAAAATTCTCTTTAGATATGATCCAGCAGCCCTTTATATATACATTAATAGAGACAGCATGACATATTTAATGTGTAGAGTGAGAGCTATAGAACTATATTAATTACAGCTGTATTTCTTTTAGAGATACTTTTTTTCACCAGGAATTAGAATTTAAGGTATATTGTAAGTCCTGTATTATTAGATACTTTTGCCTGATTAGGATAGCTGTTATCCATTAGAGAGGATGTTTTATTTGTGTGTTGGCACAGGTATTTACATATGGAGACCATATGGGCACTTAGCACTTTTTAAGTTTAATGTACCACCCTGCCATCTCTTCCCAAGATTTCTTAAGGTGTCTTGTACTATGTAATTGTTTAATTTTAATAGATTTTAAAATATTTTTTTTGCATTTTTTAACTTTACTTTAGCTTTGAAATAAGACAATATGTGGCTTGATTCTTATATGACACAAACGTTTGTACTAGATCTCTTCATGTCTAAGTAGTACTGTGTGACTAAGTACATTTTGACACAAGATGCTTCACAAAATTAGAAGTAAACAAGTTCGAACACAGAGATTAAAACTTCAAAAGCTCCAAGATAGGCTTATGGACGTACCCATCTTTACTGAAAGCTAGTTTGCAGACATAAATGCAATGCAAAACTTGTGATTTGTTCTGTTAAAGTGATCCAGACCCGAAATACCAGGCAATTCTACCCTGAACAGGAGAAACAGCAAACCCCAGACATACATTTTGTCCTTCATTGGGTCGTCAGTGAGGTGTAGCTGAACTCCCGAAGGCACAGTGAGCAAGGGGTCCACGTCTGGAGTCCCCTATCACCCTTGGGACTGATCCATAAGAGTTATTTGCATAAACAAAACAACAAAGTCAGAGGTGGACCCCTTGCTCACTGTTTGCTGGATAACTCTAGTGAGAGGGACCAGGCTGATTTACTATAGGATTTTTCTCCCTGTGAAGGGCACAAGTGGGCTAAAAGAGGTTGCTCTCAGAGTGGGTTATCATGTGCATAGAAATAACCTATTAAGGTTAGTTCATTCTCTGATTGAGCACCTCTATTTTGGTATTTTGTTTAAAGGGAATCTTGACCAAAAAAAGTTTCAAAGGCTATTACTTGGCTTAACCTGTTTTTTCTTGACAATAATTAATACAATATCACAAAAATAGAAAAACATGTTTACTTTTTGTGCTAAAATACTTATTTGATAAACACTGTGTTTCCCTATTTTAGTTGTGTTTCAAGTTTTCTGTTCTTTGCTGCCCAAATTCAAATCCAAATGATAGAAACATGAGACTCTCACCTGCATGGCTGCTCCATTTCTCCAGTGCCCCTCATTATCATTACAGACACCACAGAGGGCCACTCATCATGCTGCTGAGACTGCAACCAACCACCTTCAGGAAATAGTATCACAAAATATAAACCCTCTATATTATCTTGTTCTTGTTCTTAAAGAGACAATGTAATGAAGCCATGTGTTGTTAAGAATTTATTCTTTAATTGTAGAAAGCTAAAAGTTTATATATCACAGGCAATACGGCATATTGACTACTCTTGGTGGTGTATATGTTCATGTGTTATCCTAATGCTCTAATTCCCTAGGATCATGATCTCTCCCAGAGTTGTCCAAACCCCTTGCTATTGTGGATCTGGCACAGAGACAAAATAGTTTGGTCCTATCCTGTTTTTTGTTTACCCCCTTTGTGCGCTGCCATGTGCATGCGCTCGTGCTGCCATCTAGTGGTGAAAATGAGTTAAAGGCGCCCTGACAGAATAGGCCTTAAGCTATGAGAGGCGTACCCGAGGCCCTCGAGGGTGGAGTGCATGCGCCGAACATATCGATGGCCTCGCTGTTGATTCAGCGCCGTCGAGTTGCGCCACGTCATTTTTTTGCTGTACTACCTAATTTTCACCACTAGACGGTGACGCGAGCACACACGTTCCAACAATCAGTGGCAGCACGCTCGAACAGTGGCGCGCATAAAACAGTTTGTGTGTTGTGAAATAAGGACATGCTCTCCAACTCAATTAAACAAAATAAGGTTCTGATGGAAAGCCTCCCTGGACCTCAAAATCGAAAATAATAATAATTTCTCTTCAGAACCTTCTCAAGGACACCACAAAACTTGCCAAAGAGAGATAATTATTTGGGGGTATTTTCTCATAGAACAACTGTTTGCAAGTGGATTTTCCTTTACAGGTAAAAACTGATAAATTGCAAAGTGCACTAATTGTGCCCAGGTGACAGGGGTGTTGCTTGACTGTTTAACCAGTATAAAAGGTTTGTGAGCTGGTTTGGGGCCTGTTTACAAGTAGATTTTCCTTTACAGGTAAAGACTGATAAATTGCAGAGTGCACTAATTGTGCCCAGGTGAGAAGGCAGGAGTTCGTATAAATGGGAGAAGGGGTGAACTTGTGAGCTTGCAAACATTTTCGGTATCAGGTGCCGCTCTAGTGAAAGTGTAGGAGTTTAAATAGGGGTAGGGACTTCAAAGAAAAGGGAGGGCAGCTTTATAGTGCAAAGGAGGAAAACTTTATACAAATATATTATTTTATATTCTTTATTTTTCCCACTGAAATGTTGTGGACAATAATAATAATTATGAGTCAGTCCAGTGGCAACCTCACTCATTGTACATCCTGTCATATGTATGCAATACTGGAACAGATGATCCAGGGTCCATACCTCTGTGAGAGGTGTGAGCATGTTGCCTCTCTGGAAGCTCAAATTGGAGATCTGGAGCGGAGAATTGCAGCACTTAGTGATATTGCTCCACTGGAAAGGGAGTTGGTGCTCACTGAGCACAGTTTAGCTGGGCCTAGCATGGAGGGCGGAGCTGGGGCTAGTAAAGATGTCCAGGGAAGTAGCTGAGTTACAGTTACAAGGGGAAGCAGGGGGAACAGGAGGGGGCAGGCCAGTTCTGAGTTGGCAAACACCAACAGATTTGCCAGATTGAGTGAAACTGTTGGGGATGTCCATTCAGGAATGGCAATGCCAGATAGAGCTGTTCCCTCTAACAGCCGGGAGAACAGCTTTACTGGAGGAGAGGGAGGGCAGAATAGGCAGAGCAACAGACAGGTTTTGGTTGTAGGGGACTCTATTATTAGGAAGGTAGACAGGGTGATTTGTCACCCAGATCCCAGCAATCAAACAGTTTGCTGTCTCCCGGGTGCTCGGGTTCGTCATGTTGTGGATCGGGTAGACAAATTATTGGGAGGGGCTGGAAATGAACCGGCGGTCTTGGTACATATTGGTACCAATGACAAAGTTAGTGGAAGATGGAGTGTCCTAAAGAATGATTTTAGAGAACTAGTTAATAAGCTGAAGGCAAGGACCTCCAAGGTAGTATTTTCTGAGATACTACCAGTGCCACGTGCTAGCCCAGGGAGGCAGAAGGAGCTTAGGGAGGTTAATGCATGGCTAAAGATGTGGTGCACTAAGGAGGGGTTTGGGTTTTTAGAGCACTGGGCTGACTTCTCACTTTGGTACAATCTTTACAGTAGGGATGGATTGCACCTTAATGATGAAGGAGCTTTTGTACTAGGGGATAGGATAGTAGAAAGGCTGGAGGAGTTTTTAAACTAGTAGGTGGTGCGGAGGGACTAGATATAAGTAATGTTGTAGAAAGTGTAGAGGGTATAAGGGATGAATTAACAACTCATAGGGGAGGAGATGGGGGAGGGGTAGTATAGACAATAGGGAGGTAGTACTAAGTAATTCAAGTACAGTGGCAGGCACTTCAGAACTACAGACTCATAACATAAGGTGTATGCTTGCTAATGCCAGAAGCTTGCCAGGAAAAATGGGAGAGTTAGAATTATTAGCAATTAATGAAAAATGAGATTTAATAGGCATTACTGAAACATGGTGGGATGAATCTCATGACTGGACTGTTAATCTGGATGGTTACAACCTATTTAGGAAAGATAGAGGCAATGGTAAATGAGGAGGAGGGATTTGTCTGTATGTTAAACCTGAATTTAAGCCTATAGTCAGAGAAGATATTTATGGTGGACCTAGTGATAAAGCTGAATGTTTGTGGGTAGAGTTAAATAGCGAAGCAGCAAATTCCAAAAGGATATTAGTAGGAGTATGCTATAAACCCCCAAATATAGCTGAAAGTGAGGAAATACAATTATTGTTGCAGATTGAAAATGCAGCTAAGCATGGTCAAGTTCTAATAATGGGAGATTTTAATTACCCTGAAATAAACTGGATAAATGAGACCAGCAGTTCATCTAAGGGGAGCAGGTTCTTGAGTACACTCAGGGATCATTATCTGGCCTAGGTTGTACAAGAGCCTACTAGAAATGAAGCTATCTTAGATTTACTCATCACAAATAATATTGCTATAGTATCAATTGTTGGAATAGGGCAACCTTTGAGAAACAGTGATCACAACACAGTCTCGTTTGTGATTGAATTAAAAAAACAAAATTTTAAGGGGCCAACAAAAACCCTAAATTTTAAAAGGGCAGATTTTAACGGTCTAAGGGCAGCAATACAAAGTATAGACTGGGACAGAGAACTGGCAGGTAAAAATACTGAACATAAATGGACAACATTTAAATCCTTACTAAATATACATACACATCGGCATATACCGTGTGGGAATAAAAGTAAAATGAGTAAATCCCATCCAATGTGGCTTAACAATGATTTAAAGATCAAGATACAGAGTAAAAAACAGGCATTTTAATTTTACAACCAATAGGGGACAGAGACTGCCTTACAGGAATACAAGGAAATCAAAAAGGCTTACTTACAAAAGGGCGATTAGACTGGCTAAGATAGAAAATGAAAAATTAATTGCAAAAAAGAGTAAGACTAACCCTAAAATATATTTTAAGTATATTAATGGGAAGAAAGCGAGGAAGGAAGCTATAGGAACATTACAATGTGACACAGGCTGTCTGATAATTAGTGACCAAGAAAAGGCAGATGAGCTAAATAGGTTCTTTTCTTCGATATACACAAGGGAGGTACCAGGGGTTGGGACACGGCAACATAATGGGGCTACACTACCTTTGCCAAATAATTGTTTAACCAGGGGCGGCCCGTCCATTGGGGCGTCAGGGCAAACGCCCCCCCAAATATTTTCTTCACCCTGCAATAAAAAAAACACAACAATGTATTAGTATAACCCAAAAACAAATAAATATAAGGTGTACATCATCATTTCAAGTCTAAATAGTATTAAAATGAATTAAAGTTAGAAAAGGGACACTGTCACTTTAAAATAACTCTTGCGCTACATTAACTAATGCTGTGTATCTATCTATCGCCCCCTGCCTGCACCCTGTGTGATCAATTACAATAGTTACACTGTGTACACTAACCTTTAGACTCTTCTCTTCTCTTCAATGAGTCCTGGCCTGGCCCACTGACCGTTAATGCATGCCGCCCACCATCACAGTGACGATATGCATGGGCGGTCATAAATGTATCAATTAATAAATGACAGTCTTCCATCATTGACCAATCAATGATGGAAGGCTGTCCAGTTACTAAGTGATAAATCTAAACCCACCCAGACCGTTAGCCCTGAGCGCCCGCCAGCAAATAGAGCCTCGAGTTTGATTTTGATTGACTGATACAGTCAATAAAACCACCAGTTCCCTGTCCCTTCCCCCTTTCTGTTTCCTGACCCTGGTCACGCTGAGACTGAGAGACCTCCCTGGCTGAATCTACTCATCTGCTCTGCCTGCCTAACACAGTAAGTCTACACCTGCCTCTGCCTGGCACCTGCCCCTGCCCCTGGCCAAACCAAAACCCCTAGTAGCCCCTAATAAAAGTTAGGGGTGACCAGTTACCCCCAGTCCCCCACTATGCCTGCCTGGCCTGCCAGTGCCACCTACCCAGCCACCCACCAACTACCACCGACGACCCTAGGCCTACAATGCCTGGTGCCAGTGCCACCCCCAGCCATCACCCCCATGTGGCCTGTGCCACCCCCGATCAGGCCTGCCCTATGCTAGCCTAGCTATGCCATCATGCCACCACCGGATTACACCGATCACGGGATCGGGGTAGTCGGGTGGTGAGCGGGGTGGCACAGGCCCACATGGGGGTGATCGGATCACCCCCTTGATGAGGCCTGTGCCACCCCTGATGACCTCCATGTATGCCACCCTGCCCGAGGCCCGATCACCACCGGGCCCCCGGCACCACCCCGATGCGGCCTATGCTACCCCGGGTATTCGGGCAGTGAGCGGGGTTGACCAGGCCACATGGGGGTGGATGTTCACCCCCATGAGGCCTGTGCCACCCCTGGTCGTGGCCTATGGGCGACCGATGGGCGCCTGACCGTGACCGACCCCACCCTGGATGAACCATTAACCAACTACCTAACCCCCCCCCCCCCCCCCCCCTATTTTTATTCCATTTTTAGAAGTAACAGGCATGTATATGTGCCTGTCACTTCTAAAGATAAAATAAAAATAAGGGAAGGGAAAAAAAATACAGTAAAAACATTATTACAATTAATTTACACACAGTAAGCAAACACATTGTTAGTAACACAACACATCGTATACAAAAATAAACAGCTTTAAACAAACATTAATAAAAAATAAAATAAACAGCACATACACACATTGTTAGTACAGTTAGTGACACAACACATTGTATACAAAATAAATAAACAGCTTTAAACAAACATTAATAAAAAATAAAATAAACAACAGCACATACTTACCTGTAAAATTGACCCCTCCAGCGTTGGCCTTCTGTCCTCTCTGGATATAGTCATGATGAAAAATAAATAATCCATGTTGATTGAAGCCAATGATCAAAAATTAAATAATCCATGTTGATTGAAGCCAATGATCAAAAATAAAATAATCCATGTTGATTGAAGCCAATGATCAAAAATAAAATAATCCATGTTGATTGAAGCCAATGATCAAAAATAATCCAATCTTGATTGAAGCCATTGTCCATCCATCCATTCTGGCCCATTGAAAGAGGCCTCCAAAAAAAAAACCGACGCTCTAAAAAAAAAAAAAACAACACACTAAAAAGAGCTCCTCCTACAAGGAGCCCCTCCCGCGATTAATTGTTTTTTTCCCACGGTCTGCTATATATACTAATTTTTGAAGGACTCTGATTGGCTGAAATTTTTGATTGACATCGATTTCAACCAATGAGAGTCTTTAAAAAATTAGCAAATCAGCAAGCAGGTATGGAAGCCTGTAAGGGTAAAAAAGGTTAGTGTGAACTTGTTTGACCCTGTATGTATTATACATATTACAGGGCTATTTTATGTGATATACATGTTACAGGATAATATCCTGTAACATGTATAGCCAAAAAATAGCACTGTAATATGTATAATACATACAGTGTAATAGAAATGCATGAACAATATAATATATCATGAAATAAAGAACATCAATTAATCAAATAATAAATATCAATTAATATATATTGTTGTATGTATATGTTTATGTATATTTATGTGTAATTTTTTATATATATATATATATATATATATATATATATATATATATAACAATTTGATATATATATATATATATATATTTATTTATTGTGATATATTGATATCAATTTTTATATATATATATATATATATATATATATATATATATATATATATATATATATTTATATATATATATATATATATATATATTTTTTTGGGCCTATATGTTATTTAAGGTTTTTAAGGTACGGTTGGGGCCTATATGGTCCCAATTTGTTATTTAAGGTTTTTAAGGTGCGGTTGGGGCCTATATGATCCCAATTTGTTATTTAGGGTTTTTAAGGTACGGTTGGGGCCTATATGGTCCCAATTTGTTATTTAGGGTTTTTAAGGTACGGTTGGGGCCTATATGGTCCCAATTTGTTATTTAAGGTTTTTAAGGTACGGTTGGGGCCTATATGGTCCCAATTTGTTATTTAAGGTTTTTAAGGTACGGTTGGGGCCTATATGGTCCCAATTTGTTATTTAAGGTTTTTAAGGTACGGTTGGGGCCTATATGGTCCCAATTTGTTATTTAAGGTTTTTAAGGTACGGTTGGGGCCTATATGGTCCCAATTTGTTATTTAAGGTTTTTAAGGTACGGTTGGGGCCTATATGGTCCCAATTTGTTATTTAGGGTTTTTAAGGTACGGTTGGGGCCTATATGGTCCCAATTTGTTATTTAGGGTTTTTAAGGTGCGGTTGGGGCCTATATGGTCCCAATTTGTTATTTAAGGTTTTTAAGGTGCGGTTGGGGCCTATATGATCCCAATTTGTTATTTAGGGTTTTTAAGGTACGGTTGGGGCCTATATGGTCCCAATTTGTTATTTAGGGTTTTTAAGGTACGGTTGGGGCCTATATGGTCCCAATTTGTTATTTAAGGTTTTTAAGGTACGGTTGGGGCCTATATGGTCCCAATTTGTTATTTAGGGTTTTTAAGGTACGGTTGGGGCCTATATGGTCCCAATTTGTTATTTAGGGTTTTTAAGGTGCGGTTGGGGCCTATATGGTCCCAATTTGTTATTTAAGGTTTTTAAGGTGCGGTTGGGGCCTATATGATCCCAATTTGTTATTTAGGGTTTTTAAGGTACGGTTGGGGCCTATATGGTCCCAATTTGTTATTTAGGGTTTTTAAGGTACGGTTGGGGCCTATATGGTCCCAATTTGTTATTTAGGGTTTTTAAGGTGCGGTTGGGGCCTATATGGTCCCAATTTGTTATTTAAGGTTTTTAAGGTGCGGTTGGGGCCTATATGATCCCAATTTGTTATTTAGGGTTTTTAAGGTACGGTTGGGGCCTATATGGTCCCAATTTGTTATTTAGGGTTTTTAAGGTACGGTTGGGGCCTATATGGTCCCAATTTGTTATTTAAGGTTTTTAAGGTACGGTTGGGGCCTATATGGTCCCAATTTGTTATTTAGGGTTTTTAAGGTACGGTTGGGGCCTATATGGTCCCAATTTGTTATTTAGGGTTTTTAAGGTGCGGTTGGGGCCTATATGGTCCCAATTTGTTATTTAAGGTTTTTAAGGTGCGGTTGGGGCCTATATGATCCCAATTTGTTATTTAGGGTTTTTAAGGTACGGTTGGGGCCTATATGGTCCCAATTTGTTATTTAGGGTTTTTAAGGTACGGTTGGGGCCTATATGGTCCCAATTTGTTATTTAGGGTTTTTAAGGTACGGTTGGGGCCTATATGGTCCCAATTTGTTATTTAGGGTTTTTAAGGTGCGGTTGGGGCCTATATGGTCACACTTGCTCTTTTAAGGTTTTAAACGTTACAGTTTGGGTCTTAAACGTTCTAATGTTTTTTTTTTTGTTTTCTATAACTTCCCAGGTGCAAACTATCTGTGGAATCAGATTTCTTTGGACTCGTTGGTTGACTTACTGGACGTGAATACCCCGAGAAGGAGCGTCAACTGTTGGTGAGTATATGGTCACACTTGGACTTTTAAGGTTTTAAAAGTTACGGTTTGGGTCTTGAGATTTCTAATGTTTTTTTTGTTGTTTTCTATCACCCCCCAGGTGCAAACTATCTGTGAAAGCAGATTTGTTTGGACTCGTTGGTTGACTTACTGGACGTGAATACCCCGAGAAGGAGCGTCAACTGTTGGTGAGTATCATTGCCTTTAATTTTCTGTCCATGTGTATAGGTGCAAATTTGATGGTGATGTAGTCTTGTCACATGAGGGTTTGCAATCTGTAATGTATACCAATGAAATCAACACACTGTTATTTTTAAGTAATTTTGTGACATAATATAAATTAATATACCGTGATCTCTTTCTTTTATTGGTATCAATATCAGAAATGAATACTATTGACTCTCTACTTGTGAAGCCTTTCGCCACCCTAACCTATGAGGAGAAGGTGGAAGTAAAACGGTTAGGAGCTGACCAACCAGAGATAAATCTGCAGCAAATCGCAAGAGATAGAGGGAAGCAATATGTCCGTAATTTCAATACTGAATGGTACAAGAAGAACGACTGGCTTTCTGGAAGCGTTTCTAGGAAGTCCTTATATTGTTTCCCATGCATCCTATTTGGTGGTGACGCTGCTTGGACCAAAACTGGAGTGACTGACGTCAAACATCTAGCTGACAAATTGGCAAAACACAAAAGTTCTAAAGCTCACTTGGATAACAGGATCAAGTTTGAGATGCTTGGACAGGCGAACATTGCTGTTCAACTGGACCAAGGATACCAAGTCAGCATTCAAAAACACAACGAAGAAGTGGCTAAGAACCGGTACATCCTTTCGAAGATAATTGATTGTGTTCGCTTTTGTGGCGCCTTTGAACTGGCATTAAGAGGACATGACGAGAGTGAAACATCGCTAAATCCAGGAGTGTTTAGAGGCCTGGTGGATTTGGTTGGCAGTATCGATAGTGCAATGGAACAGCATTTGAAGACTGCAACTGTGTTTAAGGGCACTTCCAAAACCGTGCAGAATGAGCTACTGGACTGCATGCATGAAGTTATAAAGGAAGTGATTCACCAAGAGCTTAAGGAAGCCCAGTTTGTGGCAATCCAAGCGGATGAAACAACCGATATTTCCGCTAGGACACAGTGCGTTGTAGTCTATCGCTACATTGACAAGAAGCATCAAGTGGTGGAAAGATTTGATGGCTTCACGGAAATGAAATCAACGGATGCAGACTCCATTGCTGCTGTTGTGCTGGAAACACTGAATACTGTTCTCCCAGAGCCAGAAGACAAGAAGAAACTCATAGCTCAAAGCTATGATGGTGCCAGTGTGATGCGTGGAGATCAAGGAGGAGTTCAAAGAAAAATAAAAGACGTGTACCCGAACGCACACTACGTCCATTGCTATGCTCACCAACTGAACTTAATAATGGAGAAAGCAGTTTCAAGGATTGGAAGAGTTAGAGTTTTTTTTTCAAACATAGGCGGCATACCATCTTTTTTTTCACGCTCTCCAAAAAGGACTGGAGTTCTGGATGAGGTAGTTGGTAGAAGACTTCCAAGAGGTGCACCGACACGATGGAACTTCAACGTTAGGACCGTGAACGTGATCTACGAGAACAGAGATGCGCTACTTGAGTGTTTCCAGACAATTGAAGCATGTCTAAACTTTGATCCAACATCTATACGGGAAGCCGCAGGTTTCATTGGAATGCTGGAAGACAGGGAGTTCCTTTACTTCCTTAAATTATTTCATTTAATAATGCCACATGTAGACATCCTCTATAGTCAGCTTCAGAAGCGAGACACGGATACTGTTTATATCAAAAAAGTCACAGAAGACTTTGTCGCCAGCATCCAGAAAATCCGGAATTCTGTGGAAGAGATAGAAGCAAGTTTGCCAAGCGATCTAACAGTCAACAGACGGAGTGCGGAGATCTCAACCTTGAGACAACTTTCAAGAGAGGTATGTGACATAGTGGTGGTTCATGCAAAAGAACGATTTTCATTTTCAAATCACCTAGTCAGTGCCAAACTTGTTCAAAGTGACTTGTATAAAACCCATGGCACTTGCTTTCCAACCCAAGCTCTGGAAGACACCGTGCAAGCATATCCAATACTGAAGAAGGAACAATTACGCACTGAGCTGTCACTTCTGTATGGGAAGACAGAGTTTCATACTTGTACAAGTGCTGTTGCTCTGCACAAACTTTTCCATCAATTTAATCTGCAGAATGATTTCACAGAGACAGTGAAATTATTAAGAATCCTGATTACAACACCAATGACTACTGCAGAATCAGAAAGATGCTTCTCAACATTGAAGAGGATAAAAACCTTTTTAAGAAGCACCATGTCCCTGGAGCGGTTGAATGCATTGGCGATGCTCTCAATGGAAAAGCAACTGATTTCCGAGATCCCACACTTCAATGAAAAAACCATTGAGAAGTTTTGTTCTTTGAAAGATCGCCGTGCAAAATTAAAATACAAGTGATTGAAGCAAAGAAGAATGCATACCCCCAAGGTGTGCAAAGATAAACTGCGTTAAGCAGCACCACCTCACACTACCAAACATAACTAGTGGTAAGTAAAGTATGAACGGTGTGTGGGTGTGCATATGGAAGGAGCTATGAAAGGTGTGTGCATGGTCAGTAACAATTGTTGAAGCCTTGGCGTGGTTTGAAGGAATTGGAGGCACTTCCAAGGGTAGCTGTCACTTGTGTACAGGAAGCAAGAATTCCATGTCTGTACAAGTGCTGTTGCTCTGCAGCAACTTTAGCATCAATTTAATCTACATAATTTAACAGAGTGAGTGAAGCTATAAGGAATCCTGCTTACAACAACGAAGACTACTAAAGAACCAGAAAGATGCTTCTCCACATTGAAGAGGATCAAAAAAGTAATTAAAAAGCACCATGGCCCTGTAGCGGTTAAATGCATTGGTTTGAAGGAATTGGAGGCACCTTCAAGGGTACGTAAAGTTCTCAGAAATGGCACCACCTCACTACCAAAAATAACTAGTGGTAAGTAAAGTATGAATGGTGTGTGGGTGTGCATATTGAAGGAGCTATGAAAGGTGTGTGAATGGTCAGTAACAATTGTTGAAGCCTTGGCGTGGCGTTACTGCTCATATGGTTATCCATATGCTAATTCAACGTGTTTGTTTGACATTGATTATTGTGTGGTCTAAACAGAAGTGAAATGTTGTTGTTTTCTTGAATCCCAAGGTCCACTGGTTTGGGCCTATGCAGTGCTGATTGGTCTTCTAAGGTATGTTTGAGGCCTATATGGTCCCACTTGGTCTTCTAAGGTATGTTTGGGGCCTATGGTCACACTTGGTCTTCTAAGGTATGTTTGAGGCCTATATGGTCAAACTTGGTCTTCTAAGGTATGTTTGGGGCCTATATAGTTCCACTTGGTCTTCTAAGGTATGTTTGGGGCCTATGGTCACACTTGGTCTTCTAAGGTATGTTTGGGGCTTATATAGTCACACTTGGTCTTCTAAGGTATGTTTGGGGCCTATATAGTCACACTTGGTCTTCTAAGGTATGTTTGGGGCCTATATAGTCACACTTGGTCTTCTAAGGTATGTTTGGGGCCTATATAGTCACACTTGGTCTTCTAAGGTATGTTTGGGGCCTATATGGTTCCACTTGGTCGTTTAATGTTTTTTAAGTATGGTTTTGTTCTTGAATGGTATGATTGATTTGCTTGTTTTCTTCCAACCCCAGGTGCAAACCCTATGTGGCTGCAGATTTGTTTCTACTCATTGGTCAACTTAATGAACGTGAATACCCTGAGAAGAAGAGCCGACTAATGGTAGGTGTCACTCCTTTAATTTTTCTGTTAATACGTATAGGTGCAATTATGATATTGCTGTAGTCTTGTCACATGAGTTTTTTCAATCTATATTGTATACCAATGAATTTAACACATTGTTACTTTACTTCTTGACATTTCTGCATTGCAGATCATGTATTTCAATGGGCTTCACAAGCATAAGGTCATTGGGCGGGGCTTATAAAGGTCATTATGACGTCAGGGGGAGGAGTTATAAAAATGGGTGTGGTTTGAAAAAGGGGGAGTGGCTATGTTTCGCCCTGTCGCCCCTCCAACTTGAAAAGTCACCAGCCGCCACTGTGTTTAACACAGGAAGTAATCCAAAAGTGGTTGGAAAAAATAAATGTTAATAAAGCCCCGGGTCCTGATGGAATACATCCAAGGGTACTAAGGGAACTGGGTTCTGTAATAGCCAAACCATTATATTTAATTTTTCAAGATTCACTCAACACAGGGTCTCTACCAGATGAATGCAGAAAAGCTGATGTGATTCCTATATTTAAAAAGGTAGCAAGAGCAAATCCTGGGAATTATAGACCAGTGAGCCTCACTTAGGTAGTGGGGAAGCTTTTAGAAGGGTTAATAAGGGATAATATACAAGAATATGTCTATTTGAACAGTATTATAAGTAGGAGTCATCATGGATTTATGAGGGATAGGTCATATCAAACAAATCTAATTAGTTTCTATGAGGAGGTTAGTAGGAACCTGGATCAAGGCAACTCAGTGGATGTAGTCATTTTGGATTTTGCAAAGGCTTTTGATACAGTGTCACATGGGAGACTATTGTGCAAACTAAGAGATACAGGAGTTGCAGTAAATATCTGCTCATAGATTGAGAGCTGGCTAAAAGACAGGAAGCAAAGGGTTGTTGTAAATGGAACATACTCCGATTGGACTAATGTGGTAAGTGGGGTTCCTCAGGGTTCAGTATTAGGTCCTCTACTTTTTAACATATTTATTAATGACTTAGAGATAGGATTGGAGTGTGGTGTCTCAATTTTCGCTGATGACACGAAGTTGTGCAAGGTAATTAAATCAGATAGTGATGTGCTTTCCCACCAAAGGGATTTACATAAAATTGAGGAATGGGCATCTAAATGGCATATGAGATTTAATACGAATAAATGTAAAGTTATGCATCTGGGAAGGAAAAATAGCCATGCAATTTATAATCTTAATGGAGAAAATCTAGGTGTATCAGATATTGAAAGGGATTTGGGAGTGCTTGTGGACAACCACCTAGGCAACAGTGCTCAAAGCCAAGCAGCAGCTGCAAAGGCAAATAAAATATTAGCATGTTTTAAGAAGGGTTTAGAAGCCAGGGAAGCAAATATAATTCTGCCACTATACAAATCTCTAGTACGCCCTCATTTGGAATATGGAGTACAATTTTGGGCACCACTTCATAAAAAGGACATTTTAGAGCTGGAAAAGGTACAGAGGAGGGCAACAAAACTAATAAGGGGAATGGAGGGGCTAAGTTATGAAGAAAGACTAACCAAATTAAACTTATATTCTCTAGAAAAAAGGCATCTAAGAGGAGATATGATTACCTTATATAAATACATCCAGGGTCAGTATAAAGATTTGTCAAGGGAGCTTTTTGTGCCAAGAGGTTTTCAACTGACAAGAGGACATCCCTTGAGGCTAGAAGTAAAAAGATTCCACCTTAAAGAAAGAAAAGGGTTCTTCACAGTAAGGGTGGTTAATCTGTGGAATTCTCTACCAGAGGAGGTGGTGACAGCGGATTCGATAGATAGCTTTAAAAGGGGACTGGATTTATTTCTAATTAAAAAGGGAATTCAGGGTTATCATTAGTGATGTCCCGAACAGTTCGCCGGAGAACTGTTTGCGCCGATTTTCGTATGTTAGCGTTCGCCGCGAACGGCGAACACATGCAATTTTCGGTTCGCCCCCTATACTTTATCATTAAGGAAACTTTGAACATCATTTATTTTATTTTATAATTTTTTTTTGTGTAATCTATGCCTGCCTGCCAGCGTGTGTGTGTGACAGGCTAACACCTAACAGCTTATATTGTGCTTATTTTCACTACTCATACCTGGTGGTGTAACATACATTGAAAACAACCATTTTTTTCCGGTAATCTAATTTCAGTTGCCTGCCTGTGTCAGGCTCTCAGCTTTTATTGTGCTCAGTGACATAAAACAACACTTTTTTGACTGTAATACTTTGAATAGCAATTGCCTGCCTACAGGCGTGTGTGTAAAGCCTATTACATCTACTCTGCCAACTTTTGCCAGTGCACAGTGACACTCATATCTGGTGCGACCGTAGTCTACAGTGACATAAAACAACACTTTTTTGACTGTAATAGATTGAATATCAGTTGCCTGCCTACAGGCGTGTGTGTGAAGCCTATTGCATCTACTCTGCCAACTTTTGCCAGTGCACAGTGACACTCATATCTGGTGGCACCATAGATTGCACGCGCAGTGCCGCAAATTTGAAGTGGGAGGACCGACCAAGCATCTTTTTCCATTTCCTGCTTCCAAAAATCCATGCCATATACACGTCCCCTGATAGTGGACGTAACAGGGATTAAACCGATAGGAATAGTACTACTTAACAGTACACACCTTATAATAACGCAGACAGAGGCAACGCGTATAATCTTCCATGCTGTGCAGTGGAAGCCCCCAGACTCTGACCTGTGTATAATCTTCAATGCTGTGCAGTGGAAGCCCCCAGACTCTGACCTGTGTATAATATTCCATGCTGGGCAGTGGAAGCCTCCAGACTCTGACCTATGTATAATCTTCCATGCTGTGCAGTGAAGCCCCCAGACTCTGACCTGTGTATAATCTTCAATGCTGTGCAGTGGAAGCCCCCAGACTCTGACCTGTGTATAATATTCCATGCTGGGCAGTGGAAGCCCCCAGACTCTGACCTATGTATAATCTTCCATGCTAGGCAGTGGAAGCCCCCAGACTCTGTGAGTCTGAAGAAGAGGAGTCAGAGGAGGAAGGTGGCTCTGAGGAGGTGGAAGACCAAAAACAGCAGGCGTCCCAGGGGGCTTGTTGTCACCTTTCAGGGACCCTTGGTGGCTGGGTGGAGGAAGAGACCTTCAATGACATCAGTGAGGACTAGGAAAGGGACATGGCTAGCTTGGTATCCAACCTTGTGCAAATGGGGAGTTTGCGGTTGTGCAAAGGGACTGTTTGAGGTTGTTTGCGGTGCATTAAACGGGGAGATTGGTCTGTTACTGTGAAGCGGGTGTAACCCTTACACTACCTGATCGATACAACATCATACCTGATGTTTTAAAGCATGTTATTCCAAACAATTTAGGAATGTTAGGTGATTTATGCCATTTATGGCTTAAAACCAGACTCTGCATCAACTATGTAATTTTCCGTGGGAGTTTTGCCATGGATCCCCCTCCGGCATGCCACAGTCCAGGTGTTTGTCCCCTTGAAACAACTTTCACATCACTATTGTGGCCAGAAAGAGTCCCTGTGGGTTTTTAAATTCTCCTGCCCATTGAAGTCTATGGGGTTCGCTGATGTTCGCCCGTTCGCGAACCTAAAATTTTATGTTCGCGACATCACTAGTTATCATGGATAATTAGAGAGGCAGTATTGATCCAGGGAGAAGTCCAGTCACAGGTGTCTGGGATCAGGAGGGATTTGATATTTTTTTTTCTGTTTTTTTTTATTTTATATAACAAATTAATTCATAGTTAATCCGCATATTGCAGATCGGAGGAGATCTTGAAAGGTTAAACTTGATGGACTGAACGTCTTTTTTCAACCTTAAATACTATTTAACTACTATGTAACTGCACAAACAAGAGGAAATGTGATGGTTCCTTGGGATTTCTTTTGGTAAACACTGCGATAGGGTGTATTTTTTATTTCAGAACATAGCATAAGAAGAATTCTAGACTGGCATATTTGCAGTAAACCTGTTCTATGTTTTATATGGATATAAACTTATATGGATATAGATTTTAAAAAAAATGACAAGAGCACCATATGCTTGTTTGAGAGTATTTTGTTTCTGAACTTAAATGACCATAGCAATAATTTTTAAACATATAGGAAATGTGCAGTTTTAACTGTATTTTTCTGTTAAGGGAAACCTGAGACATGAATTTGCTGTTGTGTAATAAATGTGTATTGCTACCATGTATTTTTTCAATTAGTAATATTATGATTCATTCAAGATTATTTCTTCAATCTTTTTCTGTAAAAAGGCAATTAAAAAATAAAATTTTAACAATTCTTTATACAGTTCTGCACTATTGCTGTTACCGTTTAAAATTACACTACCATATCTAACAAACAAACATTTATGAATATGAGGTTAGTTGTTAACATGCCTATTAACTTTATGTATAATATTTTGAGATGTTTAATAATTTTCCGTTCGAAAGTCATGAATAAACTTGATAAGCTGTAGATAATATTCAACACCTCATAGATATGGCAACACAAAACTATTTTATTCTCATCATAGATTGAAATGCTAAAGTAAGGTAATAGCAGATACCTAAAATAATGGACAGGTCAGAGATTAGTAAAATTCTGTCAAGATAATCCTCTTGTCATATTAAACACACTCTTCTAACAGCCTTCGAAATAATTCTACACATGGTTATCACCAGATGGGCAATATAGAAAACAGATTACCTATATGCTTTGTATCCAAAGATGGAGGATCTTTATACAGTCAGCAAAAAAACAAGACCTGGAGCAGACTGTGGCTCAGACCATGTGCTTCTTATTGCAAAGTTTAGAATTAAACAGATACAAAGTAAATATAATCTGTGAATGTGCAGTGGAGGTACATAAATGGTAAATGCCTTAAGAAATTTGGACAGAAGTTTTTGACATTGTTCAGAAAGCAGCAACAAAGATCACCAAAATTAAGAAAACTAAGAAGGAAAACTGTCTGTCCGATGAGATTTTGAAAGTCTAGGAAGAAGAAAAGTGGTGGAGATAGTAAAAGATTTGTCCAGCTGAATTCCATAGGACAGCAAGAAGAGACAAGGAGACAATCTATAATGAGTGATGAAAATAGATAGAAGTAGAGAACAGAATGGGAAAGTCAATAGATCTATTCATGAGAATTGGAGATCTCAAGGGAAATGTTGATGCTAAAGTGGGCGTGATAAAAGACAAAGATGGTTGGAACTTAACAGAAACAGATAATAGAAAGAAGAGGTGACAGGAATACATAAAAATCTGTACAATAAGGATCTTAACAGCATTGATAACCTCAATAGTTTGTCCAATGAGCTGGAGCCAGACATCTTGGAGAGTGAAGTGTGATGTACCCTAGGAAGCCTTGCAGATAAGGCTGCATGAGTTGATGGAATTCCAACTGAACTATTCAGAATCGTACAAGAAGAGGTTGTGGAAGTATTGCTTGCTTTATGCCTACAAAAGTCAAATAGTGGCCAGCAGATTAGAAAATGTCACTCTACCATCAATCCCAAAAAAGACAGTGCCAAACAGTGCACCAGTTATTGAACAATTGCACTAATTTCACATGTTAACAAGGTATTTCTTAAGATCCTGTAAGCTCGGCTCCAACAAAATATGGACCAAGAACCACCAAATGTGCAAGCCCGGTTTCTTAGAGGCAGCGGTACAAGAGATCAAATTGCTAGTATCCACTGAATAATAGATAATTCAAGAGAGTTACAGGAAAAATATTTACCTCTGCATCACAGACTAATCTAAACCACTGTCTGTGTGGATTACAACAAAATGTGGCAGAGATGAGGTTACCAGACCATCTCATCCACCTCCTTATAGCATCTGTATGTGGACCAAGAAGACACGGTCAGAATTGATCATGGAACAACTGAATGGTTCAGGGTCGGGAAAGGAGTGTGACAAGTTTTTATATTGACAACTTTTTTATTCATAAACATAATGTGTAAGGACACCGTGGACCAATCCAAACCAAGAATCAATATTGGTGGGAGAAATATCAACAACCTTGGATATGCAGATCATACTACTCTGATGGCTGATGAGGAATTAAATGCTGATGAGGGGGAAAGAAGAGAGTGCAAACATTAAAAAGATGAAGATCCCAGTAACAGTAGTCTCAGTTCCTGATAAATAAATGGTGAAGAAGTGGATGCTCTGCCAAATGTTATTTTCCTGGGCACCAAGATCTCTGCAGATGGTGACTGCAGCCATGGAATTAAAATATGTTTGCTTCTGGGGTACTTACTGTACAAGCAATACAGAGGCCAGAGTATCTGTTTGTGAAAAGGTTATTTCATAACCAAAACCTGCATGTTATCTAAATGTAACTGCTCGAGAAGAGAAGGGAGGGGAAGAGAGAGCACACCACCTCCTAGTGCAGTATGAGACAATATAAATGAGTATCAATAACCCTGAAGTTTATCAACTTACATGTTGCGACCTCAGATATATGAGGTATGTAGTTGGCTTCCAGGCTGATCCCTGGTAATAAAGGGCTCGAGTCCTCAGGTCCAAATTGGATAGTACAATCCTCTCAATATTCCTTAAAAAGGTTTTATAGTGGCCCGTAAGCTCACTCTGTCTATATGGAAAAATAGGAGTCCTTCTCCGTGGATCGGGGTAAATACAGGGAATATATCCACTGATGTAAGAATGCTCCACCGGGCCTTATAGTCCTGGAGTAAGGTGAGGAAAAAATGCCACACCCCAAAGGCTCCAAACACATACACTGCTTGTTTATTAGGGATAAGCTATCCCAGTAAGGAAAACAAATATGAAATATAAAAGCACATAAAAAATAGACATAGAAGTGGTCAAAAAACCACAGCAACCCAATCAAATGCATTTCGCCCTCAGTGATACAAAACTACAGAGAGGAACTACAATCAAAGACACTGTCTGAAGCTTTGCTGAAGCCTCTCCAAATACTTATAGGCCTCAGTCTCTCCTCTCTCACTCTCTCTGAAACTACAATGAAAGACACTGTCTGAAGCTTTGCTGAAGCCTCTCCAAATACCTATAGGCCTCAGTCTCTCCTCTCTCACTCTCTCTGGAACTACAATCAAAGACACTGTCTGAAGCTTTGCTGAAGCCTCTCCAAATACCTATTGGCCTCAGTCTCTCCTCTCTCGCTCTCTCTGGAATTACAATCAAAGACACTGTCTGAAGATTTGCTGAAGCCTCTCCAAATACCTATAGGCCTCAGTCTCTCCTCTCTCACTCTCTCTGGAACTGCAATCAAAGACACTGTCTGAAGCTTTGTATAGTAACAACAATAGTTTCTATTTAAGTAAAATAAATATAAGGAATATTGTAATAAAGTGATATTGTCATGGGGAGATTGTCCATTCTCTTATTAAAAGGATTATTTTCTCTAATAAATTGAGAAATTCCCTACTATCAGGATTGTTCTTAAATGATTATCTTTCACTTCCCTAAATCTTTAAGGCATAGTTGTAGTGGTTCTGAGTAAGTCTGAGCGACTGGGTAAGCTCCTAAATTGTGTCAATAGTCTATACGATGTTGTTTGTAAATTTCTAATACTCTGAGCTAAGTCACTGCGTGCCACGCTGTTTAGGCGCCTCGCGATGACGTCATAAACATGTGCGTGAACTCCTGCGTCTGACCCAACGCACGTTTCTGGATTTTTTCAAGGGTCATCGCCATGTTCTTAGGGCTTCCCTTTATAGTCATGCATTACCATGGTAATGGTGACATTTGTAAAATAACGTGATTCTGAAGAAGCATAAAACTTAAAAATGTTTTGTTATTATAGAATTTACAAACTATATGTAAGATATCTTGTGGACATAAATGAAAAAAGGGGGGAACGGAGCCTTTAAAAAGAGCCTATATAAATACCCTGGTTATAAAGCATAACATTGACTTTAACATACCATATCACCATAGTTACTTCACTCAAATTGGCTGCATGATTTTGTCATAATAGTGCAGATTATTAAAATAATAAAGGAACTATGTGTAAACCGTAATATATTTTCCTTGGGCCTTTTCTTACCCCTCCTAGTTTTGGTTGTGTGTCTAAAAAACCTTTTCTTGCAATGTTAGTTCTCATGATCCTCTCAGATGATTTAATCATGGAATTACCATCTTTTTGTTCAAAATCTGACCACTCTGATTCTGAAGTTAGACCATCTTCTACCCTGTTTTGTGGGTTTCCATATTTGTTAGGTCTTCTGAAGATATTGCCATTTTCAAAGTCCTTTATATCTCTTTGAAATGTATTATGTTTTCTTTCCATCAATATTTTTCTGAACCTATCGATGTCTTTTTCTAGATTATTTTCAAATTCAATGAAGTCATTGTTGGATTTAAATTCTTTAATTTTTTAAATGTTATTTTTCAACAACACCTTAGTTTCTGTCAATTGTTTTTGTTCCCAGTCTAACAATAAGTTCATCAATTCTTGAGAACATTTAAGTAAAACAGAATCCCATTGTTTTATAAAATCATCTGAGAGATCTTTAATCGTGGAAAACAGGTTTATTCGTAACCCTCTAGGTACCAATTTATTGGTTAGGTAATTTTCCAAGCTTGCTACTTCCCACCAAACTTGATATTGTTTTTTGTAAATTCTATTGAGTTCCATAAATTATATTTTGAGGTTAGGTTCATTGGTTTTACTTGTTTGGAATTGATTAGAAAATACTGATTTTACCTCTTTAGACCATTTAGCACGGTCCCAATTTTGAGATAAAAACCCTGCCATGGTATCTTTTTATAAATACGAGATCTGTATAATATATACCAACCGAGCTAAACCATTGAAGAATTGAGTTCTAAATTATAAACTATAATCAATAAAAGGCAAAAGGTAGCTCTAGTTGGATACAAGTTAATGAACTAATAGGGTGCTACTAGGGATAATGGACAACAGCTAATGCAAAGAAACAACAGGGGCCCTTATTCTTGTGCACACCTATATTAACTCAAGTATGGATTTCATGAAAGGGTGAAAATTAAAACTTAGCTTTTAATAAATAAATCTAGTTAAAAAATATGTTAACATTGCAGAGGCAGGATATTAAATTCACTAATCGCTCAGGTATAATAAATCCAAGATAGATATAAAGTGTCAGTGCTAAGTCTATTGCAAAAAGTATTATAAATCAATATAAATACAATGTAATAAAGTGATGAAGGTGCTAAACGTGAATAAGTGCTATAAATGCAGAGTAAGTGCTAGTGCTAATAGTAACAGAACCATAAACAATAGGTTCTATTTAAGTAAAATAAATAGAAGGAATATTGAGTATTTAATTTATTTAATTTGTGTATTCTATTCTAATTTTTGATATTTAATTTATTCTCATTATTATTTTCATTTGTTTATTACATTTGTTTTAATTATGGTTTAGCCATGTCCTCCCTTTATCACCTTTTGACCCTTTCTTCCCTTGTGTTTCATTCCTGCCAACTCCAGGGTAGAACCGGGAGAAGTGGGCAGACTTGATGGCTCAGGCACCCCACTGTGGATGCTTGTCTGCGTCTTAGAGGAATATTGAGTTCCGTCCAGGACCTCCTTCCGGATTCGGCGTCACTCAGGGCGTGCTGGATCCAAGCGTGGGCCCTCTTCCGGGTTGCACCAACTGGGGAGATAGATAAAGGAGGCAAACGGAGTCCAGGGACTTATTATTGACATTTGTAAGTCATTTTACATACTTTCTATTTTGCTCTTTGTAGTTTTGTATCACTGAGGAAGCCCTAAGAAGGACGAAACGCCTTTGTTTGGGTTGTTGTGCTTTTATATTTCATAATTGTTTTTCCTTACTGGGATAGTTTATCTCTAATAAACAAGCAGTGTATGTGTTTGGAGCCTTTGGAGTGTGGCATTTTTTCCTCACCTTACTCCAGGACTATAAGGCCCGGTGGAGCATTATTACATAAGTGGATATATTCCCTGTATTTAACCCGGTCCACAGAGATGGACTACTATTTTTCCATTTAGTCAGAGTGAGCGTACTAGCCACTATAGAAATGTTTTAAGGGATTGTCCTATCCGGTTTGGACCTGAGGACTCTAACCATTTATTACCAGGGATCACCCTGGGAAGCCAACTACATACCTCATAAATCTGAGGTCGCAACATGTGAGTTGATAAACGTCAGGGTTATTGAAATGCATTTATATTGTCTCATACTGCACTAGGAGGTGGTGTGCTCTCTCTTCCACTCCCTTCTTCTCTTCTCGAGCAGTTATCTGGACACGGCAAGAATGGTGTCCTTAGAAGAAGCAGCACACCTCCAGTGTCTTTGAGAAATCACCAGTTTGAACTTCGACCTTGATAAGGACTGTATGCAACCCACACAAGAGGGTGTATAAACAAGAAAATATATATTTTCCTACTTCTATCTTTTGTATATTATTATTATTTTTCTGAGGGTTTTGTCCAGTGAGCATTAGCGCTTCAACGTGTAACTCCACACTAAGGATAGCGTGGTGTTATTGTTGTTTTATCTTATCTAAATGAAAGTCTGCAAGTTCCAATCCTGCAAGGTGCTCTGGGGAAAGCGCTATGGGCACCAGATTCCAAGCACAAAGAAAGGCCCTCCATTTTTTGGAATGTGCTAATTTTGAATTTGTTGTTGCCTGGAACTTAACTTATGTATAGTGCTAAGGAATATGCTGGCACAAATAAAATCAATGATAATAATAATAAATGTTGTACTAAAGTTTATAGATTACACTTATGTCATTTAAACAAAAAGGCATTTGAGAAATGATATAGGTGAGTGACAGAAAACTGCTGCTCAAATAAGACATTCAAATGTTATTTACTTTTATTCTAGATTCAGTAACAACTATGCAGTTATTCCATTGAGTAGGGTAAAGAACATTTCAAGAATTAGGTAATAATCTGGATAATGTATTTGATAAATAAAACATACTGAGAAAAGTTTGTTACAAATAGAAATTGGAAAGAAAAATATAAAATGCTGTACTGTATGAGCGAGTCACTGTATTTTAAATATCGTGTTTTAATACTACTACTTTTACTACTACTACTACTACCACCACCACCACCACCACTACTACTACTACTACTACTACTACTACTACTACTACTAATAATAATAATAATAATAATCAAGGGTTTACAGCTGCCCATGGCGACCTACTGACAATGGGTGCAATGTTCCAGCACTGAATAATGTGATAAAATAATCCTAGAACCTTTTCATTTTTCCACAGTGTTCTATGCAGAAAGTACTCAGTGTCTTATGGTGGCAATAGCATAGCTTTGATTAACTGAATTGTGCTATTTATCCAGAAAGGCAAGCTTAGAGGAGTAGTCTAGTTTTATTTTTAGTGATACCAACAATAGGCAAAATAACACCCACAGTTCCAACGGAATTCCTCTTTTGATCAATCACTCAGTCTTCTGGAGAGAGGCACATATTTTCCACACTTAAAATATTTACAAGACACTGATAATGTATTTACAATATACCTTTTTGCTTCTTAAATCATCTCTAGCAGTAGAAACAATACAGCAGCTCAGATATTGAAAATTTGAATTGAACTACAGACTCTTCTGAATCTTACCATATTGAACATAATACATATTTACAATGTATGTTTTTTTGCATTATTATTGTTAACACTTGGTATACATTCAATGTTTCTTATTTTGACATTTTGATTGAAGACTTAATGGATAAGCAATAAGACTAATATGTGAATGACGAAAGTATTAATTAGAAAACTATTTTTTTAGTAGACAAACTTCCAAAAGGTATAAATCAAAACTGATGTATCAATAATTCATTTTAATTGACATCAGTGCAATATATATCATTTACTTGAGCTGCTTTGAATCAATAACAATAGGCCATTGCGCATGCTTAAAACCTAAACTATTTTAAAGCTATTTTACTTATTACTGCAACTTTGGGAAAAAGTATAGCAGTTTTCTATGTCATGGTTTTAAAGAAGGAACTCAGAGCCGATCATTTTGGAAGCTTTATATGTGAAAATCTTATCTTTGTGACATACATAACAGAAGTTTCCAGCAGTCTTTTGGACATAAGTCAGGTCTGATTTAGTTTTAGCTGTCAAATTTACAATAAACGAAAGAGTTTGCAAAATGTTCTATTTTGAGCATACCTGTCACCTTTTCTACTGATAGGATAAAACATTGTTTCTAAAGGCAATAAATACAGTATAATAGAATGGAATACCCAGGGCATCTGTTTTGACAAAATTTTTTTGGAAGAACCACTAAAAAGTCACTGAAGTTCTTGTAGGATCATCTTATGACTTTTCTTCATGTTTTATAATAATTGAATGCACTGCACCTCAATGTAAAATACAGCAAGCATTTATAGATAATAAAATATGACATTAATGCACTTGTGCATCACTTGTTTATTGAATTGTATTCATTTATTTTGTTTTTTAATGCTTTTTTGTAAGCCTACCTGTGTGTACTGCCTGAATGCAGTTGACTGAAGACAGTAACCTCTGGCTATCTATCCAGGATCAAATTTATATCTGAGGCGCCCCTAGGCAAAGACTCACCAGGTACCCTCAAGGCATACACAAGTATGTTAATATTAAATTTTGTGTTAATAAGGCCAGAAAGTGCTTTAAACAAACTATGTAAGTCACAGCTATGTGACTCTCCATAAAAATCTGACTAACTTCATAGTCATGTCTATCAAATTAGGTGATTTGCCAATAGTTTCTATTGCTGATATTACAACAATAGTAACATTACCCTGCATGCGATGCAGATAGGAGAGAAATTAAACAATAATAGAGAGAATCAAATGAAACTTCTAATGGGTCACAACTTGTTATGTTGTTATCCTTTTACATGGTAAACAATATCTTTCTAATATATTATGTGGTTTCATTATTTGAATGATTAATTGCATGGAGTATTATAAAGGCTGACTGTTATGTTTGGTCATAGCAGAAGACTATGTATTAAAATTACATGATGCTATATATCTTTCTACCATATGCTACCATAGAACTGTCCTGTCCAAACAATGGAAAGTCATTTTTCCTGCAAAATTATGTGGTTATTGCATTAGCATCACAGCAGTTCAAATATCACCTTAAGGTATCAGCCACTGGACTTTACAGATTAATCAAGCAGAATCTTCTGGATATCATTATATGATGTCATAATGCCTCCTGCACTTTAAAAGCAAGCTGAAAACTGCAGGCAGTAGTCACATGTTCTTAGCTTTGACTTGGATGCAGAACTGCTTGTAGACAAATTTCTGAAAGCTCAGGATGCTACCAGTAGCCTGTTAATCTCCGTACTAAGGAGATGCCACTTATCCAGGTAAGACTCAACGCCTGTTTATCTACAAAAATCATGTAAATGAATAGACCTTTTAAGGCTGAATTTATTTATTTTTTTGTCACACCCGACCAGATTAATCCAGGAACAAGACTAACCCCTTAGTAAATAAAATCTATTGGGAAAATACTAAAGGGTTAAATGTAGGACAACTATTGGAGAACTTCATTATCCCTATATTATTCTACGAGTCATATGTACTAAGGTGTATTTTCATCAAAAGTTCTCCAATACCTCACCTTTGGTATAAATGTCCCGTGGTTGTGCTATATGGACACTGTAGCTCGAGATTGTCAGTGCTCTAATAACTAGAAGGAAAATGGGAAAATGTTTATAGAACCTTAAATTAAAAACAAGCTTAAATTTACCACCTATTATATGTAGGCATGGTCATCAACATTGTTCTCTTAATAAAGACTTCCCTCTATCTGCTATGTCTCAACTTTGAAGGCTCCTTCCTTCTTGAAAGGCAGATGAATAAACTGAATTGTCTGTTATAAAAGTGCAAAAAGCATTTTACTGATTGACAATGGCCTGATCTATTGTCTTCAAGGATCTCACCTACGTGACAAAAAAACAGTTATTTACAGATGCAGGTGCATGTATTAGCAGACAAGAATTGAGATCTCCAGGACTGCATATAATAACATACAGTAATTGGGTAATACATTTAAATGGGGTTTTATTTTGTTACTTTATTAAATCAGTTTTGCTCCTTATCTAGTTGTTTAAAATAGCATAATACAAATATATCTATACAGTGTCTCTTCAATACATGACAAGTTGGGAGTTTCATATACTAATATTGCATAATGTATATTTTACAGTTTGTCAACGATATCAAAAATGATTTGAAATGTGTTTGTAGAGCACACAGTTATGTTCTGTTTGACACAATGTGTATAGTTAAATATATCCATGCCTAGTGAAATATTACAAAACTCATGGAAAATTCAACATGGCATGTGATTTGTCATGTGCTTGAAATAAATCAGGCAAAAAAGGGTTATTCATTGAAAAGGTACATTTGATCTCACAACTATGTGAAATAGAGTTTTTAATGTTGCTATGAATTTCCAAAAATAATTTGAATCAGAGCCAACTGCCAAATGTTTATTTAAGGAATCATAAAAAAAAACATTAACAAGGGGTTGACGAAATATTCATTCTGTCAACCTACATAGTGGGGAAAAATAAGTTGGAAAATCTTGGAAAGTTAGCTAAAAATTTAGGTAAAATGCAAATGTTTTGGAATAAAAACTTTGCCCCTGACGGGTACACAGAAGTGGCTGTATAAGCAGTATTAACCTGTCAGTCCTTAACTATCAAACCTAGAAACATAAGGCCTAACTAATCTACAAATGTAACTACATAAGATTATGAAGAGGGATATTTACATAGATATTTCAAGAACATGGGTGTGTTTCAGCCTAGGCCCACAAGGCCAAAGGCAGCACATTTTCAGTGGGCAGCAGGCTGTCATGAAATATGCACAGAAATGTCAATATGCAGAGAATATCCTGTCTGTAAGTGTACTGAACACTTTCTGACCTTCTATATATGGTAAACCTATGACTGGGATTTTGCAAGGAGAAAGGAGAAGTAGTAACTGGATCTTTGAGGGGGGGCACAAAAAACTGAATGGGCTAAGGACAGCATAAAACCTAAATATGCTCCTAGTCAAGGGCTAAGATTCTATAGTAAGTAGAGTATATTGTGACTGAGTTTATCTGTAGCTCCTCCTAGCTACCAGGACGCAGCTGTGGTGATCTACTTTCTTCAGTCTGGCTTGATAAGGCTGTTATGGCCAAACCTATCCAGCAGATACACCCGGTTCTTCATATCCCTTCACCAAGACAGCCAAAGTTTCTAGAATGCAATTACTCAGATGCACTATTTAAAAATATAAACACAGGCTCGGCGTTATAAAAATCAGGAACTGCTTTTATTGCTGTAGAAACTTGACAGGTTCAATGGGTGAATGTTTAAACTTGACTTGATAACATTCTGTAATACTTAAACTGTCTCTTCTGGAGTGTGTTTAACTGGCTAATACAGTCATTAAACAAGGTTTCATATGCCAAGCATCATAACATCCAATTTATTAACATCTTCTTTAGGAATGCTGACATATACATACATCTTCTAGACAGGTCTCTTCCCCTTCCATTAGGAGTATACACACACTTCAGTTTCCTCCCCTTGTATTAGGAGCATATACACAGTTCATTAATTGTACAGGATCAGGAGAGCCATTTTCTTTACAATGGACTCTGACACATACTGTATATATCCTACAGATATCTTATTCCATATATTTATATAAATTAATCCTCTCTTCACTATGGATTTACAGATGCAGGTGCATGTATTAGCAGACAAGAATTGAGATCTCCATGACTGCATATAATAACATACAGTAATTGGGTAATACATTTAAATGGGGTTTTATTTTGTTATTTTATTAAATCAGTTTTGCTCCTTATCTAGTTGTTTAAAATAGCATAATACAAATATCTCTATACAGTGTCTCTTCAATACATGACAAGTTGGGAGTTTCATATACTAATATTACATAATGTATATTTTACAGTTTGCCAGCTATATCAAAAATTATTTGAAATGTGTTTGTAGAGCACACAGTTATGTTCTGTTTGACACAATGTGTATAGTTAAATATATCCATGCCTAGTGAAAAGTATTTCAACATGTTTTTATGAGCATGTTACAGTGGTATGCTCCAAGTTATGCTAAATTAACTGTCCCTTTAAGCAGATGCAAGTGTGAAGTTGAGAGTTGGAGCCCAGAAACACAGTAAATCCCATAGCAACCCCAGTAAAGTTAAAATATATCAGTAAATATTGAAACACTGGGAGCCTCATTCAATTGCAAACCCGCAGATTACATTATGCAGGCTGTATGTCTGCAGGCTTGAACTCTGCTACAATTACAGAGGGATTCAATTGAACAAGCCCACAAGTTACAGGCCCAAAGCAGAAACCGTAAACCATGCAATCGTATGTAGCATTTCAGAGCGGGATCATGATCAATTAAGCATGGCTGTAACTACCCATTTCGAAACAGCCTATAGAAAATGGGACTGTTATCATTAGGTCAGTAAAACATGGAGGTTACAAGTCAATCAATTAGCGTTTAGGGGTCTGAAATGCAATCAGACCTGCAATCCTGCAATGTACAAAAAAAAAATTTAAATGATGGAAATGTTCTAGTCTATGTGGGTGGCCTGATATGTATTAACTCATTGATTCCCGAGATTGATAGAACCCCAAAATGAAACACAAAAATTGTTTTATTGCCAATTTGCGAGCTTGAGACTGTTGTGCAATTAATTCTAATGTCTTTCATTGCTTTCCTCGTCATTTACAGTATTGATTTTTTATTTGCATTCACAGTGCTACGGACAAGTCTTTAACCCCTTTGTGGGTCCCATCTGGTACGCATAGGATTTTCTTCTACATTTACCATTTACAGGTGTGAAAACATTTGCGGAATTGTAGCAATTGAATAGCGATTTGCGATTTTAGCAATCTTAACTCTTGCGGACTTGAAAGATCAAAGGCTTAGATGGGGTGTAAGTTACGGTTGTAACAACCGCAGGGATTATCAGCCCATAACCCGTAGACCGTTTTGAATAGCAAATGAGTTTACAGGCTCCAATAACTTGAATGAGGCTATAGATCTACATGTTTCCCACTCAAACATTGATAGATTGATGAGGTTTATTATTCGTGCACATGAACATTGCTGTAAAATATGGCTTAGAGATAATTTTTAAACATTTTTACCTTAATAAGTGTACTTTATAAATATAATGCTGTTTTGTCAACCTCTAGAAATCGGTTACTGCAGTGGTGTATTTGGATATTTCTTTCATTAAATGCCAGACGCCACACATCAAAGGAGTTCATGAGAATTTTTAAAACTGAGCTTCCTGCATCTTGTCATGATTGCTTTTGGGGCCAAGATGGGACTCCCCTGAACCCACGGGCAGTCCTGTCACTTTGCCCCTTTATGTATTAGGTGTAATGTTTAAAGATTATGCGTTTCACAGCTATTGTAATTTGTGGTCACAGTAGCTCACAAATTGGAGCCCATAGCTTGTAGCTGGTCCTGTCTTCCTGCCTTTTTTGTTCTAGGGCGCTGCTTGCTTTCAGCTCAGGTAACTGACCAGCCCCCAAAAGAGAGCTGACCCTTCTGTGAAATCATTTCCGTCTCCATGGACAAAACTATTCTACTTGGGCTATGCTAATTCAGGCAGTACAGCTATCCAGCTCATTGGTGTTTGTGCATCCAAGCAGGGGATTTTAAATTGTTCACTCCCAAATTCATGTTAATGTTGCTTTTGCTTTGTCTCTGTATTTTCTGAAATGTGCAGTTGGTGTTTGGGAAGCCATTAAAGCAGTCTGACTCTGACCTACTAATCAATCGAATATTCTAACAAAAGGAGTGTCTATCTGCGTCTGGTGTTATGATTTAAACCCAATCAATGGGATATAACAGCGTTTTTTTTATTTTTAATAAGCAGTAACTTTAGTGCTGAGTTTGCAACCTGAGAGGTCCAGAGTTCTCCTAAGAGGTGTTTTGGCTGGATGCTGAGATTTTGAACACAAAAAGGCATGACCAAGTGGGAGAAAATTCAGGTGCATGTGGCCTCTTAAATCTGGGTCGTAACACATCTGCCATATAATTAACATATAGGGGAGATCTATCAATCCTGTTACAAGAATAGTTGGACTGTGAGAGCTAATCGATAACAAAGGTCTTTGTTTTAGAAACAAATGATCAAGCAAGGTCTGTTGATTAGGATTGCAAGGTAGTTAGCCAGATGGCCATCTTGTCACCAGATCTGATTGATGGACAGGTTAGGAATAATCCAAATTTAACATAAAAAAACCTGTGAAATCTATACAATCTTAGTCCAAGAGAAGGGTGCCAGATGGAGAAGTCCAGAAGACCAGTGGTATGGAGGAGCCTAGTCATGGGGAGGAGAGAGCAGAACCCAATCAACCCGAACCTGAATGAACTTGAAGAAAACGCTGGCTGGTAGACTTTATATACTGTAAGTCTCCATCTTCTAAATATTGTTTTTATACTTATTGTTTGGTATCTGTTTGTCCAAAACTCCTCTTGTAACAGTCTTTTGAATTATGCACAATATGTATTTTAATTATACCTTATTTGTCATTTTGATTATTCACCTGCTGGAAAGAATATAGTATTTGGAGAAATTATACATTCATTTCTTACATTGCAGTTCAGATACATCATGTTATATTTTAATGTCTAACTTATTACATGCTATTAAAAGGCAGAGCATACACAGGTGGGGCTCTGTATCAGAGAGGTATGATTTAGTATTAGTTGTGTGTCAGTGTTTAAACATTAGAAATGCTTCTACGAGAACATGTAGAATGTTGCAGAGCTACTGTATGTACTTACACTTTAGGTAAGATTTCCCATAGCAGCAGAGAACAGTTCATACGTAGTGATCATTATGAGTTTACTCATAAGGGTTTGCTTTGGGTGGAATGTAGTAGCTATGTTATGGCTTAATTGAACTTTTCACTCACAAGATTTCTTACGGAAGCCATGTAATCAAGTCCTTTGTATGGAGCTAAGTGCTTCCTAAGTCTGAAATCCACAAATTAAACTGACACTCTTTTTGGTCCTAAATAGAAAAAAATGCAGGATTTAATCTAATGCTTAGATTCCACCTCATTTTACCTAACCTTGATGCCTTAATTGTACCACGGATTCAGAAAGAATATAATGCATAACCTTTTCCTCTAAGCTTCAAACTCTCCAAAGCATGCCTCAAGATGCATTGACAGTTAAAAAACGGTAAGACCAAGAAAGGACCATTAAACTTGGTCCTTACTAGAAAATATGCTTGTAGAGAAGAACATGGACATCAGTTACCCTTTACTGGATACAAGAAAACACACTTGCCTTTGGCCATATGATCAGTTTTGGAACTCAGAATAATGACAGGAAAATAATTGCTCATACCATATATGTATGATAAACAGACCACCCTGCTTTGATATATTTGGGCAAACTAATTCAATAATTATAAAGTCCCAATGTCATGAACCTCCATGTGCAGTTAGGTGATGTAGAGTATTTGAACTGGGCCTCTAGGCTAAGGCATTCAATGTACAGGTGATGTAATGTTCAGCTCTGGGTATATTGAAAGTACATTAGAGGTTATTGTTTTAATGTACTGTAATAGATGGTGACTTATACTTCTGTGGTTAACAGCTATTACAGTGATTAGTAGCTGGTATATTCATGTTAAACATGCCTGGTATCTGTATATATTTTTTACGTAGTTTTTTGGTAATTCAAGATATACTGTGTGATATATGGAGGTATAATGAAATAAATGTTTGCAATAGCAGATATACAACGTCCTTTGTGGAGCTGACACAATGTTTCAACCACCTTTTTAACAACATTATATCATTGAAAAGTTTTTGTGAAAGCCACCAGCTACTAACCAGTCACATATTCTTTTTTTTTTTTAAATTACATTTTTTCCTTTATTTTGTTTATAAATTGAAAAAACATAACATAAATAAACATATAACGTTTGAAGTAATAAAAAATTGCAAACAGTCGAGTAGTTTGTTTCAAAATTCCCTTACAAATAGATTTCAAAACAAAGCATACGTAACATTCAAACTTGGACCAGCCTAGAAACAGTACCTGAGGACCTAGAAGGGTCCTACCCTAGCGGCCCTTTGTGTCGTTTTGTGCAGAATTTGTGCCTTTACTAATAGATGAATGAGAGTTTTAGAAATAGAAATAACCTCCGAGAGGATCCCGCAGCGTCCAAATGTCCCAGCAGGAGGCCCAGCGTCCGTATTTCCCGTCTACTTCGGCCGATAGTGAGCTCATGTTTTGTATGTATCCTATTTTTTGCCTCACCTCAGTGTACGATGGAGAAGTGGCTTTCCAGTGTTTTGCGATAACACATCTGGCTGCTAGAAAAACTTGACTGGTCAAGAACTGCTAATTTTTTGAAAGACCCCTGATCGGAAGACCCATTAGGGCTTCACTTGTGTTCTGCGCTAGACGTTTCCCCCATAGTTTTTCTAAAGTGTCATAGGTAAAACCCCATGTTTGCCGAATTTTGGGGCATTCCCAGAGCATGTGTAGCATGGTGCCTTCATTGGGGCACCCTCTAGGGCACCTGGCGGGGTATGCGGGATTTGCACGGTGCAGCCTAGTCGGAGTGAGGTACCACCTCATTATTGTTTTATAGGCGTTCTCCTTAAGTGTTATGTTGAGAGAGACATTGTTTGCTTGTTTTAATATCTTACCCCATTCCTTGTCTTCTAACGTAACCTGTAAGTCTGTTTCCCAAGCTATTTGGTTGGGGAGTTTGGCGGGGGTATTGGTGTCAGAGAGTATTTTGTAGAAGGTGGAAATGTTACCTTTCCCCCCTGGGTTGTTGAGAAAGCATCGTTCAGTTACCGATCTGTCCCTAAGACTATTTAACTTATTTGTGTGTGTGAGCACCTTGTTAACCCCTATCAGATTGAGCCATTCTTTGGGGGGTGCATTGATCGCGTTAACGGAAATTGGTAAGGGGAATTCTCTATTTATTTCCCACATGTCCGCTACCACCGTTAGTTTATTGTCTATCCACCAGCTCATTTGGGTTAGTCTGTCAAAGCGATAGTCTTTGTGTGGGGACCAGAGGGGTGTCAATCCTGAACCTTCTTTCAAGAGGCTGGATTTCCTGTTACTCTCTCGCCAGATCTTTATGGAGTTGTCTATACAGGATGACAGCTTATCAAGTTGTAATTTGTGGTGTAGGCTCAACCATAAGATTTGGGGAAGGATTAGATGGTTATCTCCCAAAACATGTCTCTCAATTTCCACCCAAACAGGGTAGTTCTCTTTTTTATGCCAATTAGTCATTTGTGCTAATCTTGCAGCTCTGTAAAATCTAAGTAAATCTGGGAACCCCAACCCACCTTTTTGTTTTGGGGCGGTCAACGTGGCTTTATTAATTCTGGGTTTTTTGTTACGCCATGTAAAGTTATTCAGAGTTTTTTGTATTAATTTAATTTCCTTAACATTAATCGGTGTCGGAATCGTTCTGAATAGGTATAGGATTTTGGGGATGACATTCATTTTAACTGCATTAATCCTCCCTAACCAGGAAATATTAAGAGAGGACCAGTTGGTTATGTCTGCTCTTATTCTTTTGAATAGGCGTGGGAAATTAATCTCATATATTTGATTTAGTGACTTTGGGATATTGATGCCCAGGTATGTTATAAATGTAGGAGCCCACTTTATGGGGAAATTGTTCTTTATGGATTCTACTAGCGCTTCAGGTAGGGTGATATTGAGAGCTATACTCTTGTTTGCATTGATTTTGAAGCCTGATATCTGGCCAAATTTCGCAAGGAGCTGCAAAAGATTAGGGAGGCTGATTAATGGATCAGATAACGTAGTCATGATATCATCTGCAAAGAGACTTATTTTGTATTCTTTTCTACCCACTTGCAACCCTCTAACACTTGGGTGATCCCTAATGGCTCTATGCAAAGGGTTCTATGCAAAGTGCAAACAGTAGTGGAGATAGAGGACACCCCTGTCTTGTACCTCTGAAGATGTTGATCGGGAGGGATCTAAATCCTTGATATGAAATAAACGCTTTTGGGGATTTATATAGGGCCATGACCCCTTTTAAGAATCCCTCTCCCAGTCCCATTTTTAAGAGCGTCGCCTCCATGAAGGGCCAGTCTATACGGTCGATTGCCTTTTCTGCGTCTAATGATACCAACATTAAAGGCACTTTTACTTTGTGGGCCATGTCAATTAAATTTATTATTCTCCTTGTATTATTGGAAGCTTCCCTCCCCGCAATGAAGCCTACCTGGTCCGGATGGATCACATCGGGCAGAAGTGGGGCAAGTCTGTTTGCTATGATTTTTGAATATAGTTTAACGTCTGTGTTAATCAGGGATATAGGCCTATAACTACTGCATTGGGTACGGTCCTTGGGTACGGTCCTTGCCCTCCTTGGGGATGACTATAATTTTTGCTTCCAGGAATTCTGGTCTCATTTGTTCTCCTGCTAAAAACCTGTTAAATAACTTCTGGACGTGAGGTAGTAAGGATACCATACAGTGTTTATAGTAATAGTTTGTGAATCCATCCGGGCCAGGGGCCCCATGTGCTTTGGAGTCGGTAATTGCTTTTTTTATTTCTTCAGAGGAGATGGGGCGTGCTAGGGCTTCAGCTTCATTTGCTTTTATTTGGGGGAGGTTGATAGAGGCGAGAAATTCCTCTATACGTTTCTTGTGAGGTTGGGTCCCAGAGTGGGTCGGGGCAGTGTATAGTTCTGTGTAAAACTTTTGGAACGTTACGGCTATGAGATCTGGTTTGAATACGGGGTTATTTGCCGCGTCAGTGATTTTAGGTATATATGTGTCAGCTCTCTGTGCCTTAAGTCGCCTGGCTAGCATACTGTCTGGTTTATTTGTGCAGCGGAAGAATTTAGCTTGCGTTCTTTGCAGAATGGATACCATTTTTTTTCTCATTAACTCATTACATTTTGGTATAGATTTGTACATTGTTATGTTTAGCGAACTTTGCTTGTAAATCCGAAATCTCTAAATTCAATTTTGAAATCTGAGCTCGGTCTGCTTTCTTGGCTGCCGCCCCTAGCTGTATGCAGATTCCCCTGATCACCGCTTTATGTGCTACCCATACTCCTGCTTCGTCTACTTCTCCCTCTGTGTTTAATTTGAAGTACTCAATAATTGCTTTGTTTATTTTTTTGTTCATTTCTACGTCATTTAAAAGGTGAGGATTAAGGGACCAGTTGGGAGACCGACCTTTTGGTGCTATGCCCGAAAGGGCAATTTTAACCAGCTCATGGTCCAACCAGGAGATAGAGTGAATGGAGGCTGTCGTTAGGCTGTTTGTCATATGTTGTTGGATTAGGAGGTAATCTATGCGTGAAACCAGTCACATATTCTGATCTAGTGATTTTAATAAAGTTACCAGTTAATAGTGTTTAATGGCATCACTGTTTGAATGTGGTAGAGAGTTCCAGAATCTTGGTGCTAAATACTTAAAAGCTCTGGACCCTGAGGTTTGTGTACAGATTCTGAGGATTTTAATAGATTTCTAGCTAAAGCTTTGTTAGTCAGCATACCAATCTTGTAATATATGCAGTCTTTAAGTGGCAGGAGCAAGGGTGGTTTGTTAATAACCTTGCGGCAGATTCTGTACCAACTGTAAATGATGTAGCTCTTTATTTTACAGTTCTAGATAAAGGCAGCTGAGGAAATCCAGTCAAGATTATATCAAGGCAAGAACCAAGTTAGGAAGAACTTCTGAGAGTATTAACTGATTTTATCCTAGCTAGCCTTCAAATGGAAAAATTAGGATTTGATCAAATTGGCACTTAATGTTTTAGTGTCAGACCACAATCTAAAACAACCCCAATGTTGTGCTGAAGTCCCACTTCAGTTTGGCCCAGTGAAGCTGCTGCCATCCAACAAGGGCCCACCAGAAGTACCTGTGTCTGTTTGGGTTCAGCCTAAACCAGCTCCTAATCATATAATCTTGTAGATCTTCCAGGAAATGTTGGAGGAAATGATAATGTTCTGCATCTCGGTCAAAGGACAGATGTGATAACAGCTGTCTTTTTGAGGGAAAACAGATTTGCTATTCAGGAATCCTTCAGCTACGTTAAATGTTTAATTACAAGGCAAACACAATATTAACACATTGCAAAAGAAGTGTATGACAGTTTTTATAAGCAGAGTCATTAATTACCTGCTTGAGGCCCAGGCTGTCATCAACCCAAGCATTGAAGTTCCAGAAATAAGCGTGCAACACAATGTTTGGTTTTTGGCACAAACATCTGTCCATCTTCAGGAGGGTGGAAAACTAAAACACTAAAAGGACATCAATGCACCTAAATGACCAAGTTGTATCTACAGAGATTGTACTTAAGTTTAAGAATGTCTTGAAGAATTATGCCACTTCTCCTTCCCTACTGTCCTATCATGAACAGGGAAGAACTAAGTACAGTGGTCGTACAAAATATGGTTGCCAAGTTTCATCTAGCAAAATCTTTGTGATAAATGAAAATGTGACGATTAATTCAGGCCTACCATCATGGCTTTTAATGAACCTGGAGTTGCATAACACACTGACTGGCCAGACTGGAAGGCTTGAGGTAATGCTCTGGGTTTTTAAAGACGGGTCATCTGTGACTGGTATGTGATGAGATGGCATCTGACTTATTTGATCTTGTACTTTGTGAAATATATTAGTTGCTGGGCTGCACATAGTATCTGTCAGTCTCTCCTCAGGTAATGTGAATTTGTATTGGGGAATATTATTTTTTTAGCTGGAACATAATGTGCTTTGCTTAGTCTCTGCTCACCCCTGCATCATCTATGTGCTTTTTGAATGATTCCTAGAGGTTTCATGGCAGACGCTAATAATATTTTATTTGGTGCTTTTCCCAGGCCTTGCCTTGTGGCAGTATAGCAGTTCATTTGTTCAGCAGTGAGAAAGTTAACAGTTTGGACATCCTGCAGTGTTTTCAAGCACAAGGAATAGCACAGGCACAGACAAGCAGGACTGGGTAGATGTAGATTACTGGCAGCATGGCTAGCAGTAGATTTGAGGCATTTTTTTAATGTATCATTATCCCATTTAAGACTTTTACGTATCCAGCATGTTAGCTCAATATTTCTGAATAGGTTTATAATGAAGATGGGATTTACCATGATTTATAGTTAGGATCCCAAGCAGTGTCAACCATCCCCAGTACATTGTTTTGGAGTCCTCAGTTAAGAGAGCTTTCAGCTGCCAGTGTGAGCTCATTTGAAGCCAGTGATGGGACAAAAGCAATCCTCTTTGTATTTCTGTGCAGCCGTTAAATCTGTTGGTTCTGGTCCAGTGAGGAATCAGATCCTTTTAAAAGAGTGCCCTACCTGATTGCTTAATTCATTAAAGTTGTACCATCATTCACTGATATACCCTTATATAATAAGTCACAAAGGAGTTGGGATAGCTCCTGGTGTTTTTTCTGGCATGAAACCCAAAAGAGATACTTCATTATACCGCACCAAGCCAGCCACCCATATGTTGTAAAGATAAGCAAATAAAGCTGGGTACTGTTCGGAGAATTTCTCCCCACTAACACTTGTCTGGATAGAAAATGCCTGGAGCCAATTATCAAAAGCTTTGAGGAGCTTTCAGTATTGCTTCATCCTCTCATCCTCTGCCTGTTTAGAGTCCCCTACCTGAAGACTATGTTTCTTATATGAATATTGTTAGGAAGAATACAATTACAATTAATTCTCTTCTCCAAATAAACTAATTGGAGATTAATGTTTCCCAGTGAACCGGTGGTGCATAGATAATATAAGCTTTATCTGGTACTCTGATTGCAGTTCCTGAAGTATTGGGTCACCTGCACAAAAACACAGTCCAGGCATGCTCAGACCCAGGTGACAACCAAATGGACCAAATACTTCAGGGGCTAATCAGTAAATAAGCACAGTGATATCTCATTAACAAAATGTATTAGTGTTTTGGGTGGATCAGAAAGGCTGATTGATAGCTCAAATGGCAAACATTGTTAATTTACTGTAATTGAATTAATTTTTTAAAAATAACATTCAATTGATAAAGTACCTTTTTAATAACTAGACTTTTAACTGATACCATGTTTTGAACCTGTGTAACTTTAAGCAGACTGTATCATAACACTTGGTTTGCATCCAAACATATATTTTTTATTGATTTTATTTTTTTATACACAGGCACAGCATTATTGAATCCTAATGACCATGTCCCCTGACAACAATAACAAGGCAAATCTGACATTGCTTTCAGTATTTCACTATTATCTTATTATCCCCATATGTTTCTAATAAGTCCCTTAATTCTTCCTGATTTGGGCTGTGCTTTTTTACTTCCTCCTCTCTTGTCTATCTTCCAGTATTATTTGAAGTTTAGATTTAGAATTAGACACTTGCAGCCATATTAAATTGCAATTCGGCAAATCTAAAGGGCTCTATATAAGCACAGAGCATCTTTTTTTTACAGAAGTTTTTAGTTAGTAAAGACCTTGCTTTTGAATAGAAGTTCACTAACTAAAAGCTTCTGTAAAAAAAAATATGCTATGTGCTTATATAGAGCCCTTTAAAATTGGCCGAATAGCAATTTAATAAGGCTGTTGATGAGTAACAAAGAAAATGATTCACTATGTCAGCCTGTGTAACAGCAATTCATAGCATGAGGATCAATAACAGGAAAAAAGCTCTAAACGGAATGACAAGGCAACAGCCAGGAGCCATTTCCACCTTTTCTTGTCTAACTGATCATTAATTATATTTAACAATGTCCTTTTTTATTAGTCTGGCTATAGTCCAAAAGGATTTGTGATGTAAATGCAGCAAGTTTCTTTAACACATTTTATAAACAACTTGCAGTGATTCTGAATCTTTTAGACTAGTGATATTTATGAAGAGCATTTTCTCTGTTGCTGCTGAATGGTCATGTAGAATTGTTAAGGCAATACTTGCAGCTGCTAAGTACTTTGTTGTATGTGAATAGTCATTTCCTCCATAGAGAACCTGTGATTGAAATATGCTGTTTTTGTCTGTGACATCAGATCCATGTATGACCTTTTTCTCTAATATGTTTCCATTAGGAAAAACGATCACTGTGCTCAGATCCTGTCCTGCTAGATTGAGGGTTGGTGAAATCTCTTTTGAAAAATGCATGGACGTCCAATTTATAGGTTTCATACACTGAGTATTTGGATGGAGGTCTAAAAGAACACTAATAAGTGGTTATGTACAACTTCTCTACCAGTTGCAAAGATTTTTCTTTGGGCCCCTTTGTATATCCTCCTATTTTCCTCATTCCTAATATGAAGTCTTGAGGCCACCCCAGGAGGGCCCTTCATCCAGTTTGCAACTTCTGATTTAAAGTACTTTTGTAAAATAATGTAAATCTGAATTCAATGTTCCCTAATTTATTTATTTTTAAACTCAAAAGAAGTACACATCAGTACTGAAAAATAGTCATTTCTTTAATATTTATACAATAACAGGCATGTGATTCTCTCCCCAAACCAGCATCAATTACAATCCCCCATGTTCATCCTAGGCCTTGTTAGCCTAGGAAGAAATACATAAGAAAGACAGCAAATACTACTTAATCATGCTCTTGGTCTGTCACATATTTTCAAACATAAATATTGGTCCTTTTACTGCATGCTTGAAAATGTGCAATTGTTGTGTCCCTAATATTTTTGTGTCTCTTTAACAGTTAGATTAATTATGCTTTTAGTACAGTTTCGTTTTTTGTATGCCAGTTTTCAGGCATTGTTTGATAGGTACATGCGATAAGACAACATAACAATTAAAACCCCATAATTATAATATGCACCCATTAATAACTTGATAATGGACTGTATTTTACATAATAAACACAGTTTTTAATTCCCTAACTTTTGTATGCCATTATTCTGTATTGCTTTTTATTTCTGTTAATTCCTTTCTTTAAGAGGGAATAGAAACAAACATTTAAATGTTTCAATTCAATTACAACAACCATTATTGCCAATACTTTCAATAGGACTGATGAAGTATAAGCAGAATACAATGACCCTTCCGGTTTAGAAAGCAGGTCAATCAAACAGCACAGGCGATAGCTGTTCACAGTAAAAAACTAGTTATACTGTATTTAGTAGTTAAGAAATTTTAGTTTGTATTAAAGTCTAGTTCGTGAAAATAGTATTTTGTTAATATGGGTCTACAGTACAGCTGTAATTGATTTTTATTCCAAGAAAATCTATGACCCCTGCATGATCCATTAGGTGCATACCATAATTAACCACAGACTCAAGTATGGGAGTAAAACGGGCCACAACATTATTGGAATAACAATTAAGCCTTACAAAACCAGTAAAAAAAACAGTAAAAAAAAAAGAAGGAGGAGCCCGACCAGAGGTGGTAACCTCATGCCATGAGCACCCCCAGGACCCTCAATGCCATCACCAGGCACGCCCATGAGGTAGGGGGCGGACTATTCCCCTCCCGCTACAGAGCAGGCATGGGATAACTAACGTGGCTGAGATCCCCCCACCTTTAGAGCTAATGCCCGGTTATCTCCCTCCCTAAACTCAAGTGTCCTGAGCTCCAATCCTATTTCGGTCAGGGAAAAATTCATCAGCATCTTTCAACTCAAAGTAATTATGCCGGATGGCTGTAAAGCCCAGTTTTCTTATAAAGGCCGCCATCAATTTGTTAATCTTCTGACGGGCTCTGTCTAGCTTCTCAGGGTCCCTAGCCTACCTCCATGCTCTCCTCTTTATAATTTCTGACCAGATTATAGCCATGCCAGGAAATTGTCTTGCCAATTATCTATATCCCTCTTCATATTTCTCACTAAACCCTTCATACGGACTAAACCAAGATCTTTACCTCTTGCATGAATGAGAAGGAAGCTAGGATTTCCAAGGAGGTGGGTATAGGTCTCCAACAGCCCATTCACCTGTGCCCAATGTAACCCACGGGTGCCGTGCCATCGCACCAGCAGGTCCGACTCAAGCACCCCCAGCTGTGAGTTATCACTTGTGAACGTGGGCCCAGTAGATGTACAAATTGCCAACAATCCACAATTGCTTCCTCTGGTCTGAAAAAGAAATAGGGAAGGAACTGTTAGGCCACTGTCGATGGTCTCACATAGGATCGAAAGTGCAGAGATTCCCATCACCCTATTCTTTTGACCACTTTCTCAGGTAAACCCAAACGTGCTGCCTCGGTTGCTGCGCCTATACGAAACAAATGGGTCCCAAAATCAACTTGATTAAAACCCAGACGTTGCAGGAATATTTTTAATACCTTAGTAAATTGGAAACAGGAAGGTGATAAGCCATTCTCGTGTACTAATGGCGGAAACCTGGTCGGTGCTGTAGGTAAAGTCTCACACATTCATGTGGGCAACTTTCTGTCCCTATCTGATGCAATATGATTTCCTTCCCTAGTATCGGAGCTCCTGAGCCATATAACCACAGGTATCCACCAACTGATCTACCCTGGGCCCTTACTGCAAGCCGCAGTTTGTTTGTCTCCCAGGTTGCATGTACTTGGGATCACCTTATCAGCTATCTCTCTGCTCCACGCTCACAAAGCTCCGGAGGAATGCTGTCTCCTTGTAACCTGGCCTCCGGTGCCAACCGCCTGAACCGGTCCCCCTGAAAGCGAAAGTGCATCAGCGATCCCATTCTTACAACCTGGTACATGCCTTGCCTTACACCATAAATTCAACCAAAGGTAAACCAGCACCAAATGTCAAGCATACTACCAGTATGGAAAACGCTGTCATGGTGTTAATTTCCTGTACGACTGCCATGTTGTCTGGGAACAATTTCAGAAAGACCAGATTCTTTGTAAGGCCTGCCACAACCCAAGACTCCGGCCACTTAGCTGCTCACCAGCTGCCCGCGAAGTAGGCCCTGAAGCCAATGGACCTAGAGGTATCTGTGTAGAGCTCCAAGTCAGAGCTAGACAGGTTACGTGTATGTATTAAGGTTTTTTCATTGAAATCTTCGAGAAAGGCTAACCACATCCGAGCATCTTCTCTCATTGCCGTTGTCACAGCAATGAAATGATGAAGTTGCCTGATACCCACTGTTGCCAATGCAAGTCTTCTGCATATCCCGCCCACGCGTATGATTCTGCATGCAGAAGTCAGTTTACCCAGAATGGATTGCAGACACCATAGCGTAATACTTCTGGCACCCAGCACGGCCATCAATTACTCTTTCAAGTCAATTACTTTCTCTAAGGGTAAATAACATTCCATGCGGAATGAGTAAATTCGGATACCCAAGAATGTCAATAACGTATAGAGGGACCTTCCGTTTTTTCCCGAGCCAATGGAACCCCAAACTGACTGGTTATCCTGGTAAATGTGTCCAAGATAAATGCGCACGTATCCTGCTCGGCAGGTCCGATGAAAACAAATTGTCCAGGTAATGAGTAATGGTGGTGTAGCCGGATTTGGCGCATGTCACCATTGCAAGAAAGTGATGAAAGTCTCAAAATATACACATGAAATGGAACAGCCCATTGGGAGGCATTGAGGTACATAGTACACATTATCAAAACTGCAAACCAGAAGCCTATGACAGGCCGGATTAACTGGCAGGAACCGGAACGTCAACTCAATGTCCACTTTTGACAGCAAGGCACCCACTCCCGCCTTCCTGACTATTTTGGTAGCTGAGTCAAATGAGGCATAAGAGACTGAACAGCAGTCTTTATCAGTGCCGTCATTAACTGAGCTGGACCTAAGTTAGGAAAGGTGGTGGGTTAAACACCCTTTTCCTTTTTTGGGACCACATGCCAAAGGGGATATTATCAAGACAGTTATCAGAGGATGCTGGAACAGCACTGCCATCCTCCCGAGCTAAACTTCCGAACCACCCCTGGGAATTATTTTACTGACTTAAGGTTGGGTGGCTGTGAATCCGAGGGACCAGTCTCACATGGGATTTTAAAAGACACCCTAAAACCCTCAGTCAGCAGCGATGCCGCTCAATCCTTATCTGGTAGCCTACCGTAGCTTTCTAGCAACGGTAGCATTTCTGCCAGTGATATTGGAGTCTTGCCCTTTTGGAGAGGACTCATAGGCTCTATTGCCATCTTTTGGCTTCTTACATTTTGCCAATGAGTGCTCTCCCCCACAGTTTGAACACGCGTGTTTAAGCCGACAGTTAGGGGCCCATTTACATACGCCTTTGTTGAAGGCGTAGCAAATCCTTCTAGCCGAACCCGTAGCTGTGGCGGGTGTTCTCGGCCCGCATGAACTGGCTCGAAAAAGCAGCATGGCCCGCATGGGTGTCATAATATTTATCCAGTAGGTGACAGCTTTGTTGCTCTATGGCATGGATGGCCCACTGTACTTCCTACAGGCATTTCTAATTTCCTTCATGTACACAACAAACTCAGAGCATTGCTCTGGTTACTGTTCCCCAATACTGCATGCCATGATGGCAAATGCCTGCAACCAATTATCAAAGGTGCGGGGAATACGTCTGAATGATCTACGCTTATCCTCACCCTCGCCCCGATAACCCCTATCTGAACTTTCAGAAAATCTGGATAGCAGTAGTAGTGAAAAGAGTTCAATAAACTCCCGCCTCCACATTCTCTCCTTTACTTCGAGCGACACGTATGTCCCCAGGTTGTCCAGGAAGCATACTATCGTCGGTCTTAGTGACCCGTCCAAAACCTGCCGGGCTTCAGAGGGAGGTACAACTACATCATGTAACGGGGTTGTAGCCCATGAAATCCTTGGGAAGGGGGCAGGAGACTTATCAGACCCCAAAGAGGTAAATACAGGGCTATTCGGAATTACAGGATTTTCTTTATGGGCCGAAGTTTCCCTAGCAAGGCCTGCCACCCACTCATGCACCTGAGCCTCTGTCATGGCAATTTTTTGAGTGGCTTGTAAGTCCCTAAGACCAATCAGCAAAGGGGAAGACCTGAGCTTGCTATGATCTATCACAGACCCGCTAGATCCTGGCAATCCCTGCTTACCCACAAACTCACCTGGCTCAGCCTTTGTAGGTGTAGCAGCTCCAGCCAACTCGGTAACCTTCCTGTCCACCCTAGCAGCCACTGGCTTGCTCCTGACTCGCCTAGTGCTCTGCCTACCTTCAGATTCTTAGCATGCGCAACTGCAGCAACATATTCTCCTACTGCAAGACCTCGATCTGTCTCGAAACCTAGGAAAGCAAGATGAACCGTTCGTTCGTCTCTGCCTGCACCTAGGCGTCATGAAAACCTGCTCTTCATCTGGGGAGTATTCTGTGTCTGCTACAACATTTTGACTTGTGTGCAGTATGTCCTCTAAATCAAAACCCCTAAAGTACAGGTCTGTAGTCTCATTAAACTGTAGCTCCTAACCACTTTGTACTGCTATTCGTGCAAACTCATCAGCTTGACTATCATTGGTAAACTGCTGTGGCCTAGCTTAAACATCAACCACTATCAGTATATATATACTAGCGACTTGCCCGTCCAAAATGACGGGGCAATAAAAAAAAAGTGTTGAAATGCTGTTTGTCACACAATGTGAGTGTACTGTGTGCCTCAACTATATAGACCCCTATAACACACTAATGAACGCACGTAATAACACTATAAGTGCCATGAGGGTTGTCCAGGACCCTCATGACCGTAAGTGTAAGCACTACACCATTTTAACCCGGTCTCTTATGGGGGTCTATACAGACCATCATAAGCCTCTACTTAACCCCTTCAGTCCCATAAGGGTATATTATGACCCATATGGGGCTGTTACAACCCAACATTAACCACATAAGTGCCATGACGGTCCTCAATAATTAACCCCATCAACCCCTAAAAAACCCTGTCACTAATGGGTGTCAATCCAGACCCCCATAAACCCTTAATTAACCCTGTCACTCATGGGAATCAATACAGACCCCTATAAGCCTTTCACTAACCCCCTCACTCATTAGGGTCAATACAGACCCCATAAACCCATAATTAATCCTGTCACTCATGTGGGTCAATACAGACCCCCATATACCCATAATTAACCCTGTAACTCATGGCGGTCAATACAGACCCCCATAAGCACTTAATTAACCCGTCACTCATGGGGGTCAATACAGACCCCCATAAACCCATCATTAACCCTGTCACTCATGGGGGTCAATACAGACACCCATAAGCCAATAAATTACCCTGGCACTCATGGGGGTCAATACAGACCCTCATAATACATTAATTAACTCTGTCACTTATGGGGGTCAATACAGACCCCATAAACCTATAATTAACCCTGAAACTCATGGGGGTCAATTCAGACTCCCATAAGCACTTAATTAGCCCTGTCACTCATGGGGGTCAATACAGACCCTCATAAGCCTTTATTTAACCCAATCAGTCCCATAAGGGTATATAATGACCCTTATGGGGCTGTTAAAAAAGTCCATATGGGGCTGTTAAAAAAGTCCAGCGTCTCGTATTTTTTTAGGTCTATATAAGCCTCTACTTAACCCCATTAGTCCCATAAGGGTATATTATGACCCTTATGGGGCTGTTACAACCCAACATTAACCACATAAGTGCCATGACGGTCCTCAATAATTAACCCCATCAACCCCCAAAAACCCTGTCACTAAGGGGGGTCAATCCAGACCCCCATAAACCCTTAATAAACCCAGTCACTCATGGGGGTCAATACAGACCCCCATAAACCTATAATTAACCCTGTCACTCATGGGGGTCAATACAGATCCCTTAAGCCCTTTATTAACCCCCTCACTCATTGGGGTCAATACAGACCCCTATAAGCCCTTCATTAACCCCGTCACTCGTGGGGGTCAATACAGTCCCCATAAACCCATAATTAACCCTGTCACTCATGGGGGTCAATACAGACCCCCATAAACCTATAATTAACCCTGTCACTCATGGGGGTCAATACAGACCCCCATATACCCATAATTAACCCTGTCACTCATGGGGGTCAATACAGACCCCCATAAGCACTTAATTAACCCGTCACTCATGGGGGTCAATACAGACCCCCATAAACCCATAATTAACCCTGTTACTCATGGGGGTCAATACAGACCCCCATAAATCTATATTTAACCCTGTCACTCATGGGGGTCAATACAGATCCCCATAAGCAGTTAATTAACCCGTCACTCATGGGGGTCAATATAGACCCCCATAAACCCATAATTAACCCTGTGACTCATGGGGGTCAATACAGACACCCATAAGCCAATAAATTACCCTGGCACTCATGGGGGTCAATACAGACTCTCATAATACATTAATTAACTCTGTCACTTATGGGGGTCAATACAGACCCCCATAAACATATAATTAACCCTGAAACTCATGGGGGTCCATACAGACCCCCATAAGCACTTTATTAGCCCTGTCACTCATGGGGTCAATACAGACCCTCATAATACATTAATTAACTCTGTCACTTATGGGGGTCAATACAGACCCCCATAAACCTATAATTAACCCTGAAACTCATGGGGGTCAATACAGACTCCCATAAGCACTTAATTAGCCTTGTCACTCATGGGGGTCAATACAGACCCTCATAAGCCTCTATTTAACCCAATCAATCCCATAATGGTATATTATGACCCTTATGGGGCTGTTAAAAATGTCCTTATGGGGCTGTTTAAAAAGTCTGTATATAGTGATTGCGTGTAAGATGTATTTTGGTAGTGCCGCTTGTGTGGGTGTTTGTAAGCGCGTGTGAGGTGCCGTAGAGCCTCCACCTCCACAAATGTAGCCCCTCGCTTCACTCATTGCAGCCGATGTTGGAGCCTCCACCTTCCGCAAATGCACCCCCCGCGAAGCGTGACAACGATTCATATATATACCCAGAAATAAAAAATAGGGGGGTGGGGGGGGGGGGTGTAGCAGAATACCACCCATACAAATGCAGAGTAAACACATAACAGGATGCCTCAAACTGAAATGCAAAATGAAAGAGGCCCACTACAACATGCCAATGTGCGCTCCAGCCAATCAGCATGCACCCAGGGTCCGCCTGGTCAAGGAGTGCTTCCACAGACCCAGGAGCCAGCGACAGCGTTCGCACAATTCATTTAAAGCTGCAATTTACTGGTATGATTTCAGGTAACCAGAAATAAAGACTGTCTCCTTACAACATATCTTTGCATGTGAGATTCCTTAGCAGCAATAAATGGCTCTCAATCCAAAGCTTAAATACAGTGGAGAAAGGCAATCCTCTTGAAACCGCTTGATTGATTTCAATCAGAGATGCCCTGCTGATTTTAAAGGATGGATTTAATCTTTTTTTTTTCTGATGCTGTGCTTGACTATTTTGTAGTTTTCTCTACTATGCAATATAGTAGATATTCTGTGTTCTGCCATTTTATTAATAACTATAAACTACAGATTGTGTTGTGTGGATGGAAATCAGAAATTATGCTATTATGATTTTCAGGCAAATGTACTAACTATGTTCCAATGACACTAATAACCTATTAATACTTGTTATAATGTCTTATCATATGTATCTATCAAATTATGCAAAAAGCAAAACTGTCCTAAAAGCATATTTAATCTAATAATTAAAAGTGTTAAAGGGACTCAAAAATGTTTAAAGGGACACAACAATTTACATTTTCAAACATGTAGTAAAATCACCATTATATATGTCTGAAAACATGTGTCAGACTAAGAGCATAATGAAGTAGAAAAATTTAATTAAGCCATTTTTTTTATTAAAAGGTTGACACCTGTGCTGCTGCTGGGATGCATGTGAAAGTTGCATGTGTGAAGGGGGTATTTTAATTATTGTGAGAACAGGGCTTGACGTTTTTATGGAGACTGTTTGTATGGGTGTAATTGCCAGATACTAAAAGCCCTTCTCCCTTACCTCACCCTTCACTGATAAAAAAACATACTCATATCTAGCATCAAGTGCTGAAGGGAAACACTTCAAAAACTTCTAAATTAAGCTTTTCCTCTAAAAATGCTCATGGTGTAAACTGATGTTAATGTTGTCAGCTTGATACATCTTCACAAAAATAGAAAGTTTATTCTAAACTACAGTGATCCTATGCTATCATTAACTGAGCTGCCCCTAAGTTAGGAAAGGTGTGAAATAAACATAATTTACCCTTTTCCTTTTTTGGGACCACTCCCAAAGGGTATACTATCAAGACAAGATATTGGAGGATGCTGATATGGCCCTGCCATCCTCCAAAGCTGAACTTCCTTGCTTAGCTTTTCCTGAACCACCCCTGGGAATTATTTTACTGACTTAAGGTTGGGCGGCCGTTAACCCGAGGGACCAGTCTTGCATGGGATTTTAATACCCACCTAAAACCCTCAGTCAGCAGCGATGCTGCTGCCTCCTTATCTGGCAGCCTACCGTAGCGTTCTAGCCACGGTAGCATTTCTGCCAGTGATATTGGAGTCTTGCCCTTTTGGAGAGGACTCATAGGCTCTATTGCCATCTTTTGGCTTGTTACATTTTGCCAATGAGTGCTCTCCCCCACAGTTTGAACACGTGTGTTTAAGCCGACAGTTAGGGGCCCATTTACATACGCCTTCGTTGAAGGCGTAGCAAATCCTTCTAGCTGAACCCGTAGCTGTGGCGGGTGTTCTCGGCCCGCGTGAACTGGCTCGAAAGCACAGCATGTCACGCATGGGTGTCATAGTATTTAGCCACTAGGCGACAACTTTGTTGCTCTATAGCATGGATGGCCTGGTGGCTATGTATTGGTGAAATTCCTCATCATACCTCCACCAGGCCATCCCACTGTACTTCCTATAGGCATTTCTATTTTCCTCCACATACACAAAAAACCCAGAGCATTGCTCTGGGTACCGTTCCCCAATAACACATGGCATAATGGCAAATGCAACCAGTTATAAAAGGTACAGGGAATACATTTGAAGGATCTACACTTATCCGCACACTTGCTCCGATAACCCATATCTGAGTCTTCAGAAAATCTGGACAGCGGTAGTAGTGAAAAGAGTTCAACAAACTCACTCCTCCAAATTCTCTCCTTTACTTTGAGCGACAGGTGGGCCCCCAGGTTGTCCAGGGAGCGTGCATGCTGATTGGCTGGCCAGACTGCGGGGGCAGGACCTCAGACCAAATTTGTGCGCTTTGGCCCCTGCAGCCTGGCCTGTAGTTTTTCCTGTCCGGAAGCCGCCAGTGTGATCCATAAGAGTAGCAGCAATTTGTGCAATGTGTGTGCGTCATGTGTGCGTGAGCAGAGTTTTTGTGTGTTGTAATGTGCTTGTTTCATTTTGCATTTCTGTCTGAGGCATTCTATTATCTGTTTACTCTGCATTTGTATTGGTGGTATTCTGCTATACTTCCCCCCCCCCCCCCCCCTTTTTCATTGCTGGGTATCACATATATAGTTGTGGGTCTTTCGACTGTCCAGAACGTTTGCGATGTTGGTAATGCAGTTGCGACCTCGCAAAGCGAGGCAAGCCAGCGGTGGCGCCCTCACACATGCGAGACTCGCAAAGCAAGGCACTTAGGCTGCAATGAGCGCTGAAGGCCCACTGTATCTCCTCCCTCCTCCCCCCTTCTCCTCCTCCTTCCCCCTTCTCTCCTTACTGCACTTCTCTCCCCTGCAGCGCCGGCCTCTGGCAGTGTCGGAACCGACATATGCTAATGAAGTGACGTCACATGCGCGTCACTCCATTAGCATATGCCGGCTCTGACACAGCCAGAAGCCGGTGCTGCAGGGGAGAGGGCAGCACGAGCTGAATGCCTGATAGTAAGGGTAGAGGGGATAGGGAGGAGGAGGATGAGGGAAGGAAGGAGGGGAGGATAAGGGGGAAGGAGGGAGGAGATACAGTGGGCCTTCAGCACTCATTGTAATTTCAGGTAACCAGAAATAAAGACTGTCTCCTTATCTTTGCATGTGAGATTCCTTAGCAGCAATAAATGGCTCTCAATCCAAAGCTTAAATACAGTGGAGAAAGGCAATCCTCTTGAAACGGCTTGATTGATTTCAATCAGAAATAAAGACTGTCTCCTTACAACATATCTTTGCATGGGAGATTCCTTAGCAGCAATAAATGTCTCTCAATCCAATGCTTAAATACAGTGGAGAAAGGCAATCCTCTTGAAACGGCTTGATTGATTTCAATCAGAGATGCCCTGCTGATTTCGAAGGTTGGATTTCATCTTTTTTTCCTGCTGTGCCTATTTTGCAGTTTCCTCTACAGTCTTAGTGACCAGTCGGAAACCTGCCGGGCTTCAGAGGGAGGTACCGCTACATCAGATAACCGGGGTTTAGCCCACGAAATCCTTGGGAAGGGGGCAGGAGACATATCAGCCCCCAGAGAGGCAAATACGGGGCTATCCGGAATTGCAGGATATTCATTATGGGCCCAAGTTTTCCTAGCAAGGCCTGCCACCCACTCATGCACCTCCTGTCATGGCAAATTTTTGAGAGGCTTGTAAGTCCCTAAGACCAGTCAGCAACTGGGAAGACCTGAGCTTGCTATGATCTGTCACAGACACGCTAGATGCTGGCAATCCCTGCTTACCCATAAACACACCTGGCTCAGCCCTTGTAGGCGTAGCAGCTTCAGTCAACTCGGTAACCTTCCTGTCCACTATAGCAGCCACTGGCTTGCTCCTGACTCGCCTAGTGCTACGTCTTCCTTCCGATTCTTAGCATGCGCATCTGCAGCGACATGTTCTCCAACTGCAAGACCTCGATCTGTCTCGAAACCTAGGAAAGCAAGATGAACCAATAGTTTGTCTCATGAAAACCTGCTCTTCATCTGGGGAGGATTCTGTGTCTGTTACAACATTTTGACTGGGGGGGGGGGTGTAGCAGAATACCACCCATACAAATGCAGAGTAAACACATAACAGGATGCCTCAAACGGAAATGCAAAATGAAAGAAGCACACTACAACATGTCGATGCGCGCGTCAGCAAATCAGCATGAACCCAGGCTCCACCGGCTCAAGGAGTGCTTCTTCAGACCCAGAAGCCTGCGGCAGCGTTCACACCCTTCATTCAAAGCTGCAATTTACTGGTATAATTTCAGGTGACCAGAAATAAAGACTCCTTACAACATATCTTTGCATGTGAGATTCCTTAGCAGCAATAAATGGCTCTCAATCCAAAGCTTAAATACAGTGGAGAAAGGCAATCCTCTTGAAACGGCTTGATTGATTTCAATCAGAGATGCCCTGCTGACTTTAAAGGATGGATTTCATCTTTTTCTTCCTGCTGCTGTGCCTGACTATTTTGTAGTTTCCTCTACTATGCAATATAGTAGATATTCTGTGTTCTGCCATTTTATTAATAACTATAAACTACAGATTGTGTTATGTAGATGGAAATCAGAAACTATGCTATTATCATTTTCAGGCAAATGTACTAACTAACAGCCTTATTAAATTGTGATTGGGTAAATTTAAAAGGGCTCTATTTAAGCACACAGCATATTTTTTTACAGAAGTTTTTAGTTAGTGAACTTCTATCCAAAAGCAAGGTCTTCACTAACTAAAAACTTCTGTAAATAAAATATGCTATGTGCTTAAATAGATCCCTTTTAAATTTACCAAATCGCATTTTAATAAGGCTTCCAATGACACTAATAGCCTTTTAATAGTTGTTATAATGTCTTATCATATGTACTTATAAAATTATGCCTGAAATTCTAGTATACAAAAAGCAAAACTGTCCTAAAAGCATAATTAATCTGTTAAAGGGACACAAAAATGTTTAAAGGGACACAACAATTGACATTTTGAAGCATGTAGTAAAATGACCATTATATATGTCTGAAAACATGTGTCAGACTAAGAGCATAATTAAGTTGAAAAAGTAATTAAGCTATTTTTTAATTAAAAGGTTGACACCTGTGCTGCTGCTGAGAGTCATGTGAAAGATGCATGTGTGAGGACGGTATTTTCATTTTTGTGTGAACAGGGCTTGATGTTTTCATGGAGACTGTTTGTATGGGTGTAATTGCCAGATAATAAAAGATCTTCTCCCTTACCTCACCCTTCACTGATAGATAACCATATTCATATCTAGCATCAAGTGCTGAAGGGAAACACTTCAAAAACTTCTACATTAAGCTTTTCCTCTAAAAACGCTCCTAGAGCTCATGGTGTAAACAGCTACTAATGTTGTCGGCTTGATACATCTTCACAAAGATGGAAAGTTTCTCCTAAACTACAGTGGTCCTCTAAAAGAGAATGTCATTAAGATACACGAAGCTCTAGAACACTAAGGGCTTGGTTACATGGCTCCCTTAGGAACTTACTAATGGCTGACTCAACCCTATGGGAGTTTTTACAAAATAAATGTAATTAGCTATAATATTGGTCCCACAGACTAAATCACATAGAAACAGTGAATCTTTTAAGCTATGGGTTTCCTGCCCAAACGCTGATTGTGCTCTGCTGTGTAAGTTAACTAACAGGTTCCTGGAGTGGAGGATAGGATTTTTTTCATATGAGAGAATAGGAGCTTAGGTTAGAGAGAGTAGGTGGTTGGTTTCTTGTTCTTTTATTTGATACACTTAAAGTCAACAATACATTAATTACATAGGCCCCCATTCTAAAAGAGCAGTGTAATTTGCAGAATAAAGCAAAATCGTCTGTGGGAGATTTTTTTCCCTACGTTGCACGTTTATTCTAATCTTTTCACTCGCAATATTACGGCACTCAGCCCATATCCATAAATCATGTCTTGTCTGAAAGAGATGTTAGTGTAGAAAGTATGTGTTCACTCAGAATATTACACCAAACCAAGCTTTATGGATGAGAAATGTCTCTAGGATCCAATGGAAAGTGAGAACGTTGTGATTATTATAATGAGTGAGGATAAACGCTGTAACTGTGGCAAGAAACCATATATATTTATATATGTATATATATTATTTTTTATTTTATATACATAGACAATGCATTAGAGCATTTGTTCCTAGTCCATGCGGTTTACTGATATTTATTAACCCTTTGAGTACTGGGTTGTATATAATAATAAAAATATAATAAAAATATAATATTTAATATTTAAAATACACATATGTTTATATTGAACTGTTAAGTGTCAAATTATGATGAGCATTCATGATTTTCTATTGATTTTTAGTGCTATTAACTGCTACTTTTGCACTCAGCAATGCTTTTAAAACCATTTGAAAGTGAACTTTGGTACTCATAATATTTTTGATGTTAGGGCACTGCCCATTTTCAAAGTGATCCGTAAAGACTGATTAGAAGATTAAAGGAGTAAATTGTAATCTTTTGGCAGTGCAAGACTCAGTGGAAAAATTTGCCATAATTTTCAGTTTAGTTTTGCCACAGACACTCGTATCAGTTCTCTTGCAATGTTTATGGTGGGTGATTAACATAGCTGGGTAATTTTACTTTGCTCTTAAACATGATGTATTCTATGATATAGGGAATTAGAATGGAGGCTATGGTCTACATACCGTTTTTTTATCATACATTTCACAGGAGGGAGGGGGAGAAGGTAGGGGGAGAGAGAAGGGATGGAAACAGAGAGAAGGGAGAAAGAGAGAAAGGAGAGGGAGATAATATGGAGAGGGCATGAGAGAAGGGGGAGAGGGTGAGAGAGAGGGAGAGAGAGAGGGGAGAAGGAGAGAGAAGGGAGAGAGAAAAGGGGCAGGGGAGAGAGAGGGAGACTGGGGAGAGAGAGAAGGGAGAGAGAGAGAGAAAAGAGGGAAAAGGAAGAGAGAGGGAAGAGAGAGCGAGAGAAGGGAGAGAAAGAAGACAAAGAGAGAGAGAAGGGAGAGAGAGAATGAGGGGACAGAGAAGGGGAGAGAGTGAGGGAGGGGGATAGGAAGGTGGAAAGGTGACATATATTGAATAGAGGAAGAGCGTGGAGTGTGTGAGAGAGAGGAGGTTGGAAAGGTGAGGAGAGATAAAGAGGAAGAAGATTGATAATGATACCTACTCCATTACGCCCACAGAAATACATATATATATATATATATATATATATATATATATATATATATATAATGTGCGCACCTAGGGGTGGGGTGGAAAACTCAGGGATACCCCTGGGAGGCAAAAGCTCTAGCTGCACCACTGTGTTCTAGCAGAGTTAATCTATATACTGAATGAGAATGTTCTCATTACGATATACCATTGGTGTGTCTAGAATAGAATTTTTATATTTTTAAAAAATCCCTTTTTTTATTATTATTGTAGATTTTATATGAATCAACAAATGTCAAGTTTTATATAAAAAAAAATCTGCCTGCTGTTCACGATTGGGTTCACTATTGATTTATTTACTACTAAGCTATGTAACCATTAAAAAATACTAGCATAGCCCTTTCTCTTTATATAGTTACTGGTAACTCATATTTCTGATAAGGAACTATGCTACACTCAAATTAAAATATTTTTTTCTTGGATTATAAGTACTTTCTTTATAAGTATGGCATGATCCAATTGTAATATCTAGTTACCCTTGTTATTTATCCCACAAGTATGACAATATATGTTTGTCACATGACATGAGTGTGCAAGGGAGAGTACAATATTTGATCTACCCAGATAGGACTTTCACTTGTTAAATAGTGTGCTTTGCTTTCTAACTGCTGATTTATTGACCTATTGATAGGATGATAAAATAATTAATGGTCTTCTATAAAATATAACTGGCAGGAAAGACATAAGAATCAATATACAGCCTGGAGGAGTGAAGACAGAGAGGAAACATAATAGAAAGTACTGAAATGATCCATAGTATTTCAAACAAATACATTTTCTAGAGCAGTGGTTAACAACAGCTGGTCTTTTGACATTAGCATACCGATCCTTAGGATTGAAGAGAACCTAACACTTTGTACATACCATCTACATTAGTCACATTTGAAGATAGATTATAGAGGAGCTTAAACAGAGGCAATGCAACTGTACTTTATTCAAATCAGTGCAAAGTTTGATGGAAATTCAGTTAGTCACCCTATTAAACATGTTCTGGATCTCACAGTCATTCTTAATGAGTATTGGACAGTGATCAGATGGTCCCCAAACCTAAAAATGTTGAGATCCTCTGTTCAACAGCATTATACAGTATCTACCAAACTGGGTTTAATGGAATTCTGGTCCTTCATTTTGTGAGAGAAATGGTTCCACAAGAAAATGTAAATGGAGGATTTCTAGTCAATGCAAGGTCATGCAAATAGGACAGAGCTTTTCTTAAAGGCATATTTAAGTTTCTTGCACTATGAATGCATCTGATAGAGGATAATCATTAGTTTATGAAAACAAAATAAACATGAATAAACTTACTCTGAGGTGTGCAAAGGAATGCCCCTTGAAAACATCAGCTAAATTAGCATAAAAATATTTTTCCAGTCACAGGTAGCAACAACATTGTTTCCATTCCTGGGTAGTCAGTTTGCAGCAAAGCACCATGGGATATGTAGTCTTTTTTTTTTTACTTCTGCAAGGAAGAAAACAGTGCTATGTAGATTTCTACATTGTGCTGCTATTGCCTCGAAGGTTACTGTAGAGTTAAAAAACGTACTTGAATTCAGTGTTTCTATTGGTTAGTACCAGGTGCCTATGTAGGCACATGCGGAGGTGTGGAAACCAAAATAAATCTGTTTGTATATAGAATGAATCAATGTCATGTGTGTTTTTCATATAAGCAGTATGTATTTTTTTTTTTTTTCCTATTTTTATTTCAAGGATTTAATATACAGAACATTGCTAAGTCACATAAAGGTGTACATTACATCATTGGTTTCAATCCATTCACATAGGAGTCCGAGCGGTAATAGAAAAAAATACAACTTTGTTCAACTTGTAACAAAACATCGATCGATGTTGAAGCAGAATTAGGTGTAAACAGATTTAACATATATACATATTTAAAATATGTCTTGTTGCTTTTTTTTTTTTTTTCACCTTTGGATCATATTGAGGAGTGTCATTATTGTGGAGATTACCACGTGTTCTGTTTATTCTCTCCAATCTTCATTCAAGCACTAAACTTCTCACTGGCACACTTCATTCATTCTAGCCGAGGTGGAGGGAGGAAACAGAGAGAGTCAGGAAGGAGTTGAGCCCAAGGGGGGGGAATCTGATGAACAAGTGAGACTACAACGTTGGGGATCTAGTTACAGTAGTATCCCAAATGGACCATTTAAAGGGGTCTATTTTTATCCGTAGTTCGGAATTAAAGTCTCTCTCCAACTCCCGATTCCTGTCTACCATGGTCAAAAGTTCGGATAGTTTATGGAGAGATGTTTTCTTCCAATTTCTAGCAATAGCGGTTTTAACAACTATAAAGATTTGGGTCATAAACCCTATATTTTTAGTTGACGTTTTAGCAGGAAACAAATTAAACAATGCTATTTGTGGAACGGCTATGATATTCGTTTTCAATATATTGGATACATATTCAAAACAGTCCTCCCAAAGTGAGAGAGAAGTAGGGCAGTTCCACCATATGTGATACTTGTCTGCTGGATTTCCACAGTTTCTCCAGCAAAGTTTGGTTTCTGGGTTGAAAGATATAGAGCATATTTTAACAGGGGCCCAGTACCATCTATTTAAAATTTTAAATTGAATTTCTCTTTGATTTACATTTTTCACAAACCTGTTTAAAGATTTTAGGGCTTGTAGCCATAATTCTTTTGACAACTGAATGTGCATGTCTTTTGCCCAAATTTCCATCGGATTAGTTATGTCTCCCTGAGTTTGGATGTGGATAATTTCATTGCATTTTGATATCAGATGTTTGAAGTTTTGAGACTCTATCAAAGTAATCAAGTTGTTTGAGCTAGTTGAGTTGTTAACTTTGGTTCTTTGATTCAGAATTTGTGATAATTTATATAAGGTGAACCATATTTTATTTGAGATGTTGTATTTCTTTTTTAACATGTCATAGTCTAGTGTTTTTCCATTGTGTTTGTCTACAATGTGGCCCAATAAATATATCCCCTTCTCTTTCCACTCTGGTTCCAGAAGGATTTGATTTAGAGATGTTATAGTTGTCAAAGGGGTAAGATCATTATAGCTCTCTAAGAGTTTGAATTTCTTATTCATTTTTATCCAATCCTTTACCATGTCGATTAAAATAGTTGCGTTAGGGTTGATATGGGGGATAGCTAATTTTGGAAGGTAGAAAAGGGCATTAAGATCTATAGAGGTTAGCATATCGCTCAGTTCTTGGTTTGCAGAGTGGCCCACTGAAGATTGGGTCCATTTTATGTATTGCGCTAATTTGATTGCTTCCTGGTAATGAGAAATCATAGGGTACGCTATTCCTCCTTTATTAAATTTTCCACAAATTATTTCTCGTTTCACTCTAATCTGACCCTTTTTGTTAATATATCTGTCTATCAGCTTCTGGAATTTGCTCAGCCAATGACTATTAATTGGGAAAGGGAATGATCTTAACACATAGTTGATTTTGGGTAAAAGAGACATTTTTACACAAGCAATTCTTCCAGAGAAGGAGATAGATTTTCTCGGACAGTTCTCAATAAGGTCCTTAGATGTTTTATATAAATTATTCAAGTTTGAGTCTAGCATAGTTTTAAAGTCCAAATTGAACTTAATACCTAAGTGTGTAAATCCTTTTGTATGGGCTAAATGAAATTTGTCCAGGAGGTATTCATCGTCTTTTCTAGCCATGTTAATACTCAAGGCTTCTGATTTTCCTATATTTAATTTATAGTTCGATACTTTGCTATAGTTAGCGATTATTTCCATTAGGACTTTCATAGATTTAAGTGGGTGCTCCATATAAACCACTACGTCATCGGCAAAGAGGGAGATTTTATATTCATTTTTGCCTATTTTAATCCCTTTAAAATTTGAAGAATTTCTTATTGCTATTGCCAAGGGTTCTAAAATCAAGGCAAATAAAATGGGAGACAGCGGACACCCTTGACGGGTGCCGTTTGATATCCCAAAGTAGTCCGACTGCACCCCCTTGCCCAATACAGATGCCGAAGGGGCATTGTATAAGGCCGCTATAGCCTTCAAAGCAAAGGCTTCAAACCCATATCTAAGAAGGGTCTGCATCATAAAGTCCCACCCTACCCTATCAAATGCTTTTTCGGCATCCATTGATAGGAATAGAGTGGGAGTGCCTTTGTTCTTCGCTAAGTTAATTAGGTGAATCATTTTATGTAAATTGACGGAACCTTGCCTCTCTGCGACAAAACCTGTTTGATCCGAATTTATTCGTTTTTTGGAAATTTCTGTAAGTCTTAAGGCCAAAATGTTTGCGTATATTTTGGTGTCTATGTTCATAAGCGAGATTGGTCTAAAATCTTTACAGGTATGTGCTTCCTTGTTTTGTTTTGGGATAGTTATAATATTTGCTCTAAGCATCTCTGGGGGAAACTTTCCTATATTTTTGATTTCATTAAATGATAATACTATGATTGGCATTAAGCCATCCATAAATTTTTTATAGAATGCTGTAGAAAATCCATCTGGGCCTGGGGCTGTGTAATTCTTTAAGTTCTTGATAACTCGTCTAATTTCTACCTCTGTTAATGGACTGTTTAATGCCTCCTTATCTGCTTCTGATATAACTGGAAAATGAATTAGGTCTAAATATGACGTTATTTCTTTTGAATTGGGCATTATAAAATGATCTCCCGGACTTAAATTATACAGAGATTGATAAAATTTGGCAAATGAGTCAGTGATTTCTTTGGGCTTAAAGATTTTTTTACCCTGGCATTCTAAATAGAGGATTTTTTGATTTTGGTGATATCGTTTTTGAATCTTATTAGCAAGGTCTCTCCCTATTCGATTGTCAAAATGAAAGGATCTCTGTTGTAAACGCCACAAGCAGTTATCTGACCGTTTTTGGTTTATTTTATTAATTTCCTTTCTTATTGAATTTATCTCATGAATTAAAGTGTCATTTATTTATTTTTTATTGACTTGTTCTAGTCCATACAGCTTTACATATAATGATCTTAAAGATAGTCCTCTCTGTTTAACCCAGATACTTTTAGTCTTGATAAGAATGCCTCTTATGTAAGCTTTCAGAGCATTCCAGATTATTATGTCCGAGGATACTGAGCCCATATTGATATCTAGAAAAGATTTGATTTCCTCGCTAAGAGTGTCTAGACTACCCTCGTCTTCCAAGATTTTATCATCTATTCTCCAGGTCCTTCCAAAGTGAGCCGTTCTTGTTTCCTGTAATTGGAGGGAAATTGGAGCATGGTCTGAGATGGTTATTAAACCAATTTTTGCTGATTTGATTATATTTAACAGAGACTCGCTTACTAAAATATTGTCAATTCTTGAGTACATCTTGTGCGAGCCAGAGTAGTATGTGTAGTCTCGCTCAGTTGTGTTTAGAAGGCGCCATGTATCGTACAAATGGTATCTCGCCAACAATTTGGAAAAATCATAAGATGTTTTTTCTATGTGTTTATAATTTTTTGGCAATTTTTTATAGTTTCTGTCTATCTGGGGGTCCGGAGTCATATTGAAGTCTCCTCCCACAATAAAACCTCCTTTAGCTATCTTGTTCAGTTTTTTAAGTACACCGTTGAGGAAGGAGTTTTGTTTACAATTGGGGGCGTATACATTTACTATTGATAGTTGTTGACTATTTATCTTCCCTACCCAGATGATATATCTCCCATTGTCGTCAGCGACCACTAGTTCTTCTTCTAGGCTTAGATTTTTATTGAACATCATTACCACTCCTCCCGAGTTTTTTTTTTGGCATGCGTTTAATACTTGGGGATATTTATGTTTTGCTAACTGTGGGATGTAATTTTTATCCCAATGGGATTCTTGAATTAACACAATGTCCGGGTTGGTTTTATTCAACATTCTAGTAATGGAGGCTCTTTTGAATGGAGAGTTTAAGCCCCTAACGTTGTAGCTAACTATTTTCAACCCCCTGGAGCCCATCCCCTCGCCGAAGCCCCCCCTGCCCCCCTCTCCCCCCACCTACCGGCTAAAGTCGTCCTTCCAAACTTACTCCATCCGTTCCAAAGACCTATTCGGCCCATTCCTTCCATTCAGGCGTCACCCCTTAAAGATGGGATGAACTTCAGTCACACACAGTGGGCGTACACAGTGTAAGATGTGTCCAGTCCTCTATGGAGGTTGTTCCCACGCCTTTAAATCTTATTGTGTCTAAGTGCTTCCACTTAGTATCTTTTCTCTTTCTTCCCCTTTCCATTTTTATTCTTACCTTCCCTTTTCCTTCTCTATTTTCTTCCCCTTAACTTTACATTTCCCTTCATTGTCTTTTCCTTCTACCCCTTCCTTCTTAACCTTTATTCAGTTATGGCACTGTCCACTGCAGATAGTCTATTTATAAGCAGTTTGGGATTTTCGTATTTCTCAGCCTTTGCTTGTTAAATTAGGATAGTTATCTATTAATCGGGTTTTCTCTATATGTCTTACTATTACTATGCCTGTTACCATGTATTCTTTTGTATAGAGTCATGTATATCTTATACTCCTTGTCCAGTGCTCTATTATGTTGCTACTTTACCTTCTCAAAAGAGAGAGCATAATAGTTGGCGCAGTTTTAGATCTAGCAGCGTTTAAAGTGCAATATTTCAAAGTGCTGTGTTTGTGATCAAAAGGAGGGCAAGTACGGTTGTTAAAAGGCAGCTAATATTGCATAACCTCCTGTTATTTAAGCAAAGTATATATCAGTCAACTTTGCACGATCCATCTTTCTTGTGCATAACAGTATTAAGGTGCATTTTTTTAACAAAGTGCTGTGCGTATCTAATAATAAACCATGACCCGTCCTAAACCCATTTGTTCCCTACATTCTTTCCCCAAAAAACTAAATACAATAATTAATACATAATTACTATTACTAGTACTAGTACTAGTACTATTACTGCCTGTTGACATATATTCTTTGTATAGAGTCGTGTATATCTTATACTCTTTGTCCAGTGTTATATTATGTTGCTACTTTACCTTCTCAAAAGAGAGAGTATAATAGTTGGCACAGTTTTAGATCTAGCAGCATTTTAAAGTGCAATATTTCAAAGTGCTGTGTTTGTGTTCAAAAGGAGGGTAGGTATAGTTGTTAAGAGGCAGCTAATATTGCATAGCCTCTTATTGTTTAAGTAAAGTGACTATATATCAATCAACTTTGCACGATCTATCTTTCTTGTGCAGAACAGTATTAAGGTGCAATCTTTTAGAAAAGTGCTGTACGTGTCTAATAATAAATTATAACTTTTTTAAACCCGTTTGTTCCCTACATTCTTTCCCTAAAAAAAATAAAATGATTAACACATGTTTAAAGTGCAATCCTTTCAAAGTGTTGTGCAAAGTTAAAAGTGAGGGACTTTCTTTTCTCACAGGGGAGAAAGAAATAGTAAACAATGTTTTAAAGTGCAAACCTTTCCAGGTATTGTGCCTGTGTTAGAATAATGAGCATTTTGCAATATAACAATTTGTGTGGTTTAGAACTACTGTTTCCCCTATGACTTCTAGACAGCGTAAGCAATCACAGAGAAACAAGTAACAGTGAATAAGAGAAAATCAAATGAAGGAGGTAGTAAGGAGACTTTTCCTTATTGCAAGAATCCACCAGCTGTCCACCAAAATTAGGGTTATCCATTCACCAACCCCATTTACTAATAATATCTTCACCGTCTTTCGGTGAGTTAACTTTGACCCATCTGTTCTCTCTAAATATTAAGAGACCTATAGGGAATACCCATTTATATGGGATTTCTTTGTCCCTCAATTTCTGTGTAATCGGGAGGAACAATTTTCTTTTATTTCTTGTAGAGGAAGAGACATCTGAAAATATTTTGATGTGCGAATATGGCGGGTCGTAGCATATTTTCCCATAACTAGCTCTAATTATTTGATTTTTTAGTGGCAGATGGTGAATTCTTACCAATATGTCTCTGGGGGAATCTGCATCGATATTTTTGGGTTTAGGAATCCTATGCACCGCATCAAATTTAAATTTAGTGTCCACTGAGACCGGTACTAAGTAGGCAAAAAATTTAGTAAGATATTGATCCAATTGATCTTTGGAGACTTTTTCATCAATGCCTCGTATTTTCAGATTGTTCATTCTAGATCGATCTTCAAATGAGTCCATCTTGTTTTCCAAAGTTTTTATTTTAGCATCCATAGTTTTAATCGTTTCTTTGGAAATGAGTAGTTCTTTTTTAATTAGTTCACACGTACTTTCTAATTCTGTTATTTTTCCAATGTTTTCTTGAGTTAACTTTAAATTTAGTAGGATTTGGTTTTTAAATTCGTCAAGAAATTTATTTTGAAATGTCTCTAGAATTTTTTCCAGTTTGCCCACAGTCAAAATTTCCTCTTCTAAATTTGCTGTGTTTGTATCCGGCAAATTCTCACTCATATTTCCACCAGTAGCCTCTATTGATTTGTCACTTATTGGGGAAGCCAATAAGGACACCTCCGTAGTTTTAGATGCCATTTTGGGCGAGAAAAATAATTTAGATTTCGGCGGTGATCTAGCTTTATCTTTGTTTTTGTTCTTAGGAGGCATATTGTTCTTTATTTCAAGATTCCAATCATTTATATGGATCAGAATAGATGAGAATGTATAGGTCAGGGGAAATAACCAAGTCAAATTGTATCAGGGAAGACACCCTTTCTTTTTTCCTCCTCTTTTATCCCCTTTTTCTTCTTTTCTTCTTTTTTTTTTTTTTTAGTTTTTTTTTTTTTTTTTTATTACCCAGTAGATCGTGAACCCCGTTATGATTTATAAGGACCTTAGGGCCAGAGAAGTAATAGTCCAGGCTAACTCAGTTGTCTGCCCAAATAGGCATGTACAGAGTCACTGCGGAACCTATACTCCGCTATGCATAGTTATATTTCCAGACAGCACATAAATGTTACACTTTCAATATACAGTATATAGAAGGGTGCTCTACCAGAGCCTTACCCGGCGTCAGATGAAGGTGTCTGCTCCCAGCAGCATCCCTACAGCAACGTTGGCAAGGGGGGGGAGATCTTGGATCTCAGATCTCTTAGCTTTTCCCTCTTGTTTTTTATTTTGTTGGTTTTGTGGTCTGTTTTCAATTAGGAAATGCTTGAGCGTGGACCCTGGGCATCCTTTCCTCTCCAAAACGTATCCTTTACCCCTCTCTGGCTCCGTTTTCACCAGCCAGCACTTATCTTTCCTCTGGACCCTTGTATTCCCTCTGAAGCTTCAGTGCGTGGAGGTTAATGCAGGGGTTTAATGCAGGGCTAGAATATTAATTGTTAGACCTCTCTGAGGCCACTATTGAGTTAGCAGATACTTCACCCCCCTACGGCTTGTGTCGGTTTTCCAGCCGCTAAGCCCAGAAAGATTTTAGGGAGGCATAGAAGGAAGGATTGTGAGTGTTCAGGGGTAATTCAGGAGTGCCCAGGGGTGTTCGGGAGCTTACCGCGCCATACAGCGACGTTGTCGGTCAGGCGTCTCGCGTCTCGCGGTGCTTCCACTCCGCCGATCCATCAACTTCCGGCAGCCTCCCTTGCCTGAACCATCGCGGGAGTCTGTGCGTTCAGCGAACTGTGTTCTGCCACGAATCTGGCGAAGGGTAGACACCCCAGAGAGGGTCCGAAAATTTAGATGCAGGGTACAGGGGAAGGTAAGGCAATCACTATGAGTGTTTTAAGGGGTTCAACTGCAGCATAGGGAAAATTTGCGGCAGATTCAGGCAAATTGATGGAGGTTAGGCTCTGCAGCTATCCCGTTTTCAGCGTGGGCTTCTCCATCGGGCTAAACGAGCCTCAGCTCACGTAGGCACATCCGGTACCGCCCCCATTCATGTTATGATAAGCAGTATGTATTAGATTAGAAAAAGTCAAAACAGGAAACATCCATATACTTTTAAAGTGCTGCCGGAGAAATATTGCTTGAAAGTAACCTGCATACAGAATTTGTACCAGCTTTTCTAACCCAAGTACAGTCACTGTTCGCCCTAACTGCCTGTTAAAAATATGAGGCACATTCTTTTGTGATTTTCCAGGCAATGAGGAGGTAAAGGATAATATAGTTTAATTACAATATTGGTTTTGAAGTAATGCCAAAGGGTTACAAGGGATTCTGGGTGAGATCTGGGTCTCCTGACTGATGTTCCATTGACTTCAGAACAGGACTACAACTCCCAGAATCATATCAACCAAAGAGGAGCTTTTGTCACTTCCATCATCAATCCATTCAGCTTCTTCTAATGTTGCAGTAGTACCCATGAGTATTTTTACATGTTCTACAAGGGAGCCTGAAGTTGCCATAAGTGCAATGTATCATCATATATGGGGTGTAAGAGCATATGAAAAAAAGTGCTTAAGTAACAAAGTTATGGGCTTTTAAGGTAAGTGGTTTTATGGTGTGTCTCTAACATTCCCTGCTCTGGCAGAATACATAATGAGCTGCTACATAAAGAACATCCATAAAGAACTGTTGCATTTTGAATATTAGCTCTTTATTAGATATATTATTCTTTTTCACTTGTTAGAAAGCATGTGGATGTTTAGTCTAGTGGTAAGTGCAAGTAGCTATGACACTGTTGCTCTGGATTTGATGCTTGTAAATTAATTTAAATCAATAATTAATAGATCAATAATAAATACAAAAAGAGAAGAAGGATTATTAAAACTGTGAACTTACTGCACCACATTTCTGCATGATAAGCAATAAGATTTGAAAGCAATAAATCTACATATAATGTGTGACAGTTGTCATATAAACTTATTACATATGCTGTTTCTTGTGGAAGGACATTAGGGGCTATGCAAGCAAAAGCTAAAAATGACAAGGCAATAAACATTTAATAATCATTTCCATGATTATCCACACTATATCTAATGGAGCAGATTATATGTGATAACTTGAGTGCCTCTCTTAATTGCTATTAAAAAGAGCTTCCTGGAGAAAGACATCTTTATGCAATTGCTAAATTCTATAATGGTAAATCCTACTCTATTGACAACTATCATCAACCGGTCATTAAACAACATTATATAAGAATTAGAAATATTATATATATGAGAACAGAATATTTTTTGTCACACATATTAGTGTACCCACTAACTATCAGAGCAATTGCAAGTGGTTGTGTGGCACTGTACAAATATAAAGGAAGAGGTAACAAACAAACAAAAAAATATCTACATCCCACAATAAAAATCAATTTTGAATAATGATTATATCATTTAATGCTCATAATCTTTGGAATATAATTTCAGAGGGGAAAAAGTATCACAAGACTTCAAAACAACCAAGGTAATTAATTGAGCCTATATCACAAAGTTACATAATCAAAAAAAGCTAAATAAATATCTCTACCTATTCTATTCAAGCATCACATATATAGTTGTGAGCAGGCGAGCTTGCTTAAGCCGTTGCTCACGCTAGCGGGCTCGCATAGCGAGCCCGCGGCCCTCGCGAAGCGAGGGTCGCAGTTGCTGGCAAGGAGCGCCGCAGGCGCTCCTTGCCAGCAACTGCAGCGCTGCAGCCCTCGCAGCAACTGCAGCCCTCGCGCTCCTTGACAGCATTTGCGGCCTTTGCGAAGAGAGGGAGCTGTGCGTGCACGCCCCTGGAGAGAGGGAACTGTGCGTGCACGCCCCTGGAGAGAGGGAGCTGTGCATGCACGCTGCTGGAGAGAGGGAGCAGAACTCCATGCCCCATTAGACCCATCAGACTACTTACATTCATTGGAGCATTTCAATTCACCTCCGCCATGTCTCCCCTGCCTGCACATTTTCTGCAGAGGCAGGGAGTTTCAGAATTACGTCACATGCATGCAAAGTCATTCAGGAAGTCCCTGCCTCTGCAGAAAAACGCACAGGCAGGAGATGCATAGTGGTGGATAATTGAACAGCTTCGATGAATGTAAGTAGTCTGATGGGTCTGACTGATAGTGACAGATCTGACTGATCGGGACCATGGAGGCCTGGCCTTGGGGGACATGAAGGCTTAGCCTGGGGGGACATGGCATCATGGGCTGGAGGCCATAAACTAATAAAAAAAAATACATATATACAACAAAATGTGCACTGGGACATTATTTTTATATATATATATATATATATATATATATATATATATATATATATACTGTATATATTATAAATATATTATAGATTTTATACACACTTATATTATACAGATTATAAGTATATAATATATTATATGTATTGTGTGTGTGTGTGTGTGTGAGGTGTGTGTGTAATGTGCAGTGTGTATATATATATATATATATATAATGATGTATTGTGTGTGTGTGTGTGAGGTGTGTGTGTAATGTGCAGTGTGTATACATATATATATATATATATATATAATGATGTGTTGTGTGTGTGTGAGGTGTGTGTGTAATGTGCAGTGTGTATACATATATATATATATAATGATGTATTGTGTATGTGTGTGAGGTGTGTGTGTAATGTGCAGTGTGTATACATATATATATATATATATATATATATATAATGATGTGTTGTGTGTGTGTAATGTGCAGTGTGTATACATATATATATATATATATATATATAATGATGTATTGTGTGTGTGTAATGTGCAGTGTGTATACATATATATATATATATATAATGATGTATTGTGTATGTGTGTGAGGTGTGTGTGTAATGTGCAGTGTGTATACATATATATATATATATATATATA